>JACEEZ010025084.1:157500-200000 GCA_016584305.1 Chionoecetes opilio
CAGGTGTGCAGCATCTCAGCCTGCGACCTGCGGGGGGGAGGCGCACATGTGTTAGTGGGTGCTGAGGGTGTAGGAGATACAGAGAGAGTGGAGATAGATTGAGAGATAGAGATAGGACACAGACACACACACACGAAAAAAGTTGAAAAAGACGAGATGCATGAAGGCTATTACGACCTGCGGGGAGGAGGCGACCTTCTGTTAGTAGGTGTTGAGGGTGTAGGTGCGGAGAGAGGACACAGACACACAGACACACACGAAAACAGATGAAAAAGACGATTGTCTTATATAACTCGAAAACTATGAGGTTTACAGAAAAATACTCTGATAAGAGTAAAGATAGAGCTTGAGCAGGCCTTTCTAATGAGCCATAGCAACATGAATTTGGAGTTTAAATAAGTGAGAAAATTGTATTGGTGTATTTTTTTTGACACACTATGAAATATCTCAATATCTACCAGAGATAATTGACTTCTGTTTATGGCATTGGATAGAACACATCAAGCTTAACCACTTTGCTTCTATGCAGTTTTACTCTAGGCCTAATAGTTAGGGTGTAAAATGCTTTTATAAGGAAACATAAGGTGAAATATATCTGATATTAATACCCTATTTAATAATCCCTATTAAGAGTACCGTATATATAATAATAGGGGTAGATATGATATACCCTTAATAGGGGCACAATAACATACCCCTAATAATCTCCTAAGAGATACTTTAATAAATTATGTGGGATCTATATAAAATACCTGGATCTTATATATAGCTTTGGTGAGATTAGGTTAGGTTAGGTTTAAATTAGTTTGTTTTGCCAATGAAATTATTAGTCCTCGAGGAAACATTAATAGGGTAACAACAAACAAACGTTAAGCTTGAGGTGTTTTACCTATTGATATAATAGGTATCTCAAAAAAGGGGTACACCTTTGATTTTCAGTAAAAAATCCTATTTGCTTAAATAATTCGAAAACTATGAGGTTTACAGGAAAATACTTGGATAAAGGGTATTATTTTACGACAGCACCAAACTTCCCTACACAATTGGGAGCATGGTTTTTGTTTACCTTATTGTATTCTAAGAAACATTTTCTCTTTGAGCTTTCCGTCGCAAATCAATAGTTTCGGAGATATAGAACATTTTAGGTGGGGGGAGGAATATGTCTCCTTGTATACAAAATGCCTCCCTCTTCCTCTTCTTGTGACCTGCATCGCTTTTGTTTGGTATTTTATTAAACTTTTATTATTGGACCCAGTTAGGAGGTTAAAGGTTAGGTAAGGTAAGGTAAGGTAAGGTAAGGTAAGGTAGTAAGGTAAGGTTAGGTTCAGGTTAGGTTAGGTTAGGTTAGGTAAGGTAAGGTAAGGTTCAGGTTAGGTTAGGTTAGGTTAGGTTAGGTTAGGTTAGGTAAGGTAAGATAGCCACGGGTGCGCCTCCGAAACAAAAGCGATGCAGGTCACAAGAAGAGGAAGAGGGAGGCATTTTGTAAACAAGGAGACATATTCCTCCCCCCACCTAAAATGTTCTATATCTCCGAAACTATTGATTTGCGACGGAAAGCTCAAAGAGAAAATGTTTCTTAGAATACAATAAGGTAAACAAAAACCACGCTCCCAATTGTGTAGGGAAGTTTGGTGCCATCGTAAAAAATTTCCGGATAAAGTAAAGATGGAGCTTGATCAGGCCTTTCTGATGAGCCATAGCAAAATTAATTTGGTTTAAATAAGTGAGAAAACTGTATTGTGTATTTTTGACATGCTGTTAAATATCTCAATATCTACAGGCTGGCGACATTAGTGTAGTGGCGACTATAGTGTTATTGACGGTGCGGTAATTACAGATATTAGCTGTGTCATGGGTGCGAGGCGAGACAGGCAAACCATCAGGTGACCAGGCAATGATATGAGGCCAACAGGTAACAAGGCAGTGTGTGGGGGCTGGAGACAAGCTATCTGTGTGTGTACGTGTGTGTGTGTGTGTGTACGTGTGTGTGTGTGTGCACGTAACATAACACACTCACCTGTAGTAGGATAATAGGCCATTAGTGAGTACAAACCACCTCTTCTGGTATCCCTTGAGGTAGTTTGTCCATTTATACAGCCAACCTTTCATATCAGGGTCAGCTTGCTTCTCGGACATGATAATTATGACACAGTGAAATGACTCCCCGCTATCATCTGGTCCGCCCAAGATGGCGCCACTGTCAACACTGCCCGCTACCCTCTGCTATCGCCCGCTACACAACACCAAAACATTGCTATTACTATTTTGTAATGCATTAAGACATATTATTAATTAATCAATTTATATCTTTACATGTTTGTAATGGTATTTTTGGGAAGGTTGCGCCACTGTCAACACTGCCCACTACCCTCTGCTCACACCCGTTCATTAACATCAAAACATTACTAATACTATTTTGTAATGCATTAAAACATATTATCAATTTTTGTATTTATATCTCTGCATGTTTGTAGTGATATTTTTGGGAAGGTTGTCCACGAAAAAAGACAAGACATTTGTGATGCAGTATTGCCACTTTGTGAAAAATTCCCACAAATTTGTGGATGCGAATGCCTTCAAACAACCAGCGGGAAACATTTGTGGGAAAACCTTTCAACCATTAAATTTGTGGAACTTTTTGTGGAAATGTCGCCTCTATATGTAGAACCTTTATGGATAGTCCATCTTTTGTGGTACTTTTGGGAGAAAATAACCACAAAACAATAAGATAAAAATAAGATAAGCTCTGACTGGGGCCAACATAAAATTATAGTAAAAAACAAGATCGATACTTGGTTAGATGTTACTTGGCGTATGCTGATGGCATCCTTTTTTATGAGCAGGACATAGAGGTGGAGAGAACAGGCGGACAGTGTTATAACGGGAGTTATAGTTATATTTGGGAGTGTTATGGAGGGTTGGTCAGATTTCAGTATTGAACAAAGCATTAAGAACATAAGAACATAAGAAAATAAGGAAGCTACAAGAGGCCGCGAGGCCTACACGTACGTGGTAGTTCGTGCATTGGAAATATTCAATCTATAGGACTGCTTCATCACGCCAAAGTTCTCTTTTTCTTAGCGTTTTACTCCTACTGATGAAAATATAAATATTCACGAATTAATTAAGTTGAACCCCAACTCGGATTGTCTTAATTTTATTTTAATTTCATGTTTCGAAAGTTATCCTAAGCAAATGACCGGAGCCTTTTGGTAGAGCACAGTGTCTCACATCTTATATTCATTATACTCATAAATAAATTGAAAATTATCCTGTAAAAATTTTAAGATCTCTTGGCTGGGCTAAGCCCCCAATGTTTCAAGATCCTAAATACGCCCCTGGACATACTGACGGGGGTCACCACGCGCGAGTCCCCATCACTGAGCTCTATATGAACTCAGTGGTCCCCATGCAGGCTCCCTTCCCATACCAAGCAGTATATCGACAGGAAACATCAACTTGCCCCAGCCACGAGCCTTGTGGGCGCGCCCTTGGCCTCCTCTACGCCGGATTGTCTCATACAACCCGGTGGGATGGATCGGTTTCAGGGTAGCGTGCCACATGCCCATATAGCCGAAATTGGCGCTGGCGGACTATGTAACATGGTATATTTTATTGGCCTCGATTCAGTTTCACGGTGCAATCGTCGATTTGATACGTAATCATCCCAGCGATACCCCATGATTCTGCAAAGACACTATTACTTATTACCAAAAGCATCGATTCGCCTCTTCAAGTCGCTACTACAGTGTCCATGTCTCACATTCATAGAGTAAGCTAAACAGGGATCACAAGCGACTTGAAGATCCGGATATATATAATCTTTGTCCTTCTGCACAGGTACCGACAAACAACGCCAAATACTCGTGTTGAGCGAGTCCATATATATATATATATATATATATATATATATATATATATATAACATTGGTTATGCCAATCCGCCGTGAGACTTCTTTACGTGACCCCATCATGCATGTCACATTGGTATGCGCCAGCCATTAGAAGACTGACAACTCCGAATGCCAGTGGTCGTGCAGTTTTAACTCACATTCTAGTAAAGTTGTCAAAATTGGCAAAACTGTCTTAATTCCACGCACTAACACAAGTATAATTTGTAAGGAACGATTTTCTATCTATATGCATTGTATAGAAGCCTGATTCTGTACAACATGTATTAACAAATAACAAGTAGGTTATAGTTTAGAAGCGAGTAAATGTTACGAAATGGTAATTATACAGTCATAACGTTTGTTTAGAAAATGTTACCTTACCGTCAGCAGTGCAGTCATGGTTCTGTTATTATTGGTAGTACAATCAGATAGAAGCCTGGAAGTGCCAAGAGTGTAGCGCCGACGGTAGCATGCTTTTGATTCAATCTCCCGCCACAATCTCCGCCACCACTCCCACGCCCCGTGTGCCTCCACATATATAACTACATTGTCGCAGCAAAAGCGATCTCGGCATTCTTATTCTTCGTTTTTCCAAGCATTGCTTATGTGATTTTGACAAGCGTTGACAACGCAGCGTACTGTACTATGGAAAACGAGTGTGAACATCGCCCAATTTACATGCAATTAATGGTAAAATATATTAAGCTTTGCTACTCGGGCATAATTTGCATTCAAATTCCTCATAGATGTCATCGTATGCAGTCATGCATACGCTTACTGACGACAGAACAAGTTCTTTTTTGAATTAATTCAAGGTGCATCAATATTTAATCCTAAATGTATTTTGAAAATATTAGCGCGGAGGGAAAACACAGATAACCTAACCACTTGAGTTAAAACTGCCAGCGACCACTGGCATTTCTCGAGTTTCAGTTCTCACCAATTGGTATGTAAAGGCAGTAAAGCTTTCCTAGATATCAATGTCCTCGCCGCACGCATGAACAGACTGTATATACTGTTTCATCCTAGTTAAGCCTCCAAATACTGAGTGTTGGCAAACACCTTTCAAAGTTTCCACCCCTCACCTTTGCTACCGCAGGTGGTCTACACCGTAGCTATAGCCTCTGTGACTTCGTTAAGAAATACCTAACGCAGACTCAAATCAAGACTTAGAGTGGTTTTTTTCTTCTCTAAAAGATATAAGTTACTGATAAGAAATGGTTATTTCAGTATTTAGTTTTTGTGGGCAAAAATGTCCCTCCCGCGTCAGCACGTGGGAGGTGGCGGTGCGAGTGGCAGACTGGCAACACTGCACCAGCCTGCCAGTGACTTCCCGCCTGCGAGGAGGTTGTAGCGGCACACGGTGAGACGCGGTGTATTGAGGTTTTCAGTATTAATTACACCTTTATAACCCCCGTCGGTAACTTCTCTGATAGATAGATGATAGAAGTGTCTGTACATAAGTGATCCATGCCATTATACAGCCTGACAGGGCGTTAATGCCCATTGTTATGCCGGCAGCCATTGGGAGCCTCGAGCAAACCTTTTCAGTTCAGCTGATGAGGCTGTTGGGGTGTTGCCTTCCTGTAACTTCCTGCAATTAAGTCTATTAATTTTGGGTGTATTTTGGGTAAAGTTCTAATGTTTGCCCATACTCTCCCACTTCCCCCAAATAAGTTTTGGGACCTGTGGGAATGCGGTGTTTTCGGGTGGGGAACAAATTATGCGTCGGAAACACGTAATTCAAGAGTTGTGGAGGGGGGTAAAATTCCCTAGATCCAGGGTAATTTCCTTATATCTAGAGAAAATTTACCAAACCAAAATTAACCTAACCTAGCGGGGGGCTTGACCCACCGATAACCTAACCTAACCAAATCTAACCTACCCAAATATAACCAACCCTAACCTAACCTCCTAGCGGGGGGTTGGGGGGGTTCTCGACACTCCGGTCATCATTCTGTGAGGATCGTCAGGTTCACACGTCTCTGGACTCAGAAGTAATTCAATTAATTTTCCCTAGATCTAGGGAATTTTTTGAACACCCCTAACTTAAAAACTATGTGGTTGCGACGCATATTTTGTACCCCAGGCAAATATCCCGCATTCCCCCAGGTCCCCCAGCTTGTTTTGTGGGAGAGGGGTGTATGGGCAAACACTAGAATAATACCCTATTTTGTATTATCATTATTTTGATTAACATTTCTCTGCTGATGCTATCACATGTTATTGAAAATCAATTGATATTACTATGAGTGGTTTCTTGTTTTCTTAGCTCTTTTGTACACAGTGGTTTAGAATGACTATGCTGTCTGCTGCTCTTCTTGTCTCGATGTAAGCTGCTTGTTCTGCCATTAGGTTGTTGTTTTCCTTGAGTGGTTTTGTATTTTGTTCCGTTTGTTTTGTTTTTGTTCTTATTTGTCTTAATTTTGCCAATGAAGACATGTCTATGTGTAGTCAAAGACTACTGTAGTCTTTGGTACAGTGTTATCACATGATGTCCATGTCCCGGGGCCAGTGTGTCCTGGCGCTGAGAGGCAGTGTCAGGCGTGTGTCCCGGGCCAGGAGTGAGGGGAGAGGGCTGCCCCCCCCCTGCTATTACAGGTGTGTCAGCCCCCCAGATAGGGCTGCCATGTATGATATAGCAGACAAACCAATACCATTACATTCTGGTCATTAGTTACAGTAGAAGTTATAGCTTACGTACCTTCTTTTTGTAAATTATAGCTATGTACCTATGCACATGTATAAACGTCAGCATATAATTTATCATTCTTACAATAGTATTTGCATATACGCACTGTTTAGGTTTGTCAAGTTATTTTGTTGTTTTTTGCATATGTAAAAAGTTATCCATACTCGTAGTTAAATGGAATGAATGATCTTCGTTATTATCATTATTATTATTATCGCAAGGAACAATATTATAGTTCCAGGACAGACACACACTAGTCTTTCCATTTTATCAAGTCACTTGTGGAAATTATTCACCAACCACCCACCCTCTCAATTAGTAGGGTGGTAGTTTTGTCCCCCCCCCCCCCCCCCCTCCGTCCTTGTGAGGGAGGTATTGTTCGCTCACCATAGGGGGAGAGTAGGAATGTATATATCTATCTATAATAATATAAGCGAAAGTGTGTGTGTGTGTGTGTGTGTGTGTGTGTGTGTGTGTGTGTGGTATAGGTTCCGCCCCCCGTGGCGCAAGCCCATCATATGGCACATTTTTGGAACCGGGTCGAGCAGGGGAAGGTTTTAAGCCCACTTATGAGATGATCCGATCACTTTTTTTTTGTTTTTGTTAGCAGCCTATTAGCGAGAATTGTGAAAAAAAGTGGGTTGCGAGAATTGAGGAAACCTTGATGTAGGGTGATGAGTAATGGGTGGGGTAATGGGTAATGGGTGTGGGGTGATGAGTGAGTGAATGGGTGGGGGAATAGGTGGGGGGTGATGGGTAATGGGTGAGTGAATGGGTGGGGGGTGATGGGTAATTGGTGAGTGAATGGGTTGGGGGTGATGTGATTTCAGGAAAGTTAGAAGGGGCTATCTGGAGAGTGTGTTTGGAAGGCCCACCAAACACAGGTGGTGGGCCGAAGGCCCACCAATAGCCCTCCGCAGGAGCTAGCCAAAAAGTCTGCCCGGTGGGCGGCTTTGCGGCTAGTATAATTATAATGGTAATGGGTAGAAATTAAAGCGACTAAAGTGACTTGATACATTGGAAAGACTATAGTTTATTTCATACTCCCAACTATACTCCCAAATAGACGTGACATGTTTTCTTTGCCCCGCAGTGACGGGTGTTGTGTTTCACCCCGGCGCAGGCACCATGTCGGAGAACGTCAAGTCGTGGCTCTATGCCTTCTGTGGCAAGAAGAAGATCACGCCCAACTATGAAGTGCGCAACTCTGGTAAGTGTGTAACGGGGCGGGGAAAGGCATAGACAGTCGACCCTCAATTGAACGGAACTTGGTTTAACGGATTTCGGATTTAACGGACGCCATTCACTACTGGACAAGCGGACTAAACCATTAAAAAAGTCCGCTGCTTGAAAAATGTGTCTGTTACGTGATTGTGATTTGTGAAACTTGTGATTTGTGTGGGGCAGAAAAGGAGGACTTAAAACATTTTCTGTTATGGTACCCAGCCTACAGTAACGAAAGAAAGAAAAGTGTGAAGCTACAACAACCTTACCTAGAGGAGGAAGAGGATATAGTGGAGGAGTATTTGGTGTTTAGGTGTTTAATGTATATATGTAGCTAGGACATTTCGACCCCTAAAAAAAAAGAAAAAAAAAAAAGAAGGTCCGAATAATGTCAAAGTCCGAATAATGAGGGTCCGAATACGAGAGGTTTGACTGTATTTTCACACCCCCGGGAAAATAGCCTCGCTCTAACAGACAATCGGCTGTAATGGACCACTCCTCCCCCCTTTTAGTCCGTGAAATTGAGGGTCGACCGTACGTACTTGTAACCCTGTGTTGTATGCCCGGGTGTGTTTGTGTGTATGTACTATTCAGTATGATTATGCAAGACTATTTAATTATTATTATTATTATTATATCTATAAAATATTGCTTATACGGGGAGGTCCCGAAGATACGAGCAGTTAGGTTCCACCTGGCATACTTGTAAAGCGAAATCTCGTATAACGAAACACATAACTAATGGTAAAATATAGGTTTGGTTCCAGGACTCCATAAATAAAAAAAAATAAAAAAAAATAAAAAAAAACCAAACATGTTTTTCAAGCTAAAATAAACTATAGCTAACACAACAAACACACAGCGTCTATATTACCCACACTGTACTACCTATTCTGTAGAAAAAGCATTCTGAAAGAGAAAATAGCACACAAAATAACATAACTGCACATTAATTAAACCTAAAACATGCATAACAAGCAAAAAAGACGTTGTAATGTAGGGGACGCTGCGTGATACAAGAGAAGGTAGTGTAGTGGTCCCAAGGTTGGGGCCGCACACCTGCTAATTACCCCTAAATGTGAGGCCACGCCATATGCTTAATTACCCTTCAGGTCACGGCTTGCTAGGGGTGACCTCACTGGGGTCAACCAAATCCCTCTTTGTCCAGCCTGGGAGTGGTAGGGCGTGCATTCTGAACTTGATAATTTGACTCACCCCAGTTTGAATGTCGTAACATTGGATTTTCGATCTCGTATATTGAAAATAGACCCTAATTTACACATCTCGTGTCATCGGATTCTCGTATACCGAATGCTCGTATAACGGGACCTTCCTGTACAGTAAAACCTCTCATATTCGGACTAATTGGGCCAAGGAGTGGTCCGAGTAATGCAAGGATCCGAATAATGGGGGATTATATATGGGAGGATAATAGGTATGTCAAAAAAAAAAAAAAAAAAAAAAAAGTAAGTGTATAATTTATATAGCTAGGAAATTTCGACCCCTAAAAAAACAAAAAACAACAACATCTAGGTGTATATATTGGCTAGGAAATTTCGACCCCTAAAAAAAAAAAAAAAATAAGTAAATAAATAAATATAATAGGAGGAGGTCCGAATAATGTCAAAGTCCGAATAATGAGGGTCCGAATACTAGAGGTTTTACTGTATTAATTAAAATTGTCTAATGGCCTACCTAAACTACAATGGAAATAACGTTCTGGGAGTGAAAGGGTTAGGTATGAATGAGTCGTGCAGGTGTTTATGTCGTGCAGGTGTTTATGTCGTGCAGGTGTTTATGTGTGTGGCCGCATGATGTCCATGTCCCGGGGCCAGTGTGTCCTGGCGCTGAGAGGCAGTGTCAGGCGTGTGTCCCGGGCCAGGAGTAAGGGGAGAGGGCTGCCCCCCCCCTGCTATTACAGGTGTGTCAGCCCCCCAGGTCAGGGCTGCCATGTATGATATAGCAGACAAACCAATACCATTACATTCTGATCATTAGTTATAGTAGAAGTGAAGTAGATAGATATATAGTCTATTTTTTTTATTATGGTCAAAATGCAGCAAGGAAGCCACGCCCCCTGCCTCCCCCTCTTTTCTACGGGGCAGCTGATTGGTGCATTCCTCGTATCATCACTACCAATCACAATATCTTCACTACTTAACAGCGCGTGACCACTGGACAGAGCAATCTTCACTACAGAGGGTGACAAAATAAAAAATCCCTATGTAGTGAAGATTGCTCTGTCCAGTGGTCACGCCGCTGTTGAGTAGTGAAGATATTGTGATTGGTAGTGATGATACGAGGAATGCACCAATCAGCTGCCCCGTAGAAAAGAGAGGGAGGCAGGGGGCGTGGCTTCCTAAGTGCATTTTGACCATAACAAAAAAATAGACTATAGTGTATAGTAGTGATATAGCAGACACACCTTGACTCTTCATCACTATTCTTGTCGGGACTTGCCGAGGATTAACAAAGCAGAAGTTAAACAGATTTATGGGGTCATCTATATAGGGTCTTAGGATTTGTTTAAAATTTATCTGTTGTTAGCCATACAATTACGAAAAGTGACTGAATATACCAAATTAACTAGTGGAGAAGGATACTAAACAGGTCATATATATAAAATGTTGCTTATACTCACTAAAGATTCTCTATTGGTAGCCAAATTACAATGGAAATTACGTTCTGGGTCTCAAGGGTAATCATAATGGTGTTTCAGGACCCAAGCAGCGGCAGAGGTTCCTGTGTGAGGTGCGGGTGCCGAGCTACAACTACGTGGGTGTGGGCAACTCCACCAGCAAGAAGGACGCCCAGGCTAACGCGGCGAAGGACTTTGTGCAGTTCCTGGTGCGCCAGGGAGAGGCCGCGGCGGGGGATGTGCCAGAGTTCCAGGTGGGTGATGTGCTTTAGGGTGTGGGTGGGTGTATTTACCTAGTTGTGATATACGGGACACGAGTTACAATCGTGGGTCCCGTCTTCTTATCTCAATGGGTCAATCTTAGCTTTAAAAACATGAATACTTTTGGCATCTATAATTTCACTGTCCAGGCTATTCCACAAATCAATGCATCGGAAGGGAAAGCTGTACTTCTTGATGTCCTTGAATCACCTTGTCTTCTTAAGCTTATGTGTGTGTGGGAAAACTACTTCTTGGTGCGTGTGTGTGCGTACATCTTTGCCGTGTATGTGTATGTGTAATCACAGCGTTCCTTCCCCACAGGGTCCAGAAGGCAGTGGAGGCGGCGGCGGTGGCGGCGGCGGCGGTGGTGATGGTGGCGGCGGCGAGGGCAACAACCAGGGGCCCATGGGGGGTGATGGGGGCGGGGGGCTGCTTCCCCTCTCAGCCCCCATGGCCCCCGTGCCCGGCCTGAGGGACGAGGGGAATGTGTACCTCCCCATCCAGAGGGGAGGCCGTCCCATGACCTATATGGAGAGGGTGGAGGAGAGGAAGGGGGTGGAAGATGTAAGTGTGGGAGGAAAGGAGGTAGTGGAGGAGAGAAAGATATGGAGGGAGGTCTAAAGGGTGGAGGAAAGAAAGTAATTGTGGAGGGGGGTAACCGTTAACTTGCTAACTGCTATCATTTAAGATTTTAGTAATGAAAGCAATTACATGTGTAGTTGTGTACTCTATAGTGTTATCACATGATGTCCATGTCCCGGGGCCAGTGTGTCCTGGCGCTGTGAGGCAGTGTCAGGCGTGTGTCCCGGGCCAGGAGTAAGGGGAGAGGGCTGCCCCCCCCCTGCTATTACAGGTGTGTCAGTCCCCCAGATCAGGGCTGCCATGTATGATATAGCAGACAAACCAATACCATTACATTCTGATCATTAGTTACAGTAGAAGTTATAGCTATACGTACCTTCTTTTTGTAAATTATAGCTATGTACCTATGCATAATATATAAACGTAGTAAGCATATACTTTATCAAGACAGCATAGTGAAAGGGATGAAAGAATAAAGATACTGGTAAACTCTTGCATTAGTGGGATGGACAGCATAGTGAATGGGATGAAAGAGTGACAATACTGTTAAACTCTTGCATTAGTGGGATGAACAGCTTAGTGAAAGGGATGAAAGAGTGACGATACAGGTAAACTCTTGCATTAGTGGGATGAACAGCTTAGTGAAAGGGATGAAAGAGTGACGATACAGGTAAACTCTTGCATTAGTGGGATGAACAGCTTAGTGAAAGGGATGAAAGAGTGACGATACAGGTAAACTCTTGCATTAGTGGGATGAACAGCTTAGTGAAAGGGATGAAAGAGTGACGATACAGGTAAACTCTTGCATTAGTGGGATGGACAGTATAGGGAAAGGGATGAAAGAGTGACAATACTGTTAAACTCTTGCATTAGTGGGATGAACAGCTTAGTGAAAGGGATGAAAGAGTGACGATACAGGTAAACTCTTGCATTAGTGGGATGGACAGTATAGTGAAAGGGATGAAAGAGTGACAATACTGTTAAACTCTTGCATTAGTGGGATGAACAGCTTAGTGAAAGGGATGAAAGAGTGACAATACTGTTAAACTCTTGCATTAGTGGGATGGACAGTATAGTGAAAGGGATGAAAGAGTGACGATACAGGTAAACTCTTGCATTATAAAGCTGGACAGAGTAAGGACGTGACCTCACCTACAGGCGGAGGACGTTGACATGACCTCCGGCATCCACGGCAACTGGACGGTGGAGAACGCCAAGTCGCGTCTCCACATGTTCCTGCAGACCAACAAGATCAAGTCTGACTACAAGTACAGCGCCATCGGGCCGGACCACAGCAGGTAAGGTCACGGCCCCCCCTCACCTGGCCACCCCTGTAGATAGATAGATAGATAGATAGATATTTATTGACCACCCCCTTCTTAATTAATCTAAGACAATGGTTATACTGTAGTTAAATCTGTATTCTTCTTAATCTACACATCACTTGTAATCATTAACAGTATAAGCAGTTTAGCCATCTTAATTAACAAGGGCAGAACAACTGTTATTCTCATAGAGAGATAGAGAGAGAGATTTTATTGTTCACAAAAATGCATAAGAAGAAATTACATGATATACCAAATCACTCGTGGACCAAAAATTTACTCATCAGTAATTAACAAAAGTATCAAGTGTCTATAGAAATGTTTATATGGGAAACATCCACACACCTGTACATCCACTTGTACATCCACACTTGTACATCCACACACCTGTACATCCACACAGATGTTTACCCACACCTGTACATCCACACTTGTACATCCACACACCTGTACATCCACACAGATGTTTACCCACACCTGTACAATAGGGTGGAGCGAAAATGACCGTTTTTGCAACTTTTTCTGTGATTCGTTTGGAAAAGTGGGGGAATTGTGCAAAATGGAGTTATATTCACGTAAAACAAAATGGAAGTCTCTGCGAATTTTTTTTAAGGTGCCCCAAAGATGTCAAAGATTTGGTTTATGACAAAAAAAAAAAAATCATAATATATCAAAATATATTATTTTCTTGAATATTTTGTTGGAATAGCATGAAAAGTGTTCAGGAACACATGCTTTTGAATATAAATTTTGTACAAACTTTCTACGCAGATTTTTTGAGGTGCCCCAGGGGGTGGAAAATCTAGATTTATTAAAAAAAAAATTTTTTTTAATACATTGAATATTTTTATTTGATTAGAATTTCATTATTCCAACACTATAGTAAGATAGATTGGAGTGCCCCCTACACTTCACAATATAAAGAAGGCATCCACCCACACCCTTCCAGCAGAACAATGTCACAGCTGCATTTCTGCCTTCACACCGCTAGCAGTCATGGTGTTTGGGCCACACCTAAATATTAACAGATTGGTTTCATACTTTTTTGTGCGCATGTTAGGGTCATTCTGCAGCATATTTTCGGTATTCTGATCTAATAAAAATAACTTTAAAATATTTTTTTTTTTTTAAGAAAATTTATATTTTTTTATATATTTTCGATTTGATCAGCACTTGGGGCACCTGAAGATATTGGATTAGACACGTGACATTTTTTACCTTTAATTTGGGTTACATTGGCACAATTTCCCAACTATTCTGAGTCATTTATAAAAAAAAGTTTCGCGCCACCCTACTGTACCTCCACACACCCGACTAAACGGCTACTGTACCTCCACACACCCGACTAAACGGCTACTGTACCTCCACACACCCGACTAAACGGCTACTGTACCTCCACACACCCGACTAAACGGCTACTGTACCTCCACACACCCGACTAAACGGCTACTGTACCTCCACACACCCGACTAAACGGCTACTGTACCTCCACACACCCGACTAAACGGCTACTGTACCTCCACACACCTGACTAAACGGCAGCTTCAATATAATATTTTCAGGGTTTCAAATCATCATCATTCTGTTTATCGTCAGATTTTCCCACAACGTTTCAAAAATGCTTTATTAGATTTATATTTTCCATTTATGTAGCTTCAAAGTCCAGATATTATATGATGTAACCATGTCATGTAGAGTATATTCTATTTTATGCTTTGATACTTATTCTCATTGTTCTGTTGAGGCTTGCTGTTATATTGATGTGTATTTGCAAGATGTTGAGTGGTCTTGTTTTGAGAAGCAGACAGGTGGTCATGATGTACTACCCTGTGCTTGGTTCACTGCTCTGTCCTATGGTTCTTGAGGCCTTTCAGATAGAGAATCCTGTGCTTGGTTCACTGCTCTGTCCTATGGTTCTTGAGGCCTTTCAGATAGGGAATCCTGTGCTTGGTTCACTGCTCTGTCCTATGGTTCTTGAGGCCTTTCAGATAGGGAATCCTGTGCTTGGTTCACTGCTCTGTCCTATGGTTCTTGAGGCCTTTCAGATAGGGAATCCAGTGCTTGGTTCACTGCTCTGTCCTATGGTTCTTGAGGCCTTTCAGATAGGGAATCCTGTGCTTGGTTCACTGCTCTGTCCTATGGTTCTTGAGGCCTTTCAGATAGAGAATCCAGTGCTTGGTTCACTGCTCTGTCCTATGGTTCTTGAGGCCTTTCAGATAGAGAATCCAGTGCTTGGTTCACTGCTCTGTCCTATGGTTCTTGAGGCCTTTCAGATAGGGAATCCTGTGCTTGGTTCACTGCTCTGTCCTATGATTCTTGAGGCCTTTCAGATAGAGAATCCAGTGCTTGGTTCACTGCTCTGTCCTATGGTTCTTGAGGCCTTTCAGATAGAGAATCCAGTGCTTGGTTCACTGCTCTGTCCTATGGTTCTTGAGGCCTTTCAGATAGAGAATCCAGTGCTTAGTTCACTGCTCTGTCCTATGGTTCTTGAGGCCTTTCAGATAGAGAATCCAGTGCTTGGTTCACTGCTCTGTCCTATGGTTCTTGAGGCCTTTCAGATAGAGAATCCTGTGCTTGGTTCACTGCTCTGTCCTATGGTTCTTGAGGCCTTTCAGATAGAGAATCCTGTGCTTGGTTCACTGCTCTGTCCTATGGTTCTTGAGGCCTTTCAGATAGAGAATCCAGTGCTTGGTTCACTGCTCTGTCCTATGGTTCTTGAGGCCTTTCAGATAGAGAATCCAGTGCTTGGTTCACTGCTCTGTCCTATGGTTCTTGAGGCCTTTCAGATAGAGAATCCTGTGCTTGGTTCACTGCTCTGTCCTATGTTCTTGAGGCCTTTCAGATAGAGAATCCAGTGCTTGGTTCACTGCTCTGTCCTATGGTTCTTGAGGCCTTTCAGATAGAGAATCCAGTGCTTGGTTCACTGCTCTGTCCTATGGTTCTTGAGGCCTTTCAGATAGAGAATCCAGTGCTTAGTTCACTCCTGTCATGCGATTCTGATTCCTTACCGTTCAAACTTCTTATTCCTATTCCTGATTCTGATTCCTATTCTTGATCTTTCAAACTCTTTCACACTCACTTATGGTCGCCACTTATTCCTACCCATACACTTCAGTCCTTGACTCTTGACTCTTGCACTCTTCTCCCTTCCTTCCATCCTTCCTTCCTTCCTTCTTTTCTTCCTTCCCTCCCTCCCTCCCTCCCTCCCTCCCTTCTCTCCCTCCCTCCCTCTTTTCCTTCCTTTCTTCCCTCCTCCCTCCCTCCCTCCCTCCCTTCCTTCCTTCCTTCCTTCCTTCCTTCCTTCCTTCCTTCCTCCCTGTCCTTCCCTCCCTTCCTTCCTCCCTTATCTTCCTTCCTCCCATAATCCTGCATCACTGGCTTTACTCTTACTCCTTCACTCTCCTTCCCTCCTCCCTTCCTCCCATAATCCTGCATCACTGGCTTTACTCTTACTCCTTCACCCTCCTTCCCTCCTCCCTTCCTCCCATAATCCTGCATCACTAGCCTCCCATTGTACAGAGAATAATGTCCTTTTTGTCAACACCTACTTGGATCTCTTCACCTCACTGTGTTTTACGTCCCACAGGTGGTTGAGCTAAGTGTTCAGGTATCCTGGTAGAGACATACTGAAAGAGTTCACTATGTTCAGACTTGGTTACCTGAGGGATTGTTTATAGACGTGGGACTGAGGCTTCTGGGCTGTGATAGGACCTTAACACATATGCAGAAATCTAAAATCTGGCCTTGTGAATGTAATAGGACCTTAACCCACACGCGAAAATCACACAGTTAAAAGTTTAAGCACATACTCAGGATATATTATCCATTTTCGAAACTGGATATTAATCTAAGCATGTTCTTAAACCCAACTGCAGTATCATAGCTCAACGATTGACGAATGGAAGGTGTAATAAAATAAGGGAACGTCATGCATATCACGAAGACAAAAATTCTTCCATAACTCTTTCATTTTTTCTGCTTTCTTTAAAATACTTTGTCACAAGCTAGCTCAAGTGTTCAACTACGCATGATAATTTTTTCGAATACGTATTTAAAAATAGCGTTTTTGTTATCTGATTGTCTTGTTAGCGAGCAGAGCCTTAGCCGTCGCCTCAGCCCCATGTCACCACCCAGGCCAGTGTTAGGCCATGGGTGTGTGTGTGTGCCCATGTCACCACCCAGGCCAGTGTTAGGCCATGGGTGTGTGTGTGTGCCCATGTCACCACCCAGGCCAGTGTTAGGCCATGGGTGTGTGTGTGTGCCCATGTCACCACCCAGGCCAGTGTTAGGCTATGGGTGTGTGTGTGTGCCCATGTCACCACCCAGGCCAGTGTTAGGCTATGGGTGTGTGTGTGTGCCCATGTCACCACCCAGGCCAGTGTTAGGCTATGGGTGTGTGTGTGTGCATATGTCACCACCCAGGCCAGTGTTAGGCTATGGGTGTGGTGTGTGTGTGCCCATGTCACCACCCAGGCCAGTGTTAGGCTATGGGTGTGTGTGTGTGCCCATTCACCACCCAGGCCAGTGTTAGGCTATGGGGTGTGTGTGTGTGCCCATGTCACCACCCAGGCCAGTGTTAGGCTATGGGTGTGTGTGTGTGCCCATGTCACCACCCAGGCCAGTGTTAGGCTATGGGTGTGTGTGTGTGCCCATGTCACCACCCAGGCCAGTGTTAGGCTATGGGTGTGTGTGTGTGCATATGTCACCACCCAGGCCAGTGTTAGGCTATGGGTGTGTGTGTGTGCCCATGTCACCACCCAGGCCAGTGTTAGGCCATGGGTGTGTGTGTGTGCCCATGTCACCACCCAGGCCAGTGTTAGGCTATGGGTGTGTGTGTGTGTGCCCATGTCACCACCCAGGCCAGTGTTAGGCCATGGGTTGTGTGTGTGTGTGCCCATGTCACCACCCAGGCCAGTGTTAGGCTATGGGTGTGTGTGTGTGCCCATGTCACCACCCAGGCCAGTGTTAGGCCATGGGTGTGTGTGTGTGCCCATGTCACCACCCAGGCCAGTGTTAGGCTATGGGTGTGTGTGTGTGCCCATGTCACCACCCAGGCCAGTGTTAGGCTATGGGTGTGTGTGTGTGTGCCATGTCACCACCCAGGCCAGTGTTAGGCTATGGGTGTGTGTGTGTGCCCATGTCACCACCCAGGCCAGTGTTAGGCCATGGGTGTGTGTGTGTGTGTGCCCATGTCACCACCCAGGCCATGTTTAGGCTATGGGTGTGTGTGTGTGCCCATGTCACCACCCAGGCCAGTGTTAGGCTATGGGTGTGTGTGTGTGCCCATGTCACCACCCAGGCCAGTGTTAGGCATGGGTGTGTGTGTGTGCCCATGTCACCACCCAGGCCAGTGTTAGGCTATGGGTGTGTGTGTGTGCCCATGTCACCACCCAGGCCAGTGTTAGGCTATGGGTGTGTGTGTGTGCCCATGTCACCACCCAGGCCAGTGTGTGGCTATGGGTGTGGAGGCTATGGGCTATGGAGATCTGCCTTGCCAACCTAATGCAAAGTTTAGGTTAGTATGGGATGCAGCCTGTGATTGGCCATGTGCTGCCACGAGACAATGCCACGTCAAGGCTTTCTCTCGTGGTGCTGAGCCTGTGAGGAACGCTGCTCTATGATGATTTGTGTGTGACCTCGGCAGCACCGCCTGAGCCCAGAGCCGCCTGCTGGGGGCTCAGTCGGTGCTGCCCCAAGTGGAAGATTGTAAGCTGCAGGGACGTGGCCAGAACCTGCACCCTCCACCCCAGACCAGGAGGAACACACACACACACACACACACACACACACACACACACACACACACACACACACACACACACACATTGTGTGTGTGTGTAAGACAATAAATGTCTTGAAAAAATGGCTAGAGAAGATCTGTTTGTGTGGGATGATAGAAGTGCAAGAGGTCATGAGAAGAAATTGAAAAGGACAACGTGCAAGAGGGACATAAAAAAATACAGCTTCTCGTATAGAAGCATAGAAGCCTGGAATAACCTTGATGCAGAAGTGATTAATGCAAGAAGTATTCAGGACTTCAAAGGCAAGCTGGATAATAGTAGATTTGGAGACGGGACAGTACGAGCATAACTCTTTTCCTGTATGTTACAACTAGGTAAATACAACTAGGTAAATACACACACAGCTTCAAAGACATGGTATTGAAAGATGGGTCACAACAAATTTTACTCAAACCTGTGAAAAGACAACTAGGTAAGAACACACATACACACACACACACACACCCCGGGCTGGGTACTCCGTAGTGTAGTGGTTAGCACGCTCGGTTCACCACCGAGAAGTCCCGGGTTCGAACTCTGGGCGGAGCGGAAACATATGGGCAGTTTCCTTAAAACCCGAGCCCCTGTCCACCCAGCAGTGAATGGGTACCGGGTGTTAGCCGGGGGTTTGTGATCCGCTTCCCAGGGTGATGGTTTCGGCCAACACTAAGAACTAAGGATGAATGATAAAATGTAGCAATGGAGACGGGGTCATACCAGTGTAGCTCGGGCCACGTAAAATACAACTACATGAATACCTACAAACACACACACCGAGTCCGACCCATGGTCTTGTCCACAGGAGTCCGACTCGCGTGGACAAGACCATGGGTGAATGACACAACAACAACAACAAAAAGAGTGCTCCACATGACCTGCCATGTGTGTGTTGGCCTGGTCTGGGGCTGAGGGACCATGGCTGTTAGTGTTGTACCTATGAGCAGTGTTCCCCCAGGCTGCAGCAGAGGGCCGCCCACCCCCCGGCCGCCCCACCACCGGCCCAAGCCTCAGGTGAGTGTGCCGGCCCTACACGGCTGCACAGGCTCAATAGGTTATAGGTTCTAACGTGTTGGGGCCGAGGAGACATGGAGACACGGCACATCTTCTCCTCCTCCTCTCTCCCTATCTTCTCTCTCTCTCTCTCTCTCCTCTCTCTCTCTCTCTCTCTCTCTCGCTCTCTCTCTCTCTCTCTCTCTCTCTCTCTCTCTCTCTCTCTCTCTCTCTCTCTCTCTCTCTCTCTCTCTCCTTCTCTCTCTCCTCTCTCTCTCTCTCTCTCTCTCTCTCTCTCTCTCTCTCTCTCTCTCTCTCTCTCTCTCTCCTCTCTCTCTCTCTCTCTCTCTCTCTCTTCTCTCTCTCTCTCTCTCTCTCTCTCTCTCTCTCTCTCTCTCGCTCGCTCGCTCGCTCGCTCGCTCGCTCGCTCGCTCTCTCCTCTCTCTCTCTCTCTCTCTCTCTCTCTCTCTCTCTCTCTCTCTCTCTCTCTCTCTCTCTCTCTCTTCTCTCTCTCTCTCTCTCTCTCCCTCTCTCTCTCTCTCTCTCTCTTCTCTCTCTCTCTCTCTCTCTCTCTCTGCCTCAGAATAACCAGCCCTATTTTTTATTTATACATATTCTTAGTTTTGTCTGTGTGTCTGTCAGTACCCTTGCCTTATGCTTCCCTGACTGGCTAAATGGCCTTAATAATAATAATAATAATAATAATAATAGTAATAATTGTATTTTCACCCCAAGGCACACAGGAAAGAACAGAAAACAACATTATGTACTTGTACAAACTACTAAGAAGTCCTATGTCACCTCCTATCCATGTGTTATGTCAAGATTGTACTCATAGGACACTTTTTTTGTATTTTTCTACCAGGGTACAAATATTCAGCTATTTTTCTACCAGGCTACAACTATACAGCTATTTTTCTACCAAGTTACAACTATACAGAGCTATTTTTCTACCAGGCTACAACTATACAGCTAGTTTTCTACCAGGTTACAACTATACAGCTAGTTTTCTACCAGGCTACAACTATACAGCTATTTTTCTACCAGGTTACAACTATACAGAGCTATTTTTCTACCAGGGTACAACCATACAGCTATTTTTCTACCAGGCTACAACTATAAAGCTATTTTTCTACCAGGCTACAACTATACAGCTATTTTTCTACCAGGCTACAACAATACAGCTATTTTTCTACCACGCTACAACTATACAGCTATTTTTCTACCAGGCTACAACTATAAAGCTATTTTTCTACCAGGCTACAACTATACAGCTATTTTTCTACCAGGCTACAACTATACAGAGCTAGTTTTCTACCAGGCTACAGATATAAAGAGCTATTTTTCTACCAGGCTACAACTATACAGCTATTTTTCTACCAGGCTACAACTATACAGCTATTTTTCTACCAGGCTACAACTATACAGCTATTTTTCTACCAGGCTACAACTATACAACTATTTTTCTACCAGGCTACAACTATACAGCTATTTTTCTACCAGGCTACAACTATACAGCTATTTTTCTACCAGGCTACAACTATACAGCTATTTTTCTACCAGGCTACAACAATACAGAGCTATTTTTCTACCAGGCTACAACTATAAAGAGCAATTTTTCTACCAGGCTACAACTATACAGCAATTTTTCTACCAGGCTACAACTATACAGCAATTTTTCTACCAGGCTACAACTATACAGCTATTTTTCTACCAGGGTACAAATATACAGCTATTTTTCTACCAGGCTACAACTATACAGCTATTTTTCTACCAGGGTACAACTATACAGCTATTTTTCTACCAGGCTACAACTATACAGCTATTTTTCTACCAGGCTACAACTATACAGCTATTTTTCTACCAGGCTACAACTATACAGCTATTTTTCTACCAGGCTACAACTATAAAGAGCTATTTTTCTACCAGGCTACAAATATGAAGAGCTATTTTTCTACCAGGGTACAACTATACAGCTATTTTTCTACCAGGGTACAAATATACAGCTATTTTTCTACCAGGCTACAACTATACAGCTATTTTTCTACCAGGCTACAACTATAAAGAGCAATTTTTCTACTAGGGTACAAATATAAAGTGCTATTTTTCTACCAGGCTACAACTATAAAGAGCTATTTTTCTACCAGAGGAAATTTGTAGCTTTTGTAGGAGAGAATTGTACGGTAAAATTTGATGTAACAGTGTCAATTTAAAACACACCCAAACACTAGAACACAAGTACTACTGTAGTTCTAATGTTGAGAAGGGACTTAGCCAGCCATCACCACTCCACTAATGAGACTTTTACCTCGTGGCAGGAGCTTCGTGGCTGAGATGGAGTTCTACGTGAGGCAGCTGCAGAGAAGTAAGTAGTGGGTGGTGGCAGTGTGTTGATGTGGTAGCGAACAGGGCCTCAGCTATACTTAGGAGGACCTGTCTCCGTAATGTGTGCTATATGTTACCTCTCTCTCTCTCTCTCTCTCTCTCTCTCTCTCTCTCTCTCTCTCTCTCTCTCTCTCTCTCTCTCTCTCTCTCTCTCTCTCTTTTTTTTCTTTTCTCCCAGGCCAGTCCTTTGTGATGTAAAAAAAAAAAAATCTGTATTTCAAGTTTTTCCTTCAATAGTTATTTCAATATTGTACTCCTAAACCTCCTAGTTATTTCAATATTGTACTCCTAAACCTCCTAGTTATTTCAATATTGTACCCCTAAACCTCCTAGTTATTTCAATATTGTACTCCTAAACCTCCTAGTTATTTCAATATTGTACTCCTAAACCTCCTAGTTATTTCAATAGTCTACTCCTAAACCTCCTAGTTATTTCAATATTGTACTCCTAAACCTCCTAGTTATTTCAATAGTCTACTCCTAAACCTCCTAGTTATTTCAATATTGTACTCCTAAACCTCCTAGTTATTTCAATATTGTACTCCTAAACCTCCTAGTTATTTCAATAGTCTACTCCTAAACCTCCTAGTTATTTCAATAGTCTACTCCTAAACCTCCTAGTTATTTCAATATTGTACTCCTAAACCTCCTAGTTAGATCAATATTATACCCCTAAACCTCCTAGTTATTTCAATATTGTACTCCTAAACCTCCTAGTTATTTCAATAGTCTACTCCTAAACCTCCTAGTTATTTCAATAGTCTACTCCTAAACCTCCTAGTTATTTCAATATTATACCCCTAAACCTCCTAGTTATTTCAATATTGTACTCCTAAACCTCCTAGTTATTTCAATATTGTACTCCTAAACCTCCTAGTTATTTCAATAGTCTACTCCTAAACCTCCTAGTTATTTCAATATTATACTCCTAAACCTCCTAGTTATTTCAATATTATACCCCTAAACCTCCTAGTTATTTCAATATTGTACCCCTAAACCTCCTAGTTATTTCAATATTGTACTCCTAAACCTCCTAGTTATTTCAATAGTCTACTCCTAAACCTCCTAGTTATTTCAATATTATACCCCTAAACCTCCTAGTTATTTCAATATTGTACTCCTAAACCTCCTAGTTATTTCAATATTGTACTCCTAAACCTCCTAGTTATTTCAATATTATACTCCTAAACCTCCTAGTTATTTCAATATTGTACCCCTAAACCTCCTAGTTATTTCAATATTGTACTCCTAAACCTCCTAGTTATTTCAATATTGTACTCCTAAACCTCCTAGTTATTTCAATATTGTACCCCTAAACCTCCTAGTTATTTCAATATTATACCCCTAAACCTCCTAGTTATTTCAATATTGTACTCCTAAACCTCCTAGTTATTTCAATATTATACTCCTAAACCTCCTAGTTATTTCAATATTGTACTCCTAAACCTCCTAGTTATTTCAATATTCTACTCCTAAACCTCCTAGTTATTTCAATATTATACTCCTAAACCTCCTAGTTATTTCAATATTGTACCCCTAAACCTCCTAGTTATTTCAATAGTCTACTCCTAAACCTCCTAGTTATTTCAATAGTCTACTCCTAAACCTCCTAGTTATTTCAATATTATACCCCTAAACCTCCTAGTTATTTCAATATTGTACTCCTAAACCTCATAGTTATTTCAATAGTCTACTCCTAAACCTCCTAGTTATTTCAATATTGTACCCCTAAACCTCCTAGTTATTTCAATATTGTACTCCTAAACCTCCTAGTTATTTCAATATTATACCCCTAAACCTCCTAGTTATTTCAATATTATACTCCTAAACCTCCTAGTTATTTCAATATTGTACCCCTAAACCTCCTAGTTATTTCAATATTATACTCCTAAACCTCCTAGTTATTTCAATATTATACCCCTAAACCTCCTAGTTATTTCAATATTGTACCCCTAAACCTCCTAGTTATTTCAATATTATACTCCTAAACCTCCTAGTTATTTCAATATTGTACCCCTAAACCTCCTAGTTATTTCAATATTGTACTCCTAAACCTCCTAGTTATTTCAATAGTCTACTCCTAAACCTCCTAGTTATTTCAATATTGTACTCCTAAACCTCCTAGTTATTTCAATATTATACCCCTAAACCTCCTAGTTATTTCAATATTGTACTCCTAAACCTCCTAGTTATTTCAATATTGTACTCCTAAACCTCCTAGTTATTTCAATAGTCTACTCCTAAACCTCCTAGTTATTTCAATATTGTACTCCTAAACCTCCTAGTTATTTCAATATTATACTCCTAAACCTCCTAGTTATTTCAATATTGTACCCCTAAACCTCCTAGTTATTTCAATATTGTACTCCTAAACCTCCTAGTTATTTCAATATTATACCCCTAAACCTCCTAGTTATTTCAATATTATACCCCTAAACCTCCGAGTTATTTCAATATTATACTCCTAAACCTCCTAGTTATTTCAATATTGTACCCCTAAACCTCCTAGTTATTTCAATATTATACTCCTAAACCTCCTAGTTATTTCAATATTATACCCCTAAACCTCCTAGTTATTTCAATATTGTACTCCTAAACCTCCTAGTTATTTCAATAGTCTACTCCTAAACCTCCTAGTTATTTCAATATTATACCCCTAAACCTCCTAGTTATTTCAATATTGTACTCCTAAACCTCCTAGTTATTTCAATAGTCTACTCCTAAACCTCCTAGTTATTTCAATATTGTACTCCTAAACCTCCTAGTTATTTCAATATTGTACTCCTAAACCTCCTAGTTATTTCAATATTGTACTCCTAAACCTCCTAGTTATTTCAATATTGTACTCCTAAACCTCCTAGTTATTTCAATATTGTACTCCTAAACCTCCTAGTTATTTCAATATTGTACCCCTAAACCTCCTAGTTATTTCAATATTATACCCCTAAACCTCCTAGTTATTTCAATATTGTACTCCTAAACCTCCTAGTTATTTCAATATTGTACTCCTAAACCTCCTAGTTATTTCAATATTGTACTCCTAAACCTCCTAGTTATTTCAATATTGTACCCCTAAACCTCCTAGTTATTTCAATATTGTACTCCTAAACCTCCTAGTTATTTCAATATTATACTCCTAAACCTCCTAGTTATTTCAATATTGTACCCCTAAACCTCCTAGTTATTTCAATATTGTACCCCTAAACCTCCTAGTTATTTCAATATTGTACCCCTAAACCTCCTAGTTATTTCAATATTGTACCCCTAAACCTCCTAGTTATTTCAATATTGTACTCCTAAACCTCCTAGTTATTTCAATAGTCTACTCCTAAACCTAGTTATTTCAATATTGTACCCCTAAACCTCCTAGTTATTTCAATAGTCTACTCCTAAACCTCCTAGTTATTTCAATATTATACCCCTAAACCTCCTAGTTATTTCAATATTGTACTCCTAAACCTCCTAGTTATTTCAATATTGTACTCCTAAACCTCCTAGTTATTTCAATAGTCTACTCCTAAACCTCCTAGTTATTTCAATATTGTACTCCTAAACCTCCTAGTTATTTCAATAGTCTACTCCTAAACCTCCTAGTTATTTCAATAGTCTACTCCTAAACCTCCTAGTTATTTCAATAGTCTACTCCTAAACCTCCTAGTTATTTCAATATTGTACTCCTAAACCTCCTAGTTATTTCAATAGTCTACTCCTAAACCTCCTAGTTATTTCAATAGTCTACTCCTAAACCTCCTTACCATCAACCCTAAAACCCCTACCCTTCACCCCTAAACCCCAGACATCTACTCGCGAGAGACGGGTTCCAACAAGCAGGCGGCCAGCAAGAGTTGTTCGCTGTCCATCGTGCGTCAGTTGTTCCACCTGAACGTGATCGAGGCGTTCACCGGCACGCTCAAGAAGAAGGACAGTGAGAAGCTGAAGCCCTATGACGTGACGCTGCTGCCGGACCTCCTCACGCAGCTGGACGGGGTCATCAAGGCCACCGGGGTCATGCCGCTACATGCTGTGAGTGTCAAGGGAGAGGTGCGTGCGTATAGGATTAATTTGTTTATTATTAAAGGTGTGTGTTTTTGTGTTTTTTTATTTTATTTTTTATTTTTATATAATTTATAATGTGTACTTTTTTTTTTTTTTTTTTCGTCTTCATTTTTTTTTTTTTTTTTGGTTTTTAGTGTGCTTCAGTGCTGTGTGTGTGTGTGTGTGTGTGTCAAGAGGGAGGGGCGTGCGTGTAGGATAATTATTTTTATTATTAACCCCTTGACCCCCAGATCTTTCCTTTGTGGTATATAAAATCGTCTGTTGGTAGCCATTAAATTACGAAAGGTGACTTGGGCCGATGACGGTGGAAGGTCAACTCAAGCGACGACGGTGGAAGGTCAACTCAAGCGACGACGGTGGAAGGTCAACTCAAGCGACGACGGTGGAAGGTCAACTCAAGCGACGACGGTGGAAGGTCAACTCAAGCGACGACGGTGGAAGGTCGGCACAAAGACACGTGTACCTCTGTGTCTTCGTGCCCACCGTCGTCGCTGCTCTGCATTCCGAAAAATATCCCTTTTATGGTACCCTTCCTCAGTCGTTTGTCGTTCGTTGTTCGACCTTCATCATGACTCTTGGTACGGGCATTAATATACCAAATTAGTTAGTGCACAAGGATACTAAACAGGTCATATCTATAAAATATTGCTTATATTCACTAAAATTGTCTAATGGTACCCAAATTACAATGGAAATTACGTTCTGGGTCTCAAGGGGTTAATGGCAATGTTGATAATGGCACTGTTAATGGTACTGTTAATGGTACTGTTGATAATGGTAGTGTTAATTATAGCACTCTTATTAATGGCACTGTTCAATATGGTAGTGTTAATTATGGCACTGTTAATGGCACTGTTCAATATGGCAGTATTAATTATGGCACTGTTAATGGCACTGTTCAATATGGCAGTATTAATTATGGCACTGATAATGGCACTGTTGATAATGGCACTGTTAATTATGGCACTGTTTATAATGGCACTGTTGATAATGGCACTGTTAATGGCACTGTTGATAATGGCAGTGTTAATTATGGCACTGTTAATGGCACTGTTTATAATGGCACTGTTGATAATGGCACTGTTAATTATGGCACTGTTTATAATGGCACTGTTGATAATGGCACTGTTAATTATGGCACTGTTTATAATGGCACTGTTGATAATGGCACTGTTCAATATGGTGGTGTTAATTATATATGGCACTCTTATTAATGGGTGTGTCAGTGCTGTGAGTGTTAAGGGGGAGGTGTGTACATGTAGTTATTTTTATTATTACTATTTTATTGTTTCATTTATTATATATATATTTTTCATTATTTCTTTCTCTCGTCTTTTTCATTTTTTTTTTCCCAGGTCTTGAGTTATAGTTGTAATAGTGTTGTGAGCGTGACAAGGGAGGTGCGTGGTTGTACTTAGTGTTATTATTTATACATTATTTCATTCATTTAATTGTTCATTTGTACCCCCTGGTTTTGAGTGTGCGTCAAGTGTTGTGAGGGAGAAAGTCAGTATGTGTGTGTGTGTGTGTGTGCTTAATAACAGCTTGGGTTCAGGGATTTCTCTCTCTCTCTCTCGCTCTCGCTCTCTCTCTCTCTCTCTCTCTCTCTCTCTCTCTCTCTCTCTCTCTCTCTCTCTCTCTCTCTCTCTCTCTCTCTCTCTCTCTCTCTCTCTCTCTCTCTCTCCCTCTCTCTCTCCCTCTCCCTCTCCCTCCCTCTCCCTCTCCCTCTCCCTCTCCCTCTCCCTCTCCTCTCTCTCTCTCTCTCTCTCTCTCTCTCTCTCTCTCTCTCTCTCTCTCCTCTCTCTCTCTCTCTCTCTCTCATTCCATCCCTGCCGGTTTCTTCCTACTTCCCTTCTTGCTTTGTAAAATAAAATAAAATAAAAGTAGTAGTAGTAGTAGTAGTAGTAGAAAATAATAGTAGCAGTAACAGTCTTTCCCCCATCTACAGGGCGACAACCCGGGTCAGGCAGTGAACTTGGTGCCGGACGTGATGCTTGCCGAGTTTGACACCCCCGAGGCCCCCCAAAGCACCGGGGGCATCGTGTCCTGGTCCCCCCCACAGCCCAACTGGAACCCCTGGACCTCCTGTAACCTGGACGAGGGACCTCTGGCAACGGTGTGTGTGTGTGTGTGTGTGTGTTTATGTATTGTAGTATGGGAGATTTGAGTCAGGCTCGTGTTGTCCTGTCTCCATCTCTACTATTTCCTTGTGTTCTCTCAAATATTAAGCCTCAATTTCTCTATTTAACAGTATGCATTACCTCTCAACTTCTCCTAGGTTATTTCTCAATGTATCAGAATCACTCATATATGAGTCACCCTTCTCCCTGTTGCCTCCATGGTGTAGAGGCTAGCGTGTCTCGCTACAAATCTGTGGGTCCTGGTTAGAATCCTGGCCATGGCAAGTCGGCGGCCAGCCCATACCAGCTGTTCTTCCTCCTTTTTGGGGATGGTTGATAAATGGGTACCTGGGGAAACCTGGGGAAGGTAACTGTGGTAACCCGGATGTCACACTAGCCCTGTGTCCCGGGTAATGGGTCCTGACCCACCACGGGCTCAAGGGCATAGGCCACGGAGATGAGCACCGAGGCCACGCACAGCATAGCGTATGGCCCCATCTTTACCTTTACTTTCTCCCTGCACCTAGATGAACCTGGACCAGCTGAGTCAGACCCTGCAGAAGGCCCACCAGGACCGCCTGCAGACGGACGAGCACCTGCAGCGCATGAACAGCCAGCGCAAGGAGCTGCCCGTGTTCAACATGCGGCAGGACATCCTGGCCGCCGTGTACGACAACCCCGTCACCATCATCCGGGGCAACACGGGGTGCGGCAAGACCACGCAGGTATTATTATTTTAGGGTTAATGGTTATGGTTTTCTGTTATTATTTAGTGTTACATGGGGGAATTGTGGGCATGTAGAGGTAGTGTTATACCGTGTTATGTAGTCACAGTGAGTGTTACACTGTGTTATGTAATGAGATACTTGATATCGGCGAGCATTTTATGTGAATACTTCAACACTCGGAGGTACAGTAAAACCTCTGTATTCGGACCCTCATTATTCGGACTTTGACTTCATTATTCGGACCTCGAAACTCCTTTTTTTTGGGGGGGGGGGGGTCGAAATGTCCTAGCTATATAATAATACACCTAGAAATTTTTTTTTCTCTTGTTTCTACATATCCCCCCATATATAATCCCCCCATTATTCGGATCCTTGCATTATTCGGACCACTCCTTGGCCCAATTAGTCCCAATATGAGAGGTTCTACTGTATACCCAGCCTGCCGGGGAGAGGGGAGGCGCCGGGACCAAGCCATCGTGAGTGTCCTTGCCATAATGAATACAGTACAGGATGTTGCATAGGTCTCGCTGGGACTAAGCCATCGTGAGTGTCCTTGCCATAATGACTACAGTACAGGATGTGGCATAGGTCTTTAGGTGTTTAAATCAGGCGCCTAGAATTGAAACAGCACAAGCGCCACTTTTAAAAAACTGAGAAAAACGCGCTTAAAGTTTAATTTGATTTAATTTGATTTACCTGATTTACTTTGAAAACACTTTAGGTGCATTTTTTTCATTGATAAAAAGTGACACTTGTGCTGTTTCATATCTTGATTTTCTTAGATTAAACTTTAAGAGCGTTTCTCTCAGTTTTTTAAAAGTGGCGCTTGTGCCGTTTCAATTCTAGGTGCCTGAAATATAGAAAAGGTCATCTTACAGGTACACAAATCTACGTGCACTCAACGATAACGAGGTCTGGGTCGTTTACAGGTGTGTCAGTACATCCTGGACGACTACGTCCAGTCAGGCTCCGGCGCTTACTGCAGCATTATCGTCACCCAGCCGCGCCGCATCTCCGCCGTATCCGTGGCCGACCGCATCGCCTGTGAGCGCGGGGAGGAGCTGGGGCGCAGTGTGGGATATACCGTCAGGTGGGTCATGGTTTTGTAGCGCGGGGAGGAGCTGGGGCACAGTGTGGGATATACCGTCAGGTGGGTCATGGTTTTGTAGCGCGGGGAGGAGCTGGGGCGCAGTGTGGGATATACCGTCAGGTGGGTCATGGTTTTGTAGCGCGGGGAGGAGCTGGGGCGCAGTGTGGGATATACCGTCAGGTGGGTCATGGTTTTGTAGCGCGGGGAGGAGCTGGGGCGCAGTGTGGGATATACCGTCAGGTGGGTCATGGTTTTGTAGCGCGGGGAGGAGCTGGGGCGCAGTGTGGGATATACCGTCAGGTGGGTCATGGTTTTGTAGCGCGGGGAGGAGCTGGGGCACAGTGTGGGATATACCGTCAGGTGGGTCATGGTTTTGTAGCGCGGGGAGGAGCTGGGGCACAGTGTGGGATATACCGTCAGGTGGGTCATGGTTTTGTAGCGCGGGGAGGAGCTGGGGCACAGTGTGGGATATACCGTCAGGTGGGTCATGGTTTTGTAGCGCGGGGAGGAGCTGGGGCACAGTGTGGGATATACCGTCAGGTGGGTCATGGTTTTGTAGCGCGGGGAGGAGCTGGGGCGCAGTGTGGGATATACCGTCAGGTGGGTCATGGTTTTGTAGCGCGGGGAGGAGCTGGGGCACAGTGTGGGATATACCGTCAGGTGGGTCATGGTTTTGTAGCGCGGGGAGGAGCTGGGGCGCAGTGTGGGATATACCGTCAGGTGGGTCATGGTTTTGTGGCTGTGCATTTGTGGTGGTGATATATAGTGTAATTTTTGTTATGGGTTGAGTTTTCTTTCCCGCATTTCTGTTTTGCCTCTCGTTGTTATTGCCTCCGTGGTGTAGTGGCTAGTGTGCCTCGCCACAAATCTGCAGGCCCTGTTTCTAATCATGGCCAGGACAAGTCTGCAACCAGCCCAATAAGCTGTTCATCCTTCATTTCGGGGTTGATAAATGGGTACCTGGGGAAGGTAACTGTGGTAACCCAGATGTCACACTAGCCCTGTGTCCCGGGTCCTCACCCACCACAGGCTCAAGGGCTAATGCCACGGAGATGAGCACCGAGGCCACGCACAGCCTAGTGTATGCCCCTATCTTGACCTATTATCTACTATTCATTGCGCTGTTTATTTTTTATCACTACTTAATTTTTTTGTTTATATCATTGCTGTTTTGTTGTTTTTTGTCATTTATTGTGTTAAAAATAGCAGTGTACCCGAGCAGCGAGCACCAAATTCCTTCACAATCCACTCCTAATATAACATCATATTCAGTACCTCACTCTCCGAGTCTCCAACCTCAACCACCTCACCCTTTCCTGCACCCAACACTACCACACACTCCAACCTCGCCCGCTTTCCTACACCCTAATACCAGTAAGACGCCTTAATTGGCGAGGGACGAGCGAGTCCGTAGAAACCCGCCGCACGTGCGCACGTGCGACGTCACCCGGAGTTTGACCTGTGTGACGTTGCTAGGTGTGTGGTCTCAAACCACACACCAAATTTCAACTTAGTCGGTACAGCCGTTTCTCTGCTATAGCAAGATAACGTTGTCTGACACCCCTCACGCGGCACGCGCCACGCGCCATGCTGACCCCTCACGTAAGACAAAACATGTCAAGCACAAAAGGGATTGAATGGGGCTATTAGATGGCGAAGACCGCTTGTCAATCGGAAGCGGGATTCCAAAGATATAAGCTCCTGAAAAGCGTGACGGTCGGGCCGGGCAGGTCGGCCGCTTAACCCGTAAACTATACCTGTGTGACAATATCTCTGTGTACGCGGGACTGTTGCCAGAATTCTTATAGTCGCTAAACAAACTTGAATATGTCTCAATGTATTCGCCATATATTTGTGCAACCGCTAAAAATATTTTTTTTTGCTAAAGTCTTGTGGCTATTCTATGATTGTACTTGCAAGATGAAGAGCGTTGAGGTTTATGGAATCCACGGTACAGGTCATTCACAGAAAACAGGCCGCAAGGGTCTTCCTCTCTAATCTCTCTGCCTGCGATAGGGAGAGACCTGTCAGCACCTTCACCTTCCATGCTGGTCACTGGGTCACTGAGCCTAGGTGTGACCCCTGGGTCATTCTCAGGTAAAGTAGAGTTGCCAGATTTCACCGGCCGAAAAATTAGCCCAACTTTTTGAATTTGGCAGCCGCCCAATTGGACATACAGGGAGGTCCCGAAGATACGAGCAGTTAGGTTCCACCTGGCATACTCGTAAAGCGAAATCTCGTATAACGAAACACATAACTAATGGTAAAATATAGGTTTGGTTCCAGGACCATCAATTAATTAATTTTTTTTAAAGACTTGTTTTTAAAGCTAAAATAAACTATAGCAAACACAACAAACACACTGTGTCTATATTACCTATTCTGTAGAAAAAGCATTTTGAAAGAAAATAGCACAAAATAACATAACTGCACATTAATTAAACAAAACATGCATAACAAGCAAAAAAGGCGTTGTAATGTAGGGGACCCCGCATGATACAAAAGAGGGTAGTGTAGCGGTCCCAGGGTTGGGGCCCCACACCTGGCTAATTACCCCTACGGATCAGGCCGCACCATATGCTTAATTACCCTTCAGGTCACGCCTTGCTAGGGTGACCTGACTACGGTCCCAAGGTTGGAGCCGCACACCTGGCTAATTACTCCTAAATGTTAGGCTGCGCCATATGCTTAATTACCCTTCAGGTCACGGCTTGCTTGGGGTGACCTGACTGGGGTCAACCCAATCCCCCTTTGTCCAGCCTGGGAGTGGTAGGGCGCGCATTTTGAACTTGATAATATTACTCACCCCAGTTTGAATGTCGTATCATTGGATTTTCGATCTCGTATATTGAAAATAGACCCTAATTTACACATCTCGTATCATTGGAATCTCGTATACCGAATGCTCGTATAACGGGACCTCCCTGTACTCGCGTTTTCTTAGTGAGTGACCAAATGGGCATAGCCGCGCTTTATGGGTCAAGTGAGAAAAATTCCCTATCCACCGAGGACTCCCGAGCTTGTAACTACCTCACACTCCAACCTTACCTTTTCCTGCACCCTAACACTACCCTCACACTCCAACCTTACCCTTTCCTGCACCCTAACACTCCAACCTTACCCTTTCCTGGACCCTAACACTACCCTCACACTCCAACCTTACCCTTTCCTGCACCCTAACACTACCCTCACACTCCAACCTTACCCTTTCCTGCACCCTAACACTCCAACCTTACCCTTTCCTGCACCCTAACACTACCCTCACACTCCAACCTTACCCTTTCCTGCACCCTAACACTACCCTCACACTCCAACCTTACCCTTTCCTGCACCCTAACACTCCAACCTTACCCTTTCCTGCACCCTAACACTACCCTCACACTCCAACCTTACCCTTTCCTGCACCCTAACACTCCAACCTTACCCTTTCCTGCACCCTAACACTCCAACCTTACCCTTTCCTGCACCCTAACACTCCAACCTTACCCTTTCCTGCACCCTAACACTCCAACCTTACCCTTTCCTGCACCCTAACACTCCAACCTTACCCTTTCCTGCACCCTAACACTCCAACCTTACCCTTTCCTGCACCCTAACACTCCAACCTTACCCTTTCCTGCACCCTAACACTCCAACCTTACCCTTTCCTGGACCCTAACACTACCCTCACACTCCAACCTTACCCTTTCCTGCACCCTAACACTACCCTCACACTCCAACCTTACCCTTTCCTGCACCCTAACACTCCAACCTTACCCTTTCCTGCACCCTAACACTACCCTCACACTCCAACCTTACCCTTTCCTGCACCCTAACACTACCCTCACACTCCAACCTTACCCTTTCCTGCACCCTAACACTACCCTCACACTCCAACCTTACCCTTTCCTGCACCCTAACACTCCAACCTTACCCTTTCCTGCACCCTAACACTACCCTCACACTCCAACCTTACCCTTTCCTGCACCCTAACACTCCAACCTTACCCTTTCCTGCACCCTAACACTACCCTCACACTCCAACCTTACCCTTTCCTGCACCCTAACACTCCAACCTTACCCTTTCCTGCACCCTAACACTCCAACCTTACCCTTTCCTGCACCCTAACACTCCAACCTTACCCTTTCCTGCACCCTAACACTCCAACCTTACCCTTTCCTGCACCCTAACACTCCAACCTTACCCTTTCCTGCACCCTAACGCTACCCTCACACTCAAACTTCTTTATTTCTCTCTTATACTAATATACTCACATGCTAATCTCTTATACTTTACTTCTCTTATTTACGACTTCTGCAACCCTGTCCTCCTGCACCCCCAGGTTTGAGCGAGTGCTGCCCAGCCCCTACGGATCCATACTGTTCTGCACGGTGGGGGTGTTGCTGAGGAAGCTGGAGTCCGGCCTGAGGGGGGTGTCGCACGTCATTGTGGACGAGATTCACGAGAGGGACATCAACACTGACTTTATCCTGATTGTACTGCGCGATATGGTGAGTGGTGCCTCTTAGTAGTAGTAGATGTTGTAGTAGTAGTAGTAGTAGTAGTAGATGTAGTAGTTGTAGTAGTAGTAGTTGATGTTGTAGTAGAAATAGTAGTAGTAGTAGTAGTAGTAGCAGTAGATGTAGTAGTAGTAGTAGTAGTAGTAGTAGTAGTAGTAGTAGTAGATGTAGTAGTAGTAGCAGTAGATGTAGTAGTAGTAGTAGTAGTAGTAGTAGTAGTAGTAGTAGTAGTATAATAAAAAAAATAGAGTAACGACCACCAGAAAGAAAAGCATCATAAGAATAACACTTAATAAAGGCACTATAAAAAACTATTATATAAAAAGTATCAGAAAATAAGTTATAAAATATACCCTCATAACAGCCTTCACCAAATTGTCACAGCCTTGCACAGTTAGTTTAGTTTAGTTTAGTTTATTGACTACAAGCAAACATAATCACATTCATAATTTAAGATTACAGTAAAATATACAATGGTACCTATCATTATAAATATAACAACTAGTTGTAGTCCAAGAAGGTTAATCTTACTCCGAAACAAACCCTAACAACTATAATATCATGAACAAACCATTACATTATTGGGTATGATTACAAGACACATAATATACTCCGAAAACACACTTTAACAACTACACAACTAATCATACGCCCGCAATATATCATAAACAATCTTGCACATAACATCATTACTAAAATTGCAAAACAAATCATCCAAAGTGTTAAATGTGTAACTATCTTTCAAATATTGAGTCACAGGACAACTCTCCACGACATGCCTCTCCGTCTGGACTGATCCACATACACACACACGCTCCTCCACAGGAAGGCGACCACGCCCCCGCCTGTTCCACCGTCCCGTCTCAATAGCCAGTGAATGCCCTGAAACTCTGAACCTCGTGAACGAGACTCTGTGCAGATCATTTACTGTATGTCTCTGTTTATAAACATCATGCACTCTCATCGTAGGATTAATGTCCATATATACATTACATCTCGACGTATCTGACGACAAAATAGCCCTATGTACATTTCCTACCAATAAGGACATGTCCGTGACTTCATCTCGTGTATATCTATTTATAATCTTGGCAACAGGTGTATTCATTGCAATAGAAATTCTAACAACAAAAGAAAAGGGATCATCCTCCATGCCAGACCTTTCTAGCCATAACCTATGAAAAAAATTGTGCTGTTTATGTTGTAAAAAGTCTGACAAAGTCGGGTACCCCAGTTCAGCATAACAGACAAGATTAGATGTGTTCTTTCTTACCCCTAACAACGCTTTCATAGCCCAGTGGTACAGTTTAATAACAGGTTTCGTGTCGGCACCGAACCACGATTCACATCCATACAAAAGTGACGACGTGAGGGCTGCATCAAACACTCGACGTTTAACGATGAACGGAACACAATTGTTTTTTTCTATAAAAGAAACAAATTTCAAACTTGGCAGATCTTTACCTTGGCATGTTCTTTCACTGCCGATGAAACAGAGCCATCACATGTAAAGGGGGAACCCAGATATACATAACTGTCACAGTGCTCCACCACTATGTCACCCACACACAGCGGTTCCCTGTCACCAGCCTCACCATTTATGACAAAAAATTTTGTCTTGCCAACATTCACTTTCATACCATACTCATGACAAAAAATGCGCAATACATCCAGTTTATTCATAATACCAGTCCGTGTCGTTGACAATAAAACAGTATCGTCCATTAGCAGTAATATATGTAACCATTGTAGAAAGGGTTCAGGTTGGCATGCATTCTTTATTCTTTTTATCAATTCATTAACAAATATAGTGAACAAGAAACAAGAGGTAGACAGTCCCTGCCTTACACCTTGCGTAGCCGTGACCACCGCGGAGCGGTGGTCACGTGGCACACACACACAAAAAAAAGGAAAAAAAAGCATATCATAAAAGGCATCCTAAGAAACCCAAAAAGAAGTACCTCTCGTATTCGGACTTTGACATTATTCGGACCTCTTTTTTTTGGGGGGGGGTCGAAATTTCCTAGCTATATGTACGCCTAGATTTTTTTTTTTTTTGGGGGGGGGGTCGAAATTTCCTAGCCTATATCTAGCAAGAACACCTAGTTGTGTTGTTGTTGTTTTTTTTTTTTTTTTTTTTTTTTTTTTTTTTTTTTTTTTTTTTACATATCCCCCCACATATAATCACCCCATTATTCGGATCCTTGCATTACTCGGACCACTCCTTGGCCCAATTAGTCCGGATATGAGAGGTTTTACTGTATCATAAACAATAACATACCACACACACAGAACCTCATAACAACTACCACCAGGTCGTCACAGCCTCACACACGGTATAAAGCATTAAAATAAAAACACCATTAAAAAAGGCATAAAAAATCCAACCCGTTAAAAAAATAGTATCAGAAAAGAACCAGCATAAAAAATAGTCTCAGAAAAAAACCAGCATACAAAATAGTCTCAGAAAAGAACCATCATAAAAAATAGTATCAGAAAAGAACCATCATAAAAATTAGTATCAGAAAAGAACCACCATAAAAAAATAGCATCAGAAAAGAACCACCATAAAAAAATAGCATCAGAAAAGAACCACCATAAAAAAATAGTATCAGAAAAGAACCACCATAAAAAAATAGTATCAGAAAAGAACCACCATAAAAAATAGTATCAGAAAAGAACCACCATAAAAAATAGTATCAGAAAAGAACCACCATAAAAAAATAGCATCAGAAAAGAACCACCATAAAAAATAGCATCAGAAAAGAACCATCATAAAAAATAGTATCAGAAAAGAACCAGCATAAAAAATAGTATCAGAAAAGAACCATCAGAAAAGAACCAGCATAAAAAATAGTATCAGAAAAGAACCATCATAAAAAATAGTATCAGTAAAGAACCATCATAAAAAATAAATATAAAAAAATAGAAGCATGACACGTAATAAGCATCATAAGAAAAATACATTAAAAAAAATATATATATAATTTCAATAAACACAACACACACACACCCTCATAACACAACCTCACACCCCGCGAGATTTTTTAATATTGAGTTTTTATATTTGAGTTTTTTTATATAGATTTTTTTAATGTTGAGCTTTTTTTTATATAGCTTTTTTAATATTGAGCTTTTTAAATATTGAATTTTTTTTTAATATTGAGCTTGTTTATAATTGAGTTTTTATTAATATTGAGTTTTTTTAATATTGAGTTTTTTTTGGAGAGCGCTACTTCCCTCTCATTTACACCCTATGGTCCCCCAGGTGCGCGCCTTCCCGGACCTGCGCATCATCCTCATGTCAGCCACCATCGACATCTCCCTCTTCCACAACTACTTCATCAACCCCGTGGTGATCGAGGTGGAGGGCCGCGCCTTCCCCGTGCAGGAGTACTTCCTCGAGGACTGTGTGGAGCTGACCAAGTTTGTGCCCCCGCCAGACACCAGGAAGAAGAACAAGAAGGTGAGGGGACTGGGGACCTTGTTTTCAGGGTATTTTGTGGCAGGGGAATAGAAGAGTTTGGTGGTAAGGATAGAATGGGGAGAGGTGATGTGTAGGGTAGAGGATAAGTCGGAAAATGCTTGAAGTGAGTGGTATTTAAAAAGTCAGGAGTTTGGGGTAAAGTGAGTGAGGGGAACTTTTTAAGGTCTTTCGGGGACTGTGGACCTTTTTAGGGTTTTTTGGGTTAAGTTAAGAAGTTAGATATAGATGTGATGCATTCTAATTTATCTGCCAATCAAAATATGTCCTATTTTTCTTTTTTATTCCTACATTCACATATGTTCTCAGGTTCCCAGGAAAGTATTGAACTCCTTCACGCCCAGATCTTGCCTTAGCTATGAAAAATCGTCTGTTGTTAGCCATAGAATTACGAAAAGTAACTTAATATGCCAAATTAGTTAGTGGACAAGGATACTAAACAGGTCATACATATCTATAAAACATTGCTTATATTCACAAAATCGTCTAATGGTACCCAAATGACAATGGCAATTACGCGCTGGGTTTCAAGGGGTTGAGGAGTAATCTTTATTATTTTTTAAACTTGACCTTTCTCATATAAAAAAATAAATTGCAGGACAAGGAAGATGAACTACCGGGAGACGAGCCGGAGGAGAACCTGAACATCGTGCAGTCGAGCCACTACTCCGACGCCACCCGCCGCACCCTGTCCACCATGAGCGAGAAGGACATGAGCTTTGAGCTGGTGGAGGCCTTGCTCAAGTACATTGACACCCTGAGCATCGAGGGCGCCGTGCTCATCTTCCTGCCGGGCTGGAACGTCATCTTTGCCTTGATGCGCCACCTCAACCAACACCCGACTTTTGGTGAGTCTACTTTTGGAACGCTGCGTAGAGAATATTCCTTTTGAAACACCCACGTAATTCACTGCTGTATAATCTATTCAATGCGACAGGAAAGGTGATGTTTTGTGTAATTCTAGTGAAAGCTTTTTGTTTTTGTTTTTTGTCCTTGGTCAGTCCTTTGTGATGTGAAGAAAAAAAAACTGTATATATCTCTCTCTCTCTCTGTATCTCTCTCTATCTCTCTCTCTGTATCTCTCTCTCTGTATCTCTCTCTCTGTATCTCTCTCTCTCTCTGTATCTCTCTCTCTCTGTATCTCTCTCTCTGTATCTCTCTCTCTGTATCTCTCTCTCTCTCTCTCTCTCTCTCTCTCTCTCTCTCTCTCTCTCTCTCTCTCTCTCTCTCTCTCTCTCTCTCTCTCTCTCTCTCTCTCTCTCTCTCTCTCTCTCTCTCTCTCTCTCTCTCTCTCTCTCTCTCTCAAGTTTATATCTAACCAACTCTTAGTTTTCAGGGTTTTTTCTCTTATCTTTCCTTTTCATCAAGGTAATCATTGTTATAGACGTAAGCTTATTACACTACAAAGCCCCCACTAATTCTACCTCCAATGTATACCAGTATATTAATCTAGACCTACTTCATTACATATTATACCAGTTTATTATTGTTTTTTATACCAGTTTATTATTATTATTTAATTATACTATAGCTACTAGTTTATGCCCAAAGATTGAGCGTCCTCCTCCCTCCTGTGTTCCCCGCAGGTAGCAGCAAGTACCTGGTGATGCCCCTGCACTCCCAGCTGCCCCGGGAGGACCAGCGCAGGGTGTTTGACAGTGTCCCCGATGGCGTGAGGAAGGTGAGTCCTGATGGTGGGTGATGGTGATGCAGACATGGGGCCATTACTGTTGTAATGTGATCAATTATGATTACAGGGTCATTTTAAGATTAAGATTGCGATTACGATTACTAAAAAAAACAATGTAATAAATTAGAGCAAAATGCATAAATACTAATAAATACTCATTCAAAAGCAACCATAAAAAGCTCTGTTTCGTATTACAAAATTACTAATGATTTAAAAAGTATATGTGATATTGGTGATTGGCCTCCTATCCCTGGTGGTTCATCAGGGCAAGGCTCACGGCTCACACCTCCACGACGTGTTACAAGTGTAATATTTCTGATTGTTAAGTAACCTTGTATGTACACATTATGTAACATATATACACTGTTTCCTTATGTAACTGCAAAAATAATCACAATTACGATTGGATTTTTAATGTAATAGATTACGATTACCTGAAAAACTAATCTATTACGATGACCCCATGTCTGGTGATGAGCGTGACAAGGTTTAGTGGAGTCCTTTAGAATGGTGATAATTCTTAACTTGCAACTCCACTTCCTCCTGCTGTCAACACCCTCCCTTCCCCCCTCCCCACAGATCATCCTGGCCACCAACATCGCTGAGTCGTCCATCACCATCAACGACGTGGTGTTTGTGGTAGACTCGTGCAAGGCCAAGATGAAGCTGTTCACCTCGCACAACAACATGACCATTACGCCCCGTGTGGGTGCATGAGCGCGCAAGGCTGTGGAGTCCTTGAGAGGTGCATAATCTTACCTTGCACTAGGTGGATGTTGCTTGCTGTGTGTCGAGAGACGTTGTGTGTGCGTCCGACAGAGAGTGTGTTGTTGCACAGAATGTGGGTCGTGTCCGAAGAGAGTGTGTGTTGTGTGTCGAAGAGTGTGTCTGGTCCGAGAGAGAGTGTGTTGTGTCACGAAGAGATGTGTGTGTCCGAGAGAGAGTGTGTGTGTCCCGAGAGACAAGTGGTGGTTCCGAGAGTGGTGTGTGTCGAGGCAGGTGCTGTGTGTGTTTCCGACGTGTGTGTGTCCGAGAGAGAGTGTGTGTGTGTGTCCGAGAGAGAGTGTGTGTGTGTGTCTGAGAGAGTGTGTGGTCCGAGAGAGAGTGTGTGTGTGTGTCCGAGAAAGGGTGAAAGGGTGTCCCAGAGTGTGTGTGTGTCCGAGAGAGAGATAGTGGGTCCGAGAGAATTATAGAGAAAGTGTATTTGTCCGAGAGAGAGTGTGTGTGTGTGTGTCCGAGACAGAGAAATAGTGTGTGTCGTGAAGGTAACGCATCCTTCACAACCAGACGATCATTTCACCCCCTCTAGTCACGCCTTCAAGTGCCGCTATGAGATGCCGAGAGTGTGAGAGAGAGAGATAATGTATGTCCATGAGTGTGTGTGTGTGTGTATCTGAGAGAGTAGAGAGTGTGTGTGTGTGTGTGTGTGTGTCAGAGAGAGAGAGAGAGAGAGAGAGGACATTGGTTCTCACTGTAATGTTCATCTCCATTTACACTACTTAAGCCGAAAAGAGAGAGAGATTAGTTTCCATTTGTTCCTAACCTTATTAAAAGACATATTCACACCCTTATCACTCTTCCCACAGGCACGCTTTGACCACCTGGAGGAGCACATCACGCCGGAGATGTTCCGCACGCCGCTGCACGAGGTGAGTCTGTCCATCAAGCTGCTGCGCCTGGGCTCCATCGGCGAGTTCCTCTCCAAGGCCATCCAGGCGCCTCCCATCGACGCCGTCATTGAGGCAGAAGTCATTCTCAGGGGTGAGCGAGAGGTTTTATCTATGTCACTGGCTGGCACTCCCTCACAACTATTATTATTTTTTATTATAAATAAGATTGTAAATAAGAGATGAAAGAAAAATGATAAATAAGAGATAGAAATACCGTATTTTACGACTTATAAGACGCACTTTTTCCCCTAAAATATACCCTGAAAAATACTCATGCGTCTTCCAAGAGGAATGTTGTAGTACTTCCTCAGTACTCAGTACCTCAGTACTTGCCTGTTACAAGTATTTCAAATGCCATAAGACAATTCAAATCAACTAATCCGTCCTCACGCTGTGATGTTTACGTTCCGCCTCGGAGGCTCGGCGCCACCTATCGTCTGCCAGTGTTGACGTATCATTACCACCAGGCTGTCACATGTATCACAAGCTCTTTTCAGTCCTGAAAATTATCACCCATGGCAAATTCATCAAAACTATTTACTTATACTATCGCATACAAGCTAGAAGGTGTAGGATACGCCAAAGCACATGGGAACAGAGCACCAGAAAGACACTTCGCACCACCGCCTACCCAGAAAATTGGCAGATTTTTCTACCGCCTACCGGTAGATTTTTTTCTTTTTCTTAGAAATTTCTTAACAAAATGAGGGTGCGTCTTCCAAGATGCAGCGTCTTATAAGCCGTAGAATATGGTAATATAGTAGTAGCAGCAGTGTTTCAACTTGAACACCCCCTCGTCTCGCTGTACAGAAATGAAGTGCCTGGACAAGATAGACGAGCTGACTCCCCTGGGCCGCATCCTTGCCCGCCTGCCCATTGAGCCGCGCCTGGGCAAGATGGTGATCCTGGGCTGCATCTTCTTCTGCGGGGACGCCATGTGCACCATCGCCGCTCACAACTCCTCCTCGCAGGAGATATTTGTCATACGTGAGTGATGATACACACTGATGGGGTCTAGGCCCTGGTAGTCACCTAGTTGTGGCACACAGGGCCTCACCAATACTTATGTCCTCATCTACAAGAATACAGGAACTACCACTTGTAGGTCTCAGGGTCTCTTGTAGCTTCCCTATTTTTTATATTTTGATGTCCCTCTATCTATATTTATTCAGTTTTTCATTAAATTGGATGTATATTCCTCGCCCTATTACCTCTTCTAATACAGTCAAAGCATCTATACTTCTATAAGGAAAACTTCATATACGTATATGTGTTTGTGAGAGTGTTATGGGAGGCAAGATGTTATACTGTGATCTTGTAATATTTCGGTCTTGCATGGTGTCTCTTAACCACAATATTTAGGAAATATACCTTATGTACACTATTAGAAGCT
>JACEEZ010025084.1:202500-285875 GCA_016584305.1 Chionoecetes opilio
GGACCATGTGTTTTCTTAGATGTTCAATAATTTCTCTTAAAGTAATCGTCCAGACCATTTCATCATTCCTGATTTAATGCAGTCAAAATATAGCCATGATCGAGTATATCAACAATATGTTGTCACTTTTTGCATCCAGTCACCCGTTTTTAAATGATCCGCATTCAAAATCTGTAAATTCCCCGTGCTCTCAAAACACAACTGTTGATCAGCAGACGACGCACCATGGGTCGGCGACGTCACAACAGTAAGCCTCCCAGCCCTGCCTGATACAGATGAGCGGAGACTCTGAGAAAAATGTAGTTCTTGGGGAATTTTGGGTGTTTCTGATATATTTTTTGTGCGATGTGGCATGTACTTGCATCCTGTGTGGATGCAGCGTGGGGGCTGTGCCTTTACCGAGAGCTTAGCACCCATTTGCAAACTGTGGGGCGACGATATATGTGTGCAGATGTGTGCAGCAGCGGGAAGCGGCGGGTAGTAGCAAGGCCACCGAGATGAGAGGGCTGCAGTACCCTGGCTACTACCAGCCGCTCCCCGTCGCTCCAAAGGTCTGCACACATATATCGTCGCCGTGTGGGTTGTGAATGGGTGCTAAGCTCTCGGGAAGGGCACGGCTTTCTTGCTGTGCCCATGCAGGATGCAAGTATGTGCCGTGTCGCACAAAAAATATATCAGAAGCACCCGGGATTCTAAGGGTACTGTATTTTTCTCTTGAGTCTCCGTGTGTCTGTGTCGGGCGGGGCTGGGAGGCTTACCTCTTGTGACGTCGCCAGCAAGTTTCGCGCCACGGCTGGAATGTGGCTGTTGTTTTTCCCGCGCTTTTTACAAAAGTCATGTTTTTAGGGAAGTAAGGCGTGAAAATGAATATTTTTTTGTGGATTAGGTATTTTGAATGAACAGTCAACATAATTATGCAAAGAAAAAATGGGTCTGGACGATTACTTTAAAGTCTCTAAAAATCACTTTATTTTCTTGGTTTTAAGTATATTTTTCTCAGTGTGTGTGTGTTCTTTATGTTTCTACAAATCACTATATTTTTTTGGATTTAAGAACATTTGTCTCAGTGTGTCTCGGTGTGTGATGTGTGTGTGTGTGCTGTGCTGCTGTCCTGACCCTCCTTGACGCCACAGATCCGCACGAGGGCCGTGTCGTGCAAGCAGATGAGCATGGTGACGCCGGTGCACCTGATGCTGTTTGGCTGCCGCAGGGTGGAGGCCGTCGATGGCGTGGTGAGTGACAGACAACACTCCACACTTCCTTGACTAATCAGCATCTCTCTGTTTAACGTCAGATTTTCCCATAATGTCTTACCGTAGATAACAGTGAAGTCGCCAGGCACCAAATATTACGAATTATAGCATCACTACTGATTTTTATGTGCCAATGAAGATGTTACACAGTAGTTTATATCATGGCTGTATAATCTACTCTGTTTCAGTGTTGTTTTATGCTTTGTATCTGCAAGTATAACTGTTGTGCATTTTGCTTCTCACGTTTTTCTTCGTGCGATGACAGACAGTAAACAGTAGCTTTTCGGGCGCGACAGGACACAAGACTTGCCAGATCTTTCAAACTTGAATAGAATTTATTTTCACGTTGGCAGAGGAATTTTTATATATCCAAACATCTTCCGCAGCTAATATATATAGAGACTTGTTTTACTTTACCTCTAATTTCCCTGAATTTCCCAGAGTGGCGACTCAACTGTTGGGTTAAAATACTAGCTGGCGACTTTACTGTAGTAGGTATGGTGAGGTCGCCACTCGGTTTTATTTTTGTAATTTGTTCATTTATAGCCCTAATATGAGGTCAGTCAGTCAGTCAGTCAGTCAGTCAGTCAGTCAGTCCTCCCTCGCCTGAGTGTCTGGGAGCACGGGACTTGACAGGCGCGCTGAAGTTTGAATTCTACTAAAGGAGGAGGAGCAGGAAGAAGAGGAGAGGGATAATAAACAAAGGAATGAGTCAGGCAAATAATCATCTCCATCTGTATGCTTTTTTTTTTTTTCATGTTTTTTGGATGTCATGCCTGGTGTTTTTTTTGGTTTTTTTCTTTATGCCTGTTTTTTTCTTTCTTTCTTTCTTTCTTTCTTTCTTTCTTTCTTTCTTTCTTTCTTTCTTCTTTCTTTCCCCACCGATAAAACTTGTTGAACATATTTTCTCCACCCGTGCACAGGTTCGTCTGGATGGGTGGATCAACCTCAACATGGAGGCTGAGCACGCCGCCAAGATCCTGACGCTGCGGCCCAGCCTGGACGCCCTCATCGTGCGCGGCACTGCCAACCCCGACGCCCTCACCGAGCCCTCACACCAGGACGAACAGGTCGGGACGCTGGGCTATTACCTTGGTGTGCTTTTTTATAGAATTGAGTCAAATCTTTATCAATACTTTAGTAATACTTTAGTTGTACAGTAAAACCTCTCATATTCGGACTAATTGGGCCAAGGAGTGGTCCGAGTAATGCAAGGAGCCGTATAATGGGGGATATGAAAAAAAGAAAAAAAAAAAAATTAGGTGTATATAGCTAGGAAATTTCGACCCCTAAAAAACAAAAAAAACTAAAACAAAAACAACAACGGAGGTCTGAATAATGAGGGTCCGAATACGAGAGGTTTTACTGTACTACTTTCTAATTTCTTTTATGTGTATGTTTTTGGCACACCTTTCAATACTATCTTCTTTGTCTATATGTCTTTCTTACTTGTGTGGTCCTGTCTTTAATTCAATGCAAGCTATGATGGTTTTTTGGTTGTTGTTGTAATTCAGTGCCCAGTCTAATGGTTGTTGTTGTTGGTACAGGTGATGAACTGCACCCGCCAGCTGTGTCGCATGAACGCCGGCCGCCACGACCTGGAGCCCATCGGCACGGGGGGCTTCAACACGCCCAGGCCCCCCCGCATGTATGGCAGCGGCCCCCCCATGAAGAGAATGAAGCCCGATGACGAGCAAGGTGGGTGTGTGTGTGAGGGGCGAAGGAGGTGTTAAGGATAGGTATTCTTAGTTAAATTCGTGGAGGTCAGAGTTGATCATTAGACAAGGAATGCAATTAGTATTCAGTGGGATTCTGTTTTTTATTTTATCCCCCCCCCCCCCCCCCCCCCCCCCCCCTTTCTCTGTCACTATCTTCCTCTGTTACTTCGCAGGCTTTTTGTTACTTTTTTTTTTCTCCCATAAGCCCTTTGTGATGTGAAAAACCCTTGATGCCCTTCCCTTTGTGATGTGAAAAACCCTTGATGCCTTTCCCTTTGTGATGTGAAAAACCCTTGATGCCCTTCCCTTTTGTTGAACTGTGCTCTTGATTGAAAACCCTTGATGCCCTTCCCTTTGTGATGTGAAAAACCCTTGATGCCCTTCCCTTTGTGATGTGAAAAACCCTTGATGCCCTTCCCTTTGTGATGTGAAAAACCCTTGATGCCCTTCCCTTTGTGATGTGAAAAACCCTTGATGCCCTTCCCTTTGTGATGTGAGAAACCCTTGATGCCCTTCCCTTTGTGATGTGAGAAATCCCTTGTGAGTGCCCTTATCCCTTTTGTGATGTGAGAAACCCTTGATGCCCTTCCCTTTGTGATGTGAGAAACCCTTGATGCCCTTCCCTTTGTGATGTGAGAAACTCTTGATGCCCTTCCCTTTGTGATGTGAAAAACCCTTGATGCCCTTCCCTTTGTGATGTGAAAAAACTAAAATCTCTATAAAAAAACCATTTCATTCCTATTATTCCACTATGCTAACACACATGAAGGTATTTAGTATTTACTTGTGTACTTTCTCTTCTCTGTTCTGCATGGTCTCACCTGTGTATCTATTACATAAGAACATAAGGAAGCTACAAGAGGCCGCAAGACCTACACGTGGTAGTTCCTGTTACTTAACACTACCTACATCCATCTTTCATCCCCATCCATGAATTTATCCAGCCTCCTTTTAAAGCTCCCTATTGACTCCGCACTAACCACCTGACGACTAAATCCATTCCAATCATTTATCACCCTATTTGTGAACCAGTTTCTCCCTATTTCTTTAACTTTTTTTTTATTACAGGTGGTGGTGGCGGTGGCAGTGGCGGTGGTGGTGGCTACAGCAACCAATCCTCGGGTGGCGGCTTCCAAGGCAACTACAGCAACAACAGTGCCTTCGGGGGGCGCGGGGGTAGAGGTTTTGGAGGGGGTAGAGGGTATGGAGGAGGAGGAGGAGGTTATGGTGGGGGTGGTAGGGGGTATGGTGGAGGAGGAGGTGGCTATGGCGGTGGTGGTAGGGGGTATGGTAGTGGTGGAGGAGGAGGGTATGGGGGAGGTGGGGGTCGAGGTTATTCCCGTGGGGGGTACCAGGGGGGGATGGGGAGTTCGCAAGGGGGGGGGATATAATGGGATATGGTTAATGGGGTTAGATCCATTAGTTAGTGTCGTGTTATTTCGTCATGTGCATTAACTTTTCATGAATTGTTTCAGCTATTTTTATAATTATTTTTCTCTTCATGTTTATCTCCAGTCAATCTTTCTTAGGCTGACATTCTCCCACTCATTTGCTACATTTTATGGGTATTATTTTTTCTGGATATAATTACTCGCCTTCAATGCAGTCAATTATTTCATGGGACGTTTGAGTTTTTGTACTTTTATCAATTTTTTATGTGTGTATAGTATGATCTTACCCACAGAGTTACATACCTGTCACATACATGTCTTTAAATCTGTTATCTCACCTCTTGATTATCATTGGCTGGGTTGCCTCAGGAATAAAATGTTATATAACCTCTGATGTCTGGCACATTCACCTTTTTAGGCATTAAATCAATCCCTGGATCTCCAAGCTTGTGAACCAAAGGCATTATGTAGGCTGAGGGTGCACGGGAATACATTAGCTTGTAAGGTCATTCATAAAGTTGTGTGTAGATATTATACTGTAAATGTTATTTAGTAAGCCATAACACCACTACCAGTCCACCACTGATTTATGAAATAGGTCGTTGATGCTGTCATGTGTGTCTAGGAAATAAACAATACATGTATCAAACATCTTTTAATGCGTATATTCACAAAGAAATACAGCAGAAGACAAAGAATGGAACTAAGAACAAGGCACTGGAGCATGAGAGAAAGATGGTCATTGATAAAACAAACAAAACTAAACTAATTAGATTCTGAAAGCGAAGAGAATCCTGTGAAGATGCGGGAAAAAATAAAAGCAATGAAGCAGAGTGGTGTAAGCATGCCGAACAGCAGGCAGCCACGAGGCCACTGTTACCGATGTGGATCAACGGAAACATTATGAAACAATAGTAAAAGCATTAGTGTAGGCTATAAGTGCAGCTATAACCAATACACGATCGGTGGTTTTAAGTATCCTGAACGTTTCGTTATCATAAGGAGTATTTCTTACTCCTACAACAGCTGGTGGCAATAAAAAATAATAAGGGGGGTCTGGGGGGCAAAACCCCCCGGGAGCTTACCTAGGTACGTAATCGATGCCCAGGTTGGGCTACGGTAGGTAGTTAACTAGCAGGGGGCTCAGCCTCCCCATTTAGGTTAGGAAAATATTGATCAATAGGGAGTATTAGTTGAAACTGCATATTTACCAGCAGCAGTAATAAAATAAAAAGAAACAAAATCATAGAAAATATAGAAAACCAAAGAGATGAGGTGCCGTTACGGGAAGACGACAACACCATCATCGTCATCATCAGCAGCCAGACCAGCAAGCCCAAGGCCATCTCTCCATCCATCTTGCCTTCGCCGCCACAACATTAGATCTCAAGACCAAGACCCATCTGACCCAACCCAAGACCCAGGCTCCAAGACTGCCCCCACCCTCGTATTACCGCCCCCTGCACCCTGTCACAACCCCGCATCAGCCTCTAACCTCGCCATAACCCCAGACAGCCGCCATTGTCAGCAGCAGTGCGGGGTCTCTGTGCCTGCCAGCGTCTCAGGTAATGCAAGGCAGCAATGCTATCACTGGCTACAGATGCAAACCCGTATTCTTAATCACTGTGGCTAGAGATACGGCAGCCTGACTCCTCTTCGCCATGGCTACAGATACGGCGGCCGGTTGTGGTTGTGTAGAGATACGGGAATGTGATGATACAATTGATTAAAGTGTGCTGTCAAGGGGGAGGGATAATTATAGTAGGTAAATTTCCAGTTTGACACCGAATTCACTTTTGTGGACGAAACTAGTATTTTATATGGTGGGTTTTGATGTGTTTTGAATTAATCTGCTAACCTTTTCTGTCGCAAATAACTTTATTTTCTTCTTTTTTCTCAAATTTTTTAATGGTGATTTGCGACAAAAATGATTGAAAAACAAATTAAACAAAACCGTACCTCTTCTTCTTCTTCTTGTGACCGTTGTCGCTTAGTATCGCTTCATAGGTCCTCTTCCACTTCGTCTCCTTCGTTAACAAAACTTGTTAACCCTTCCCCTGTTTATTTCACCTGAGAAAGACATTTTGATCAGTTGTCAATCCTTTGATTATCATCCTAATTCATTGTTTCTTGTGTGTTCTGATCTCCCAGCACTGCGTTAGGAACACTTTGGTGAGGTTTACAATACTTCGTTTCCCTTCTGTCCCCTAACCTAACTTTAAATTTTTCTTTTTATGAGTTTTGTTCGCCAAAGTGTATTTGGTGTCAAACTGGAATACATAAAACCATTATTTTATATATTCACTCCTCTCCAGGCTTTACACGCATACCTAGCGCTATGGTACACTATAACAATAGTTTATGGCACAATAACTCCTTAGAGGCTTATCTCTAAGCTTAAAATAGTTGACCCTTAACCCTGTATGGTTACCTTTGCCTGTCATTGAGGGGAATGAAGGAACTATGGGATCACCTGAAGATCCGTCACCCCAGTTTGACAGGGTGACGGTTCTTCAGGTGGGATATCCTGGGGTGACGGTTCTTCAGGTGGCAACACCTGGGGTGACAGTTCTTTAGGTGGGGTCAAGACCTGACCTGACTTCACCTTCCAAGTAAGGTTAGGTCAAATGGGTAAAAGGGAGGAGTCATGACCCTCCAGTCAGGTAAGAGGACTATATAAAAGTAAGTGGGCTAAAAGAAATTTAGTCATAGGAGTCAGTCGAACATGGCATGCAATACCTTCCAAACTATAGCGTCCTACCACTGTTGTGTGATGATTCAACTATAGTTATTCGGTGGCTTCGGATATCTTACTTAACACTACCTACATCCACCTTTCATCCCCATCCATAAAGCTGACCAGCCTCCTTTTAAAACTCCCTATTGACTCCGCACTAACTACCTGATGACTGAGTTCATTCCAATCATTTATCACCCTATTTGGGAACCAGGGGCGCCCACAGGCGGACGCACTGGACACACGTGCGTCCACTGTAAGCCTCCAGGCATGTGTGGGCCCCTATAAGGGCCCCCCTATGAGGCCCCTTATAAGGCCCTATGAGGCTCCTATGAGGCCCCAAATGCACCTAAAATTGATCAAAACTGCAAAAAAAATAAGGGGGGGGGGCTTACAGCGTCCCCCCGGACCCCCCAGCTGAGTAGGCTCGCTTCGCTCGCCACCCACACCCATCAACAGTGGCAAAGCCGTCTCTATGTATTTGACGGGGCCCTATATAATATGTGCGTCCACTACAGGTATCTCTGTGGGCGCCACTGCTGTGAACCAGTTTCTCCCTATTTCCTTGATGAGAAGTTAGTGCCGTTAGATTCCTTTTAGTTAGTGCGGAGTCATTAGAGACCTTTAAAGGGAGGCTAGATAAATTCATGGATGGGGATGAAAGATGGATGCAGGTAGTGTTAAGTAACAGGAACTACCTCGTGTAGGTCTCACGGCCTCATGTAGCTTCCTTATTTTCTTATGTTCTTATGAGAAATACCGTGCATCACTATTTGTCTGACACTCACCACTGTTGCAGGTGCTGAGTGGTGACAACAAGCTGAGTGGTGACAACAAGCTGAGTGGTGACAACAAGCTGAGTAGTGTCAACAAGCTGAGTGGTGGCAACAAGCTGAGTGGTGACAACAAGCTGAGTGGTGCCCTCCCTCCTGCAAGGCTCTGTGTGTGCCTGTGTCAGATCTTGCCGCTAACAACACAAGTGTGGTGGAGGGTGTGAGGTTGGCAGGTCAAGATGAGCACCGAGGAGATGGTCACCGAGGAGATCAGCACCGAGGAGATCAGCACCGAGGAGATCAGCACCGAGGAGATCAGCACCGAGGAAATCAGCACCGAGGAGATCAGCACCAAGGAGCAGCAGTCGTCCTCGGGCGCAGTCACCAGCACCTCCTATGCAGTGTCTGTCCAGAGTTCCGTGGTGACGTGCATCTTCGTCCACACCAAGGAGAGGAAGTCCAAGTGTGAAGAGTGTGAGAAAAAGATCAATGAAATCATCTCCATCCATACACAGGATAAAGATTTTCCCATCGATACAGAGGATAACGATTTTCCCATCAATCCAAAGGTTGAAATTTCCATGGATACAGAGGATGAAGATTTCCCCATCGATACCCAGGACAAAGATTATTCATGTGGGGAATGTGTTAAGTCCTTTACCACCAAGAAAGGCCTTGTCAGGCACTATGACGTTCATCTTGGCCTCAAAAATTTTGAATGCCTGTTATGCCATAGGCATTTTGCCCGCAAGGGTCACCTGCAGGTCCACTCCCTCACCCATTCTGGAGAGAAGACTATTGAATGTGGCGAATGTGGGAAGATGTTTGCTCGTAAGCAAGACTTGGTGAAGCACTACCAGACCCACGACCCCCTCAGGAGCTACGAGTGTGAGTTGTGCCTGAAAGCTTTTGTCCGCAAGAGCCACCTTGACGCCCACTACCTCTGCCACACCCAACTTAAGGAGTACGAGTGCCCCGTGTGCCAAAAAATGTTTGCTCGCAAGCACGACGTGACCAAACACGCACTTATCCACACTGGTGAAAAAAACTTTGCCTGCCAAGAGTGTGGGAAATGTTTTGCCCGGAAAGGCCACCTCGACGTGCACCTCCTGACCCACACGGGGGTTAAAAACTTTCTGTGTTTGGAGTGTGCGAGACCGTTTGCACGCAATAGTGACCTCAAAAAGCACATGCTTATCCACAGTGGAATCAAGAGATTCGCATGTTCACACTGTGACAAACGTTTCTCCCGCAAGGCCCACCTGGACATGCACTCGGCCACCCACACCAGCCTCAAGGAGTACCAGTGTGTGGACTGTGAGGTCAGGTTCGGCCGTAAGAGTGACCTCATCAAGCACGCCTGCTCCCAGACTGTCCAAGCGTGAGTCATAAGAACATAAGAACGTAAGAAAATAAGGAAGCTACAAGAGGCCGCGAGACCTATACGAGGTAGTTCCTGTTACTTAACTCTACCTATATCCACCTCTCTTCCCCATCCATGAATTTATCCAGACTCCTTTTAAACAGTCAGGTGTGATGCAAGCGCCACTCTTTGTAAGCCACACTACTGGGCCTGGCATGTGACCACTACACTGGTTTAGGGTAGCAACATGATGGCATTGAGAGGCAGTGCACCCCATGTGTAGAGGACAGGCAGATGTGAGGACAGACAGCGACACAGTGTAAAAGTCACCAGGACAACGTTTTTTTCAATGTACAGACGTGTGGTGGCGTTAATACTTGCATTTCTACATCCATGATTTCAGGAAAGTTAGAAGGGGCTATCTGGAGAGTCTGTCATTTTGTGTCTTCATCTGTGTCACATTATGGCTACAAATGAACAAATTACAAAAATATCAACCGAGTGGCGACCTACACTAAGATCGCCAGCTAGTGTTTATGTTCTAAAAATTGGGTGGTGTGGGGAAGAATGGACAAGATACACTGAATGAAGTGAACATGATTCTTTATTGGGGTAAGGAGAGTTCTTGTAAGCAGAGTAAACATGTTCAATTGGGTCATGGAGAGGGACTTGCAAACTAGAGGACTCGACTCTGTTTTTTGTCTTTTAATAGATAACTAGTCTATAATACCTGTAAGCTATTAGCACATAACTATAATTAACCTAATGGGTAGTTGGTGGAGGACAAAAGGTCACCTATAGACATACAACCAACCTTTCAAAATGATGGTTTGTATGGAAAACAATAAACGCAGCCGGCAAGGCCCACCTCTGCCTATTACATTATATCAGGCGCCTAGAATTGAAACGGCACAAGCGCCACTTATAAAAAAAAACACCGCCACCTTGCTAATAAATCAAACTCCATTACAATATCTTCATTTGTTGCCGATTTACTTTGAAAACACTTTAGGTGCATTTTTTTCATTGATAAAAAATGGCGCGTGTGCCGTTTCATATCTTGATTTTCTTAGATTAAACTTTAAGCCCGTTTTCTCAGTTTTTTAAAAGTGGCGCTTGTGCCGTTTCAATTCTAGGCGCCTGATATGATGTATGTACAATTAAACTATTTGCACATTATTGTATGTAAGATATTTAGCTTTTATTTATATTAAACTAATAACTCCCAGATAATGTTACTGTAAATTCAAATAAAATCTGAAGATACTTAAGATTTTTTAGACTTTTTTTTTCTCTCGTTCTTTCAGGTGAGGCCAAGTACTTACCTAATACCAGAGAGAGAGAGAGAGAGAGAGAGAGATCCATGACCTTGCATTAAATAAGGAAGTGTCTCTCTCTCTCTCTCTCTCTCTCTGTACATCATGATTGTCGGCCCAACACAAACTTCAATTTTTTTCTTCAAAATCTCAGGATTGAATGAACAGATAACACCTTTACCCAGCGTGCTTATGTGAACTACTTATACATGATAGTTGTATAACACTTCCCCCTTAGATAGAGTGGATAGGTGGACATCTATATATCGTAAAGGAATGTAGAAGTGGGACCAGGCAGATAGATTGAACAGATCAAATAGTAGGGTAATATTGAACAGTAACTAGATATTGGCTCAGGTGGCAGGTTATAAATGTACAGCCAACAGATTACCAAAATTCAGAGTTGTCACGCCCGACTCAACAGTGGATATAGCTAGAAATTGTTATAAGAAGGAACAAATAACAAGGAGAAAGTGTTATTATTCCTTTAATTAATCAATCTGTCATTTTTCAGTGTCTCCAATCATTAGTTTAATTGATTTTCTCCTCTTGCTCCTCTTGATTTTCTTGTCCTTGCATCCATAATACAGGGATTTGCTAGAGAAAAAAGATAAGTGATGAAAAAATATCCAGAAAATATAGCTGAACATAATGCAATGATGTGTTATGGTGGTGGTGGAGGCATGTTGGTGGTTGTGTGGTGTGAGAGGCTTGAGGCGTGTGTGTGTGTCTGTATGTATGAACTGGTAGTGGAGGCAGCACGTGAGGGTGCAAGTCGGGCAACCTTGTACGCGGGTGGGTGGCTACACGGGTGGGATGCTGGGGGTGGGCCGAGAAGGACGGAGACACTGTGCCTCCTTTCTAGCTCACCCAGTGAGGAAAGAGACGTCTGGAGGTAAAGACGCGCGTCGCTGCTGGTAGGGGAGTGGCCGCCAGACCCCTTTGTGTTGTGACTGTTGTAACACCACCCTGCGACGGCCGAGGAATAGGCCGGGGGTTGTTGTTGACTGTTGACGTGTTTTTGTACTCGGTAATTGTATCAGGACTTTATTCAGTAAACGCAAGGAAGGTGTATCAGAATTTTAAGTGTTTCCTTCGCCTGTGTTGATAACGACGTGGACTAATAATAATAATAAGTAATATACAACTCGCATCACACTAACATACCGAACTCTTTCGCTGTTTAAATAAGTCAAGCAGCGGTACTGTCTGTAACGCTTATCAGCCTCACAGAGACGCCTGCAGTGTATGGTGGGGTCGAGGGCGTAACAGGCTTTTATAGTTAAATGTTTGATGTTTGAAGAATTTCGTCAGTTATCGACGCAGCTGAGATGGATCTTCACTGTAACCAGACAGCTCTCTCTCAGACTACCCCTAGAGAGCTGTCTGCTAGTGCTTATAGTGTTGGCCGAAGCCAGCACCCCGGGAGGCGGGTTACAAACCCCCGGCTAACACCCGGAACCCATTCACTGCTGGGTGGACAGGGGCTCGGGTTTTAAGGAAACAGCCCAACTGTTTCCGCTCCGCCCGGGGATCGAACCCGGAACTTCTTGGTTGTGAACCGAGCGTGCTACCCCTGCACTACGGAGTATCCTAGATGTAGCTACCTATAAATGTATATTGGGTAAAATTCTAGAGTCCTTCCCCGCCCTTATTAGTGGGCTTTTTTCCTCCAGACCTTCACAGATACCTCCAAAACGTAATTATAAAGTGGGGAAGAGGTAAAAAAAGAAAAAAAAAGAGGTATCTGAAGGGATCTCTGAAGGTCTGCTGAAGGAAAAACTCCTGCTAATAAGGTGCCCCCTAGTGCTGTTGACGCCCCTCAGGAACAGGGTGGTGGTGGTGGTAATGGGGATGAGCTGCGCCAAGGCGAAGGACACGCCGACAGTGACAGTGCTGTTGACGCCCCTCAGGAACAGGGTGGTGGTGGTGGTAATGGGGATGAGCTGCGCCAAGGCGAAGGAGACGCCGACAGTGCTGTTGACGCCGCTCAGGACCAGGGTGGTAATTGGTCCACCGTGGACCGCCAGGGGGCAAGACGTCAGCCAGCACCTGTCACGGGCAGCAAGCGGCCGAGGTTCAAACTCGGTTGTACGACAGGCTATGCCAACCACTACCTGGCCGTGCTAGCCCTGCAGCAGGACCTGCAGGGCCTGCAGATGGATGTCAGGCCCAACCTGAAGGGGGAATACATCCTGACCCCCAAGGACCTTGCCTCCACCGATAGGATGTGTGGCCTGGCTCAGGAGCGGGACGCCCCGGCCAGACTTGTGTTGCTTGATCCCGCCGAGAGACACATCAAAGCTGTCCTCCAGCGCTACCCGCTCGACATGCCTCTTGAAGCGGTGCGGGATCATCCCAGCGTGATCTCGGCGGGGCGCCTCCGTGCCGTCCGGGACAGGGCCCCGACCCGTCAGGTACTGGTGGAGCTGATTGGCGCGGCACCTGACAGGCTGGACCTGGGGCCTTGGGGTAAATATTCCCTGCGACATTACGACAGGGAGCCCCTGCGGTGTTACCGGTGCCAGCGGTATAATCACCTGCAAGGGCGCTGTCAACACCCCGTCAGGTGTGGTGTGTGCAGCCAGGCGCACCCATCCGAGCAGTGCATAAGGCGTCATAAGGCCCGGCAGCTCACGACCGCCAGATGCCCCAACTGCTTCGGGGGGCACCACGCCTGGAACCCCCGCTGCCCTGAACGCCTGCGACGACTGCCTGGAGGAGGAAGGCGCCTACAGGGTGGCGGTGATCGGCCGGGGCCGCAAGGTTCCTTTGTTCCGGCTCCGCCTCCTGCGAGGCCGGCGTGGGGAGGTGCGGGGGCACTGGACACCGACGCCGAGGGATCGAGGGGATTAGCGAGTCTCTTCCATATCTCTGACACCCGATCCTCCCGGGGGACTGTGGACCACGATAGGCCGACACAGCGACAGAGGCGGAGGTGGAAGGTGCAGGCGAGGGCACACCATAGTCTAGGGCAGGAGGCTGCGGGACCCCATCCCTCTCCCACCCCGGCTACACTCTCGCCGCCCATGCCCATGCCTGTCACTGTCACTGTCTCGCCTGTTCCCACGCCAACTGCGGCACTCCCCCCCCACTCCCCCACACTGGCGCCCGTGTCACCCACTCCTTCCAGACCCATCGCTTCCACGCCACCCGAAGTTATGCCCACGCCCGATCAGGCGTCGCCTGTGCATTCCACGGCGACGCCCACGGCCACCCCCACACTTTCTCGGCCCGGAGTCACGCCAGCCTCCTCCCCTGACCCAAGGCCAAGTACTCCCGCCCTTCTGTCTGGACTGTATAGTGGAGGATTGCTCGGGATGCTGCGACGAGTGGTAGGCGTGATCTCACACCTTCTAGCCAGGCCGGATGACGTCCCCAGGGACGAGGGGGAACTTGTGGCCTTCCTCTGGGCCGAGATTGAAAGGGATTTGCGTCTTTCGTCCCCTTCCCTCACTCACGACAGTCCCTCATCACCCCCGTCCCTCCTTCCTTCCACCCCCACTACACAGCCCCTCCCGGGTCTGTTCACCGATATAAATGAATCACGAGCTGAGTGAAACAGAAAGTGATGGTGAGGCACCCGTGACCTCCCCCCACCCGCCGCCCACCGCTGGCAGGCTCAAGGTCCTCCAATGGAACATTCAAGGGCTCCGTGGCAAGAGACCTGAGGTCCTCCAGGCCATAGTGGAGGAGGACCTTGACCTCGTTCTCCTGCAGGAAACGCTGACGCCGGAGCACTTTGAGTGGAGGATAGCGGGATATACGGTGCACTCCCTATCATGTGGCGAGGATGGGCGTCGAGGCTGTGTGGTAGTGGTACACAGCGCTCTCCCGCACCGTCGGATTGAGGACCCCGTGGACTGTGGCGAGGGCGTGGAGGTGATGGCAGTGCAGCTGGAGCTTCCAGGCCTCCCACTGACTGTATACAACATATACAGCAGCTGGAGGAGGCAACTGGAGGCCGATGAGTTGCTCTCCCTCGCCACACACAGCAGCGTCCTCGTGGGTGGCGACTTCAACGCCCACCACCCGATGCTGCAGTCTGTCTCCCCCACCAACCGTGCGGGCCGCCACCTAGCCGCGGTGCTGGAGGAGGTGCCGGAAATTGTCCTCCTAAACACCGGGGTGCCCACCCACGTCCGGGGTGGCAGGCTGGACCTCACCTTGATCTCCAGTGACCTGGCACCGGACGCCTCCTGGCAGGTCCACCCCACTTTGACCAGCGACCACTATGCAGTCTCCACAACACTGCAGGTCACCCGGCCGCTGCCACAGCTCCCGCCGCCGCGGTGGAATATACAGCGGGCGGACTGGGCATTGTTTCAGGCCACCCTGGCCCAGTGGTGGGCCACCTACGAGCCGCCGGAGGATCTGGACCAGTGTGAAAGCGAACTGACGTTGGCCATTGAGAGGGCGGCGGAGGCAGCCATACCACGGAAGGTCCCCGTCCCCGGTCGCAGGTACAACCAGAACTGGTGGTTCTACAACCAGGAGGTGCGGGAACAGAACCACATGGTTAACATCCACCGGAAGTTGTACAGCAGGCGGCCGACACCCAACAATCTGGAGCTGCTGCGTGAGGTTGTGAGGCACGCTCGGCAGGTCACGGGGCGGGTTCGGGAGGCCAAATGGCTCGAATGGTGCGCAGGTTTTAACCAACACACCAAGCTGGCCGAGCTGTGGGGCAAGGTGAGGACTGCCTCCGGAAAGAGACCTCCCCGCCCTCCAGCCCACCCTCAGCCGTTACAGGAGGCCGAGCGCCTGGTGGAGATGTTTGTCTCGAGGGGTAGCAGCGACCAACTCCCCGCCCGTGTCCAGCGGCTGCAGGTTCAGCTTCAACCTGTGCGCGAGGCTGTCATCGGCGCCGCTCGCGCTCGCCCCGACGCCACTGATCAGCCCTTCACTTCCCGGGAGCTGGTAAGGGCCAGGAAGGGACGGGACACCGCTCCGGGCGCTGACGGAATCACCTACTCGATGCTGGCCCACGCTGGGGCGGCCGGGGAGGCGGCACTCCTGGCCTTGATCAACTCCTCCTGGCTGGCCGGCCGCTTGCCCTCGGCGTGGAAGGAGGCCGACATCCAGCCCATCCCTAAGCCCAGGGAACCCACCAAGCCGCGCCCAATCTCCCTGATGAGCTGCACGGCCAAGACGGCGGAGAGGATGGTGCTGACCCGCCTCCTGTGGCGCCTGGGAGACCTCCACCCACACATCTTCGGCTTCACCACAGGGGTGGGCACCTCCAACAGCGTCATGGCCCTCCTGGCCCAAATCGAACAACCGCCCTGCTGTCGCCGTCTTCCTTGACCTGGAGAAGGCGTTTGAGCTGGCCAACGCCCACGCCATCCTGGCCGCGCTGGTGCGGCGGGGCGTGCGGGGCAGACTCCTCGCCTGGATTGAGGATTACCTCTGGCACCGCCGTGCCAGGGTCAGGTTCCAGGGGCGCAAATCCAGCTACAGGGAGCTGGAGAACGGCACGCCGCAGGGCGGGGTCCTAAGCCCCACCCTTTTCAACCTCCTGATGGAGCAGCTGGTCGGCCTGCCGTTCCGGGAGGGCACGGCACTTCTCAGCTACGCCGACGACTTGGTCCTGGTCGTCACTGGCCGGGGTGACCGGGTGGCTCTGACCCAGCAAGCCCTTGACCTGGTCAGTTGCAAGTGCAGAGAGCTGGGTCTCAAGATATCGGCTGAGAAGTCCAAGGCCATGGTGTTCAAGGCCGCTGCCCCCCCGGTCTGTCCTCTACAGATACAGGGCATCAGGCTGGCTTGGACCCACGCCTTCCAGTACCTCGGAATGTGGCTTGACCGGGGCCTCCACTTCACTACTCAGGTCAAGTATCTGAGGGAGAGGGCTGAGACCAGGCTCAACGTCATGAGGGCCATGACGAGGACACACGCCGGGGCCACGTCATCAGTGCTGCGCCTCTTCTACGTGCACACTGTGCGCGCCCTTGTAGACTACAGCGCGCCCGTGCTTGTCTCGTTATCGCTCACTCAGCAGAGGAAGTTAGAGGTCCTTCAGAACCGAGCTTTGAGGACCCTGCTGGGGGCACCGCGCTGGGCAAACACCCGCGTCATGCAGGCGGAGGCACGTTTGGTGCCCCTAGCCACCAGGGTTCGACAGATCGTGGCCTGTCGGGTGGCCAAGATCCTCTGCCAGGCAAGGGAGTCTGTCGCGCGGGACAGGCTGTGCAGGGTCTTGCCACAGGAGCAGCGTGACCTATCGCCGGGCAACACCTGGCTGCAGAGGGTGGCAGACGCCGCCATCCACCTCCTCCCCGGCCACACCCACCTGCTGCTGGACGGACCTGGGGGGAGATGCTGAGAAGTGCCATAGAGGTAAGGCGAAAAGAGCGCCTTACCCGTCTTCAGGCGCTTTTGTAACGGCCCGGCTAAGGCACCGACTAAAGCCCATGTACAGTCGAAAGTTCAGGCGCTTTTGCACTGCCTTACACCTCCAAAGCCTATGGCGTGGGCGTGGTCCAAGAATCCTACTAGCCAATCACGTTGCCTATCTGAGCGCTGCTTAGGCAGCTTCGACCAATCACAAGGCTTGAACACGTCTCTGCTGAAGCAAGGAATGTTGTCCCTCCCTCCCTAACCAAGCACTTATGGCAAGGACACACCGCTCTCCCCCGCCAAAAGCTGTTTCATCACAAGTTTGACGTTCATCGCAGGTTTTGACCACTTATATATTTTTGCATTGGGACGTGCCATACACCATGATAATCGTTAAGGTGTGCCGATTCCGGGACAGTGAGTGAAAATTTAATGCAAGCAACATTTCAGGAATAAGGAGAAGATGAATAAAAAAAGGTGAAAAAAAAGTTTATACACGATTTCATTTTGCTCTCACTATCTTATTATAGGTATAGTTTACTGCAAGTTTTATGCATTCATGATATGCACTAATGTCTCGTGAAGATGATGGTATGTTCAGCTGTCCTAAATATCATCTGGTAGTATGATAATACCGTGTAATAGTACAGCATTTTAGTGCGGGCGGAGCACCTGCCGCCCGCCGCCCGCCGCCTGCCCCTAACCAACACACAACACAACATTTCTTATCACCAGCATATAACACCCTATAATGCCGCATTAGTCTTGCACGATCAATTCATACACACCTTGCAACACTATTAATACGTAAACACCAATTGTTACGTTGTAGGAACTGAAACAAGGCTGTATTTGCTTTATAAACAGAAGATGAATGTCTGTCAAAGGCCCACAGCAGCTCACTAAGTCAGGGTCTGACCATGCCTTAGTTTTCAGCGCCTTTAGCGGTGCCACTAAGGCAGCAATCTCGACTGAGCATTGCGGTGGGAGGGCGTTTCGCCTTACCACAGGCGCCCTAGTGGATAGGGCGCCCTAGCTCACTCTCAGCATCTGGCCCCTGACCGCCCCGCTGTCAACTACGTCGCTCCGCCACCGTGGCAGCCCTCTGCCGCCCAGGGGCCAGATGCTGAGAGTGAGCTAGGGCGCCCTATCCACTAGGGCGCCTGTGGTAAGGCGAAACGCCCTCCCACCGCAATGCTCAGTCGAGATTGCTGCCTTAGTGGCACCGCTAAAGGCGCTGAAAACTAAGGCATGGTCAGACCCTGACTTAGTGAGCTGCTGTGGGCCTTTGACAGACATTCATCTTCTGTTTATAAAGCAAATACAGCCTTGTTTCAGTTCCTACAACGTAACAATTGGTGTTTACGTATTAATAGTGTTGCAAGGTGTGTATGAATTGATCGTGCAAGACTAATGCGGCATTATAGGGTGTTATATGCTGGTGATAAGAAATGTTGTGTTGTGTGTTGGTTAGGGGCGGGCGGCGAGCGGCGGGCGGCAGGTGCTCCGCCCGCACTAAAATGTTGAACTATTACACGGTATTATCATACTACCAGATGATATTTAGGACAGCTGAACATACCATCATCTTCACGAGACATTAGTGCATATCATGAATGCATAAAACTTGCAGTAAACTATACCTATAATAAGATAGTGAGAGCAAAATGAAATCGTGTATAAACTTTTTTTTCACCTTTTTTTATTCATCTTCTCCTTATTCCTGAAATGTTGCTTGCATTAAATTTTCACTCACTGTCCCGGAATCGGCACACCTTAACGATTATCATGGTGTATGGCACGTCCCAATGCAAAAATATATAAGTGGTCAAAACCTGCGATGAACGTCAAACTTGTGATGAAACAGCTTTTGGCGGGGGAGAGCGGTGTATCCTTGCCATAAGTGCTTGGTTAGGGAGGGAGGGACAACATTCCTTGCTTCAGCAGAGACGTGTTCAAGCCTTGTGATTGGTCGAAGCTGCCTAAGCAGCGCTCAGATAGGCAACGTGATTGGCTAGTAGGATTCTCGGACCACGCCCACGCCATAGGCTTTGGAGGTGTAAGGCAGTGCAAAAGCGCCTGAACTTTCGACTGTACATGGGCTTTAGTCTGTGCCTTAGCCGGGCCGTTACAAAAGCGCCTGAAGACGGGTAAGGCGCTCTTTTCGCCTTACCTCTATGGCACTTCTCAGCATCTCCCCCCAGGTGATTATCGCCACACTGCCGGCCGCGAAGGCGTTGTGCACGCGGGAGGAGCTGAGGCAGCACGCCCTGCAGGCGGTGGCGCACGCCAATGTTCCCAGCAGCGTCGCCCTGCAGGTGGTGGCGCACGCCAATGTTCCCAGCAGCGTCGCGGTCGCTATCTACTACACCGACGGCTCCGTTGACCCTGAGAGAGGCCGGACAGGTGCTGCGGTGGTTACGGGCGGTGAGGTGCTGTCCTGGAGGACACCCGACCATTGCTCCACGCTGCAGACGGAGCTGGTGGCGATAGAGCGCGCCCTACAGCACGCCCTGGGCCGACAGGAGGAGGTTGTGGTGATTCACACCGACTCCATGTCTGCCCTGCAGGTCCTACGGCAGCCCCGCACACCGATGGACAACGTGCAGCTCACCACCGCCATCCTGGGCCACATCCAGGGCCTCGCCGCGCAGGGGCGCTGTGTAAGGTTCAACTGGGTGCCCAGCCACATAGGCGTCCGTGGCAACGAGGCGGCCGATGAGGCGGCCCAGGAGGCCACCAGACATCCAGCGGTGGCCTTGACTGTCTTACCCAGCATCCAAGGGGCCAAGGTACTGGCCAGACGCGCTGCCATCTGTGCCGCAGAACAACAGTATCGCCAGCTGGTGCAGACATCGAGGCAGGCAGCCTGGCACAAACAAGCCACGAAAAACAACGAGCCGTTACGCCCCGCCCAGCAGCTGTCCCGAGCCGAGGAGGTCGTTCTACACCGACTTCGGCTTGGCTACGTAACCCTGGATGAGCTGAGGGACGGGTTTGAGGAGCGGCCGTGTGAGCACTGTCCTCATATGACCCCCCATCCCCTGACCCACTACCTGCTTTCCTGTCCCGCTACAGAGCGGCTCAGACAGTGCGTCGGCCCGGAAAGCGCGGCCGCCCTCGTACGGCAGTTTCAGAAAAATCTGCCCCTGCTGCTGGAGGTGGCGCGTGCCGCCCCACCCCCCCGATGAACACTAAGGAGCGGGAGTGACCTCACGCCCCGCCCACCTGTGACCTGACTGTGGCTGCGGCTACAGCGGCGGGCTGATGCCCGCTCATTTATTACTGGCTGTATGTGTATGTATGTGTATGTGTATGTATGTGCATATGTATATGTATATGTATATATATTTATGTAATAGATGTAAATAAATATAAAAAAAAAAAAAAAAAAAAAAAAAAAAAAATAAGGGCGGGAAAGGACTAGCATTTTATCGTATATTGCATATTTTTTATATAGATAAGGAAGAAAGATAATAGCCTACAGGCGCTATATAGGCTCCAACGTAAAAATAATATATGCAGATAGGTATTGTAAAAGTGTTACCTACTAGGTCCCGCCTCCCGCAAGACGCTGCTTTAGTGTTACTTTGTTTTTGTTTTCTTTTCGTTTTGATGCTGCCGCTGCACACTTTCACAACAACAACAGCACACTAAGGAAAACACCATGCAGGAACCAAGATAATATACTGATGTATCATTAATGCAGCCCACCGTGACCTTACTGCCTCACCCTCAATGTGTAGTGTAGTGGGCGGGCTGCCAGGGTTCCTCCAAGGCTCCCCGCCGCCAACAACACCAAGGGCAACACGTCCTGCCGGGTTTCAACTTGCCAGGGAAAGTAAGTTTTCATTTTTGGTTCCCTGAAGTTAGCAATATTTCCACAATGCTGAAGTAGAAATGATAGGCCTCCTAACGTAGTTGATAAAGCGGTCATAATGGACGAGAACTGCGCGGTCGCTGCCAAGGATACTATACTCGTCCTTGGTCCTTACCTACCCTTGTTTATATATATATATATATATATGTATATTATATATATATATATATATATATATATATATATATATATATATATATATTCGGTTCTACAATTTAAAGCATTTCAAGGTCGGTTGGGAAATACTTTGGAACTCATCCTTCTGGCTTTGACTGAAATGAACTACCGCACTGTATTGTATGCTTATTGTACTTCACATCTGTAAAGGTTCCAGCGTGCGCTCAGCCTTGGTTAATCCACACGGCCGCTATGAAATATGAGGTGCCTCAAAAAATTCTAAGTCCAGTTAGGTTAGGTTAGGTATACTTTGTGGTTAAGGTTAGGTTAGGTTAGGTTAGGTTAGGTATGGTATACTTTGTGGTTAAGGTTAGGTATACTTTGTGGTTAAGGTTAGGTTAGGTTAGGTATAATTTGTGGTTAAGGTTAGGTTAGGTTAGGTATACTTTGTGGTTAAGGTTAAGGTTAGGTTAGGTTAGGTATACTTTGTGGTTAAGGTTAGGTTAGGTTAGATTTTTACATATAGTGACTTTGATGATTTTTTGGGGAGTCATAAATCACTTATATTTGCTTCCCCCACCCAAAAACCCCGTATTCCCGCCAGTTCCCCAGGCTTGTTGGCTATAGGGGGAAGAAAAAAAAGATAGGGGTGAAGGACTTCTTCCAAAGTTTTACCGCCCTTGTTAATTAAGATGGCTAAACTGCTTATACTGTTAATGATTACAAGTGATGTGTAGATTAAGAAGAATAGAGATTTAACTACATTATAACCATTGTCTTAGCTTCATAACTAGTCATACTCATAGTAACTCCTATCTATCTATCTATCTATCTATCTATCTATTGCAGATGTCAAGGCATTGTTGTATGCCGGGCTGCGAGTCCAAATATTCCTATAAAGCCGTATCAGCCTTCAGTTTCCCGAGAGATGAGCAGCGTCGGGCCCAGTGGATAAAGGCCGTCCCTCGGAAAGACTTCATGCCTACAGTGTGTTCAAAGGTCTGCGCCAGACACTTTGAACAACGTTGCATCATCACAGAAGACAGCATGACACGCCCTGATGGAACTGTCATAACGGCAAAGAGAGCCCGGGCAGCTCTGACAAAGGATGCGTGTCCCACCATCTTTGCCACCCACCCATTGTACAAGTCCCAGGAAGCACAAACTGATCCAACTCTACCGCCTCCACCCACCCTTCCACCACCTGCAGCCACCTCTCCACCACCTGCTCCCACTACTCAACCACCTGCTTCCCACTCTCAACCACCTGCTTCCACCTCTCAACCACCTGCTCCCACTACTCAACCACCTGCTTCCACCTCTCAACCACCTACTTCCACCTCTCAACCACCTGCTCACACCTCTCAACCACCTGCTTCCACCTCTCAACCACCTGCTCACACCTCTCCACCACCTGCAGCCACCTCTCCACCACCTGTAACCACCTGTCCACCACCTGCAGCCACCACTCTACCAGCTGCAGCCACCTGTCCACCACCTGCTCTCAACACTCCACAGAAAAGAATATCCAGGTTAGTTGAATGATAGTAAAACATATTACAATTTTTGGAATGGACGCTCCTTCCCTTTACCTTCTGTGGAAATTTATGTCACATACGTATATTTATTTGAGGTCTTACCTATACAAAACCCATCGTCTATCTCATCCCGACACAATACCCCAACTAGTCAACTAACTAGGATACTTATCGGTGGATAGTAGGGTTGAATTGGTTGTAGGCTTAATCAATACTGCAATGTCTTGTTATTCGAAGTGGTCAACGTGATCGAGGCCGCCGGTGAAGGGCTGGAGGCGGTGTTATTGTTATGGGCGTCAGAAGGTTTTCACACCAAGTTATCTTGACGCGGCGGATATAATCAGTGTGTCGTATTTTAACACGTCCTATTGTTTTTATCACATATGTACAAAATGAACGTATGTACAGTTCTTCTCGTTATAATCAGACAAGAGATGTTAATCCCGTGAGGGCTGGAATGAAACTAATATATACAAGCACGTATATATTTAATGAGAGATGTTAACTCGGTAGAGGCTGGAAGTGTACTGACCTCTCCGGTGGGCGGCGGGCATCGGCCACCAACATTCAGCCACGTGTACAAATCCCTGTGGCATAGAATCTAATGACGATAGCCAATGACCGCGCTTCAAACCAAGGTGCTAATTATTTAAGGTGCAATGCTTAATAACCACTGGGAATGTTAATTTATATTATCCCAGTATGTACTTATCATTTACTTAAATTATCTTAATTAATACCCATTACCATTATAATTATATAAATACATCCCTATGCACCCCCTTTGATGAGCGGATAATACCTCCCTCACAGGGGGGGGGGGGGAAACAAACCACCACCCTGCCAAATATTGAGAGGGTGGTTGGTGGATAATTTCCACACCTTCAATGGCCTTGTGCGGGAACCCAGTAGGGAGTGAATTAACCTCTTCACGCCCAGATCTTTCCTTTGCTATACAAAATTGTATGTTGTCGAGTCATAAAATAACGAAAAGTAACTGAAAATACCAAATTAGTTAGTCGACAATGATGCTAAACAGGTCATATCTATAAAAACATTGCTTATAGTCACTAAAAGCCATCTAATGGCACCCAAATCACAATGGAAATTTTGTTCTGGGTCTCAAGGGGTTAATGGGTAGCAAGCAACTCAGTCAGATGGAGGCAGGACTCACTCTTATCGCTGGTCAGGGGAGAGGCAGATATCTCAAAAGTAATGATTCGCCACAGAAAGGAGTGTCAGATTTGTCCAAAACTTCTAAAAATATATAGCGATGTTGTCCAATACAATATATGATATCATGTTGTCCAGATGCTTCTCAATAGTAGAAAATGTTCCATTAATTTGACGAAGGAATTCACCTGTAGTTAAGACTGCCAATGTACTAAATAAGGTATGGTTGTTAAGTTGGTTGAAGTATGGTTGCTTGATTACTATATAGATGACCCGGAAGAGGCTCAAACCTGTGGCTTCTTCTTTTTCTTCTTGCTGATTAACGTCAGATTCTCCCGTAATGTCTTATGAGGTTAGACGGCCGATCATACGTACTCTTCCAACTATCTCTATTCATTGCCTCAACTTCTTCAATGCCTAATGCTGCCAGATCCTCTTCAACACACTGCCTCCATGTCTTCCTTGACCTGCCCGGTGGACGGCGACCTGGCACTTCCACTCCAACAGCTCCCCCAAATCCCTCATCACCTTCTCTCCTCTTCACGTGCCCAAACCACCTCAATCGCATTACTCTCAGCACTGTACTCAGCTCCTTCAATCCACATTTTCTTGCCACCTCTTCACTGGATGACACTACATCTCTCCATGTGATCTCAGCCATATACCTCAATATTCTCCGATCACAACCAACCAACACATCCTCCAACTTCTTTGTCAAAGCCCCATGTCTCAGAACCATACAGCAAAACTGGTCTTATACATGCTTCAAATATTCTTCCTCTGTTTTTCAGTGGGATACTCTTGTTTATCAGCAGCCCCGCTGTTGCCCGTGCCCTGCAGGGTGTTGGTGTGTCTCCCTCAGGAGCCTTGATGCCCTCACCTTCCTCCGGGACTCCTGCATTGCCACACTTGCTGCAGAGCTGTGGTGTTAGCACTCCTTCCCGCGTCCTGCAGGGTGTTGGTGTGTCTCCCTCAGGAGCCTTGATGCCCTCACCTTCCTCCGGGACTCCTGCATTGCCACACTTGCTGCAGAGCTGTGGTGTTAGCACTCCTTCCCGCGTCCTGCAGGGTGTTGGTGTGTCTCCCTCAGGAGCCTTGATGCCCTCACCTTCCTCCGGGACTCCTGCATTGCCACACTTGCTGCAGAGCTGTGGTGTTAGCACTCCTTTCCGCGTCCTGCAGGGTGTTGGTGTGTCTCCCTCAGGAGCCTTGATGTCCTCACCTTCCTCCGGGACTCCTGCATTGCCACACTTGCTGCAGAGCTGTGGGGCCACCAGCACAGTCACCATGGAAGGTGTGGGCGTGGCTTGCAACACCACTACCCAAGACCAAGGGGGACTGTTGCCCTCCAGCCTCAAGGTGGAAGATGAGGTGGCAGGTGGAGGGGAGCAAGAACATCTCATGCTGGATGTCAAGGTGGAGGATGAGGTGGCAAGTGGAGGGGAGCAAGAACATCTCATGCTGGATGTCAAGGTGGAGGATGACATGGACATTGAGGAACATCCTGAGGCAGACTTGAAGGTGGAAAGTGATGATGTGACAGTGGAGGAGGAGGAGGAGGAGGAGGATGAGGAGGATGAGGAAGAAGAAGAAGAAGAAGAAGAAGAAGAAGAAGAAGAGAAGAAGAAGAAGAAGAAGAAGAAGAAGAGGAGGAGGATGTCTCCCGTGTGAGCACGCAGAGTGTCACAAGCACAAGGTTGAAGCCGGAGTCCTTCAAGCATCATTTCTTTGGCATGACAAAGGCTGAACTTGCGGCACATGTGTCCTACATCTTGGGCAAGGATAAACACAAGTGTAAAGAATGTGGGAAAACATTTTCTGGTGTCCCCAGTCTACACAGGCACAAACGCCTCCACACAGGAATCAAGAAGTATTTATGTCATGTATGTGGGAAACTGTTTGCTCAATTGGACTACCTCAAAGTACACCTAAGCTTGCATGGCGATGATACAAGGCTTGAATGCCAAATGTGTGGGAAAAAGTTTTACACCAAAATAAAACTTCAAAACCACCCTTGTATCCGCACTGGTGAAAAAGTGAATGGTGAGAATGTGTACAAGTGTGAGGAGTGTGGCAAGGGGTTTAAGAGTGGAGCAGGTCTCAGCCAACACAAGTCCTGCCACAGTAAAAAAAAATTCAAGTGTGAGGAGTGTGGTAAGGGATTTGCTCGAAAATTTGGCCTCACCACACACATGTCCATGCACACTGGTGACAAGAGATTAGAGTGTGAAGTATGTGGTAAAGAATTTTTTCATAAAATTGGGCTCGACCAACACATGTACATCCACACTAAAGAAAGAAAATTTGTGTGTGAACAGTGTGGTATAGGGTTTTACTTTAAAACTCATCTCAACCGACATATGTTTGTCCACACAGGTGAAAAAAACCATGAGTGTGAAAAGTGTGGGAAGCGGTTCTCTCAAAAACGTATGCTCACCCAACACATTTACTACGTCCACAATGGGGAAAAAGGAAAAAAAATAAAGTGTGCTGAGTGTGGAAAAGCGTATTTTTATAAATCTGAGCTCATCCGACATATGTTTGTCCACACGGGTGAAAAAAACCACAAGTGTGAAGAGTGTGGGAAGCGGTTTTGTCAACAACGTCTCCTCAATCGACACAATTTATTGAAACACAAGAGCAAAAAGTTTGAGTGTGCTGAGTGTGGGAAAAAGTTTGCCACTCAAGGTTGCCTCAGCAAGCACAACCAGACTCACACTGCTTCTAACACCTTCAAGTGTGATATTTGTGGTAATTGTTTTAAGAGAAAGACTCAGATTGTCAAACACATGAGCATACATATGAAGTAGTGCGTATGTGTGTGTTAGCAGATGGAGTTGTTGGCAAATAGAAGCAAACACTGTAATGTTACTTTTTAGACAATAGTGTTGTACAGAATGTTTTTTGACCTAACAAGGCTATGCCTCCATCACCGCATTGTAATTACCCAATTGTATTTACCTGTTATAGCATACTGAAATGTAGCTATACTCGTGGGGCCTTGTATGTGCCTGTATCTATAACTATCAAGTATTATTTAAAATCTATGTAGACGTTTTGGCGCTATCCCCTCTTCATGTAGTCTGTTCCAAGCACTTATACCTTCTCTGGGAAAGTTATACTGTATTTCTTCTTTTGTGTTATTCAAATATCTTTATCTTTTACATTTTTTCTTGTGTTCCCTTGAATATCCTCCAGTCTTTTTCTGCTCTAAGTAGTAGTTTTTTTTTTAATGATTCATAAGTAATTTACTGTAGTACTGTAACGCCCGTATCTGCGGACGGCCACTTGATCACTTCACTCTCTATTTTTATTCCTGTTCTCTCTTCTGTCGTTGTGATGTTATTCTGAAGGGATGGCGAAGGGGGAGCTGCAGGCCATGCAAGAGGAATAGTCTATCACTTATCACGAGGCTGTGAACAGGAACCACTGTACTGATCCATAGGCGCACCCTGAGACCGACAGAGCGTTACACTGCCGTGGGCTCATAATTATCCCTTTTGAATCCCGTCAGAAGAATCTTTCCACAGACGAACTGACAAGATACCCCCAATGATTGATTGATCATTCTATTCCCATATTTTCCTTGTAAATCATCATAAGTCCTCCACCCTTCCTATCCTTTTCCTCTATCATATTATACAATGACTCTAAACTCTTCACAAAATTTACATCCCTTACTTTCTTCTGAGTTTCAGTTAGACATACTATGGTGTTATCAACTGCACTTATACCTAACTTCCACACTCACGCAATCTGTCAATACAACATTTTCACATCTACAGTAGGCCTCTATATATCAACAGGAAATCTGATATAGAAATAAAGACCCGGTGTTGCAATTAAAGATAACTATTATTCAGAATTACCGGAGATTTTCACACTTACACAATCTATCAATGGGCTTTTTGAAGTGGCTGGCACCCACACCAGCCGCCCCTGCCAGCACAGGCAACACAGACAGAGAGCTTCACCGAGAGGTGTCACTCGGGCGATATAACATGGCGCACCATTTTGATTTCTTGGACGACAGCGATCCTAGCGGAGGGGGTGTGCACTGACAGTCACCCGTGCAGATAGAGGGGGAATCTCTCCTCCTTTTGGTGATGATGGAAGGTGGGAGAGGGAAGGAAGGAGATATGAGAGAAGGAAAGGAGGAATAAGGAGTAAGGAAGAAATTGGAGGGATGAAGAGAGTCAGAAGAGGAACTGACGAGGAAAGAAATAAGGAATCAAAGAAGGGAGGGAATTCCTCCACTCACCCATTACCCATAACCCCACATCCATTCACTCACCCATTACCCATAACCCCACATCCATTCACTCGCCCATTACCCATAACCCCACATCCATTCACTCGCCCATTACCCATAACCCCACATCCATTCACTCACCCATTACCCATCACCCCACATCCATTCACTCACCCATTACCCATCACCCCCCCCCTTACCCATTACCCATCCCCCCCCCCCAACCATTCACTCACCCATTACCCATCACCCCCCCAACCCATTACCCCATCACCCACCCCCACACCATTCACTCACCCATTTCCCTTGTCTGGCACATTCACCTTTTTGGCATTAAATCAATCAATCACCCATTTCCCATCACCCCCAACCAGGGCCGGATTATCCTATAGGCTAATATAGGCCTCAGCCTAGGGCCCCTCAAGCTTGGGGGCCCCAAACCTGGGGTCCCTGCTAAAAGATTTCCATATATATTTTTTTTTTATAAATATTTTGCATTGCTGAATAATTCATTTAACTTAAGATAAAATTACAAATAATTTGAGATAAAGGGCCCCTGTTTGAGGCCCTTTATTTGAGATTAAGGGCCTCTGTTTGAGGCCTTTATTTGAGATAAGGGCCCCTGTTTGGGACCCTAGCTGTAAATTATGGGGCCCCAGTCCATGTTTGTTTATCATCGTGCTAAACACAGTAAAACACTTATTTGTGAATGTAGCGTATATACGGTATTGTTTTTCAGCTCACTTATTTTGCTATACAATGTAAACAAAATTCGGGTGCGTGCGAGTTAGAGGGTGGCTCCGTCTGAGGGGGCCCACAATTTAATTAGCCTAGGGGCCCCAAAAGTCATAATCCGGCCCTGCCCCCAACCCATTTCACACCCATTACCCATCACCCCCGACCCATTCACTCACCCATTACCCCCCACTCATTCACTCACCCATTACCCATCACCTCACACGCATTCACTCACCCATCACCCCCAACCCATTCACTCACCCATTACCCATCACCCCACACCCATTCACTCACCCATCACCCCACACCCATTACCCATCACCCCCACCCCCACCCATTACCCATCACCACTCACCCATTTTGACTTAAACCAAAACAAAATGTCGGGGGGGGGGGGGGAGGGGTATTGAGATTGGAGACAATTTATTGGAATGTCGGGGCTTCGGTATGAAATACAAAAGGAACAAAAGGTTTAATAAAAAAAAAAATACATCCATCAATACCACTTCAGTTCATTATTTTAACTTAATACTACATATATTTGCGTCTTGGGGTATTGAAAAGGCACAACACCGTGCACAGTAATGTTATAAGCATTTTGACATTTGACCCCCAAAAATTTAGGGGGAACTCCCAATTCTGGGAACCCTGTGACCACTACAGTTAATTATTTTAACGTAATACTACATATATTTGCGTCTTAGGGTATTAAAAAGGCACAACACCGTGCACAGTAATGATATAAGCATTGACACTTTTGACGGAAGGCCCCATCCGCAAGGCGGCGCCACCGGTTCAAAATCCAAAATGGCGCGGCCCGAGTGACACCTCTCTGAAGCTCTCTGACACGGGGGCGCCCACAGCACCGCCGCACCCACGTCTAGGATTTCCTTCCTAAAAATTATAATCGAGATGACATGAAGGATTGTATCGGAGAAATGTCTTCCCCAGGTGACATAAACAAGGGAAGAGTTATTTCCACCTTGTCTATTGAGTTGCGGGAAATTTCAAGAGGAGGAGAAGGTGCACAAGTATTTCCTGTATTTCCTACCCTTCATGTCCAACAACTCTGCTTTACAGGTGAGTATAGCCAGCAGGGGGTGATGGGCCGCGCTGTAACCTAGAAAGTATCTAGGAAAAGAGCCGTAGTAAAGGCTTATCCCAACCCCTGCTGGACAGCGGATATGCTACCGTAGGCAACAGACCACAACAGACAACAGACCTGACTCAATAACCCTTCTCCAAGCTAGGACTAACAGCCTGCCCCTCCATCACAGAGTCAAGTTCTTAAGAGAAAATACAGTGTCCAGGTGTGGTGAAGAAAAAGAAAATTTAGAACACTTTTTGTTACACTGTCAGGATATAGAGAAGACAGGAAGAAAATTTATCGACTACAACAACCGTACGAGGAGGACAAAGAGAGTATCATAGGAAGTGTTTTATTTGAGTTTCAAAGTAAAGAAGAAAAAAGAAACATTAAGGAGGTGATACATAACTTTTGGGAACTAAGAGAGAAAAAGCTACAACAGAGCAATTAAAGTGAAGTGAAGTGCAAAAGTGATCAATAACAAGGGACCGAAAGTAAAGTGGAAAAGAAAGTGACAGGGACAAAACAGTAAAAAAAAAAAAAAAAAAATCCGCCAAGCCGACATCCGCCTCCCCCTTCCCGGTAGGATATTATATAACTTCTTTTTAAAATGTAATATCCTTGGCCTCGCCTGTGCTTTCCTGAGCAAGACTAATTTAATCGAGTCGCGGTAGATTCACATAGAGTACGGCGGCTATCGTCTGTCGTCCCTTTAACAACACGGTCACACACACTGACTGATGGCCTGACTGTGGGCGTCGCCGTCATGTGAATTCCTGTGACCTGTGAACACCCGCTGCCCTCTACAGGTGACCGAGGTGAGTGTGGTGCTGTGGGGGTGCAGTCAGTTCGTACTCAAGTTGTTTCGTACACCAGTAGATTCGTACACCAAAAAGTTGTTTCGTAGTCTATATGAAACTATAGTCGTTTCGTACACTCAGCTCAGAGGTAAACTTGATTACTAGAGTTACGAAACGACACCAGGTATGTACGAAAAAACTCAAAATCAGTGTACGAAACAACTAACAAAACCTGGGTACGAAACTCCTTGTAACCGTGCTGTATGCATGTGGTGTAGTTGTAGTTGTGGTGGTGACTTGAGGGAGTGATGTGGTAGGTGGTGTTAGGAAGGAGGTGGTGACGTGATGTGTGGTGATGGGTGATGTCTGGTGGTCAGGGTGGTGGTGAAGGGGTGGTCTTTACGGTTGTTAGGAGGGGGGGGTGCAGTCAGTTCGTACACAGTTGGGTATTATTCCAGATGAACACCGAATTCACTTTGGTGGACGAAACTAGTCTAAACTATTTTTATCTGGTGAGTTTTGATGTGTTTTGAATTAATCTGCTAACCGTTTCTGTCGCAAATATATACTTATATTTTTTTAGGTAAAGGTTAGGTTAAGTTAGGTTAGGTTTGATATAGGTTATGTTAGGTAAAGGTTAGGTTAGGTATAGTTTCAGTTAGGTTCAAATATTTTAAATTTTTTAAATTTTTGTTGAAAATAAAAAAAAACCATTGCGACAGAAAAAGTTAGCAGATTCATTTACAACACATCAAAACTCATCCAAAAAAATAGTTTTGTCCACCAAAGGAAGTTCGGTGTTCATCCGGAAATTTACCTTTATTACCGTACTTTTATTGTCGTTAAGTTCGCGGGTAATCTTACCATACCCGGTGGTTTTGTGGCATCATATAGAGTATGCCTGTATATATATATATATATATATATATATATATATATATATATATATATATATATCCTACATCTTGGGATAAACAAGGATACATCAAGGATAAAAACAAGTGTAAAGAATGTTGGAAATTTTTTCTGACCGCACCAGTCTACATAGTATAGAAACAAAACTAGCGATTTATAAGAAAATTGACTGACATATTAATTAAAAACACGTCAAAATCTATCAGAAAAATTGGTTTTGTCCAATTACGAGATTGGTCTCTTCCGAATCTTTACCCAGAATTTTGCTGCGTGCTACGTTTGAAGATCCGAGCTTGTGTTCTGTGCAGGGATGATTGATCACAGCTCATTAAATGTTGGACAAATGCTCACCACCAGTCAGCAATTTTACCGCAAGATCTTTTTACTATCCTGGAAGAGGCTCACAGCTGTGGCTTCAGCTCAGTACCCTCATCACTGCATTGCCGGTGTCTGTACGGTGTGCTGCCTAACAAATCCCCTGCACTATTTGAGGGGTAAGGAAGGCGTTTTGGAGGGCAAGGTAGTGTGTGCTAAGGAATGTATCCACCTGAATACATTGTGATGGCCCCAACTGTTGCAGGTGCAGAGGTGAAGAGGGGCCATTGGATGTTGTGGCCAGCGGTGCTGTGGTGTTAGCACTCCTTCCCGCGTCCTACAGGGTGTTGGTGTGTCTCCCTCAGGAGCCTTGATGCCCTCACCTTCCTCCGGGACTCCTGCATTGCCACACTTGCTGCAGAGCTGTGGTGTTAGCACTCCTTCCCGCGTCCTGCAGGGTGTTGGTGTGTCTCCCTCAGGAGCCTTGATGTCCTCACCTTCCTCCGGGACTCCTGCATTGCCACACTTGCTGCAGAGCTGTGGGGCCACCAGCACAGTCACCATGGAAGGTGTGGGCGTGGCTTGCAACACCACTACCCAAGACCAAGGGGGACTGTTGCCCTCCAGCCTCAAGGTGGAGGATGAGGTGGCAGATGGAGGGGAGCAAGAACATCTCATGCTGGATGTCAAGGTGGAGGATGAGGTGGCAGGTGGAGGGGAGCAAGAACATCTCATGCTGGATGTCAAGGTGGAGGATGACATGGACATTGAGGAACATCCTGAGTCACACTTGAAGGTGGAAAGTGATGATGTGACGGTGGAGGAGGAGGAGGAGGAGGAGGAGGAGGAAGAAGAAGAAGAAGAGGAGGAGGAGGAGGAGGATGTCTCCCGTGTGAGCACGCAGAGTGTCACAAGCACAAGGTTGAAGCCGGAGTCCTTCAAGCATCATTTCTTTGGCATGACAAAGGCTGAACTTGCGGCACATGTGTCCTACATCTTGGGCAAGGATAAACACAAGTGTAAAGAATGTGGGAAAACATTTTCTGATGACACCAGTCTACACAGGCACAAACGCCTCCACACAGGAATAAAGAAGTATTTATGTCACGTATGTGGGACACTGTTCCCTAGGTGGGACTACCTCAAACAACACCTTCACTTGCATGGCGATGATACAAGGTTTGAATGCCAAATGTGTGGGAAAAAGTTTTACACCAAAATAAAACTTCAAAACCACCCTTGTATCCGCACTGGTGAGAATGTGTACAAGTGTGAGGAGTGTGGCAAGGGGTTTAAGAAAAGACTAGGTCTCAGCCAACACAAGTATGTCCACAGTGACAAAAAATTCAAGTGTGAGGACTGTGGGAAGGCATTTGGTCGAAAATTTGGTCTCACCACACACATGATCACCCACACTGGTGTAAAAAAATATCAATGTTTAGAGTGTGGTAAGGCCTTTAGTCAAAAAGGTAGCCTCAGCCAACACATGGGCATCCATACTGGTGAGAACACTTTTGAGTGTGCAGAGTGCGGGAAGGAATTAATTACTAAAGCCCTGCTCACCCGACATATGCCTGTCCACACTGGTGAAAAAAACTACAAGTGTGAAGAGTGTGGGAAGCAGTTTTCTCAAAGAGGTAACCTCTCACAGCACATGTTGAAACACAAGAGCAAAAAGTTTGAGTGTGCTGAGTGTGGGAAAAAGTTTGCCACTCAAGGTTGCCTCAGCAAGCACAACCAGACTCACACTGCTTCTAACACCTTCAAGTGTGATATTTGTGGTAATTGTTTTAAGAGAAAGACTCAGATTGTCAAACACATGAGCATACATATGAAGTAGTGTGTGTGTGTATTCACCCACGGTCTAGGTCACGCGCGCTAAACTCGCGATCGGCAGCCTCACCCTCCAAAGGTTTATAGCATGTAGTTACCGATTTTTGGGCAGTGATGGGACTTCAAACACAGACGCCATTTTCCTGTTCAAGGGGGACAGTAACTGCCCACAACTGTTGGTGAAAAATCCCTGGAAGAGATCGGGGTCGGGGATCAAAAGCCCGACCACAGAATTGCCTGTGGCGCTCCTCTCCGCTTGACCCTGCAGGCGGTGTGTGTGTGTGTGTGTGTGTGTGTGTGTTTGAAGATGGAGGTGTGGAGAAAAGGGAACAGATAATATGTCATGATGTTAATTCTTAGACATGAGTGTTGTACAATCAGTTTCATGACCTAGCAAGGCCGTCACTACAAGGCAAGGCCGTCACTACAAGGCAAGGCCGTCACTACAAGGCAAGGCCGTCACTACATAGTGCCAGCATTGTTGTGATTGTTGTGGTGGACAGAACAGTGTGGAGATGGGAAGGACGTCATTCCAATGGTTGTACATTACTAGGGTGTAATCAATCAATTAGCCTTGATGGGAGACCAATCTGTGATGATTGTATGTAGATGAAATGTTACCAAGTTGTAGTCTTTTTTGCACAACAGTAGGTTTCATGAGAGTGCATGTAATGTAATATTTTGTGTATTTTGAATATTTCCATAGGTAATAATGGTTCTGTTGTGTGAGTGGTTAAAGCTCACAACAACAAAAACATTAATTACTGAGTACAATTACAAGGGCAAGAATATCATAATTGGCGCAACATGAATGATAAAGAAAACATCCTTCAGTTAAGAGCAGCTTCCAAGACACTTCTCAGGGTAGGGGAAGATGGAAAAAAACCAAAATTTTAAAATTAGATTGATGTGTTATAAGTGCCTTTATTGTTAATGAACATTTGAACACCTTTATTGATGTGTTATAAGTGCCTTTATTGTTAATGAACATTTGAACACCTTTATTGAGCTGTCAATCATTAACTTAATAAAATGTTAAACATTTTCTTGCTTTGTTTGCACATTTATACTAAATGCTAAAATTACTTGTGAGATAAAATGCATCTAATAATCAGAGTAATATGAAAAGTTAATACGGAAACATGAACATGCACACTGAATTTGTTTCTCTACATTCATCCTTTCCTTTAGAAGTGTGTGGCCTCCCCTTTTTTCTTCAACACCTCATGGTTTATGTGGCTCCGAATCAGCCGATTCCCAAGTATAACTGACTGGTACACCTGCCCAAGCTTGTTTGGTGGCCTGGCAGCCTGGTTATCTTATGCCGGGTCTCCATAGTCCAGTGGTGGTAATTCCTGGGAAACCAACCCATTCTTTATTCATTTTGTGAGTCATGGGAGGCTTGATGGCAACACCTCATGTGGGGAGATGAAGGTGTTTTTTGCTGCAAATTTTCATAGGGTGCGTTGAGGCTTGGGCAATGTTTTAGCAGCCGTGGAAACAGTCTTTTAGTTCTGTGGTGCTGGCTTACAGGTTTTTAGTACTTCTCTTCATAGCAGGGCATCAGTCTTAACCCCTTGAGACCCAGAACGTAATTTCCATAGTAATTTGGGTACCATTAGAAGATTTTAATGAATACAGGTTGAAGTTCCCAAACTCGGCATCCCAAGACTCGGCAACACCCAAAACTCGGCTATAGTTCTGGATTTTCCAAAACCCGGCAGAACACCCAAAACCCTGGGCGTAGTTGCCGGGTCGGCCGCTAGGTGCCACCACACTAGGCCGCTTGGTTTCTCCCACCGATTTGTTTGTTGTTATTGTTCAGTGGTTTTGTGACTAGAGTTGTGTACACTGTTATTTTGTGTACTTCTACAGGTCTGTTATTGGTATTATGGCTCCCAAACGTCCAGGAACACCTACTGGTGGAAGTAGTGAAAAGAAAAGGAAGAACAATGTGTTAACTATTTCTGAGAAAATTGACCTTTTGAAGAAGTTCATGTGATTTTCATGCTTTTTTCCCCCTTAATATATCTACGTTCTAAAAGTCGGAAAATTCCATTACTTGGCTTGGCGCTAGTCCCGAGGTTGCCGAGTTTGGGAACTTCAACCTGTATAAGCAATATTTTATAGATATGACCTGTTTAGTATGCTTGTCCACTTAAGTAATTTGGTTTATTTAGTTACTTTTCGTAATTCTATGGCTAACAACAGACTATTTTACATTTCAAAGGAAAGATTTGGGTCTCAAGGGGTTAATTGGGGTCAACATTCACAGCAGACACACTGGTTACACCTCCCGCCTCAGGACTTTGAGGGTCAATTTGATTTTTTTTTCTTCTTTGTAATTTTTCAGCCTTAGGACTCCTCCAGTTTCCTCACTACTGACCACTGCTACTGGTGATTCGAGCCTTGCTAAGAAGGGATGATGGAGGACCTCAGCCATCCCTGGCCCCACCTTGAGCCTTTCTTTGGGCCGGTGGTAGCCAAAAGGAGGGTGATTGAAAGGGGCAGAGAAAAATTTAAGGGCCTCGTTGTGTGTAAGAAATGCCACGCCAATGTCTCCTTCAACACCAACAGCCTGTACACCCTCAAGACCCACTACAATCGTGTGAGTGACTTCAGATTTTTAAGTGGTCAATGTTGACTTATTATTGAAGGTGATACTGTTAGGCCAGTGTGGCGATCACAATGGTAGAATACATCTGTCCTTCAGCTCTGCATGGGTCTGCATGCCTTAAGCCTTTCACTGTGGCTGACACACAGGTAGTCTTTCAGCTGTCTTGCGGGTTCACTGCAGCTGCAACATTTAAGCTTTCTTTATTCAAACAACCTTGTGCTTGATGATGTCATGAGTAAACATTAGCTATGATAGGCCTGTAAACACTGCCAGCAACACTGGCAAGTGTTGATGTTTTATATTATTTCATTGTGTGGCAGCTGCACCCGGAGGACAGCAAGGCCCTGGTGGCTGCCATCAGCGGGGGGTCCCGGCGCGGCAAGTCCACCAAGGACCCCAACAGAGGGCTGCAGGACGTGCAGCCCACCTTGGCGGAGTATTCTGACGTGGCCTTCAACAACACAGAGCTATTCCACAGGTACCTAAATATTACAAACCACTGGTGTACCCAATTAAATATTATTCTACTTAATTTATATTGTTTCAGATTTTATGATGAATATAAATCTATGTATGCATTGCCTTCAGCACTACAGACTTATTACAATGAGGATTCCACCTGACTACATTGTGAGGTGCACCACTGTTGCAGGGGCGGCGGTGGTGTGAGCACTCCCTCCCAGGGCGAGGATGGCTGGAGGGGGGGGGGAGGTCACCCTGCCAAGGGGAAGGACACCGAGGGACAAGAGGACAATCTCATGTTAGATATATTGTCAAAATGTGAAGCTGTGATGGTGGATCAGAAGGCGTTTGTGTCCAGCTTGAGCCTGGAGAGTACTGAGGAGGCCTGCACACCCCACGCCAGCACTCAGCCTGCCAAGAAGCCCAAGCAACAGTTCGTGCCTATGACTCACGAGCAGGAGAGAGACCTGGCGGAGTGGTATGCACAGCACTCCCTGCTCTACAGCACCAACAAACGCAAGGCACACAAGGACACGGGCAGGAAACAGTATCTCTATGAGGAGAAGGCACAGGAGCTAGGACTGACCGGTAAATGAAAGTCATTTGTGTTATGAAACAATACTTTAACCTTGCAATATTTACCATGTCCTGCTTTGTCCATTACAGCATCCATCATGATAAACTCTAAACCTCTGCTTGTATGTGTATTACTGTTATTCTTGGCCACACAAGTATTAATAGCCAGCATAAGTTGTTTATGAAGGTCATTGGTGTCTCTGCAGTGGCCCAGCTGCAGGCCTGGCTGGAGGGCATGAGGAGCCACTACGCCCGCCTGTGTGAGGAGGGAGGGCAGCAGGAGAGCCTGGGTGAGAGGGACCGCTGGATACTGTCCAGCTTCCACTTCCTGCGTCCTCACCTCATGAAGTTCCCCGCCCACATGCTTGAGGTGAGGCCGAATGATTGCTACCCTTCACTCATTGGTAGCGTTTGTTTTTATGTTTTTACTCAATAATTTTGTTGTTGTTGATTATTTAGACGTGGCATGACTGGATGATGGGTGCGTGAAACCAAGGCAAGGGCTGAGTCATTATGTTCCTGATTTGTTTTGCCTCAGGGGAACTGAGGCATGAAAGCCAGTTGACTTCCTAAGTACAGAAAGTTCCTGACTTACAAAATGGATACGTTCCGAAAGGGTGTTCGTAAGTCCCATTTTTCATAAGTCTGACGCTACATGGGGTACATGTGCGCCCCGTACCTCCCCCATACCACGTGAGGTGTGGGGCAGGTGTATCCAGCTTCTTTCCTGTGAATACAGGAGTGAGGCAAGGGTGTGTCCTTGCCCCATCACTTTTCAACACTTGCATGGACTGGGTATTGGGCAAAGTTGTAGATCAAAGTGATTGTGGAGCATCCCTCGGCAACACCAAGATCACTGATCTTGTTTTCAACTTCGGTTGAAACTCTCATAAACATTATCTGTGTGATGCAGTAATAGTATTGATATATCCAAGATGTTGCTGCAAACTTTGTTAAGACCGAGACTCCACTCCTTCCAGGCCCAGCCCTACCCGAGCCCCGGCAGCCAGCCCAGCGCCGCCCTGACGGAGGGCCCGGCCACTCACTACAGCGTGGAGCAGGGCACGGAGGTGGCCGACCTGAGTCACCCTTGGCCCCACCTGAAACCCTTCTTTGGGCCGGTCACACAGAAGAATAGGGTTGTTGTGAAAGGCAAGCCATTCTTCAAGGGCATCATCGGCTGCAAACACTGCCGGGCGAAGCTCACTTTCAACACCTACAGCCTCTACTCCCTCAAGATACACTACCAACGGGTGACTAAAACTAAAGACTTACTTAACAAAGTGAATGTGCTTTATATTTAATTATTTAGACTATTCAACATATGTACTACCTGTATTTTTAAACACTTTACTTCCTAAGCTAAACTTTACTGTAGCTGTATATCATATTATTCTTCACAAGGTCCATGAGGAATTGCTGGAAGAGTTTAACGATGCCGTCGCCAGCGCGTCTAACCGTGGCCGCCCGCCCTCCCTGCCTCCCACCCCTAGTGACGCCCGGGTGATGCAGCAGCCCGCCGCAAAGGCTCACCATTATGCCGCCACTTTCAACGCTAAGAAAGCTCAGGAGCTTTTTTACAGGTGAGCATATTATAATTTAGTCATTTGAATATGACAGAAATGTATACCTATGAATCCTTTGAATGGTAATTTATGTGAGCATCTTATTCAATGAAAATAATAATGATTTAGTAACAAACTTAGTCTATTAACCCCTTCACGCCCAGATCTTTCCTTTGCTATAAAAAATTGTATGTTGTCGAGCCATAAAATTACGAAAAGTAACTGAATAGGTATACCAAATTAGCGAGTGGACAAGGTACTAAACAGGTCATATCAATAAAAACATTGCTTATATTCACAAAAAATCATCTATTGGTGGTCAAATTACAATGGAAATTACGTCCTTGGCCTCAAGGGGTTAAATATTAATCCTGAAAGTTCCACGGCCGTCTATTGCATTGAGTTTCTTTTAAACAAGTTTCAGCATAAACTAATGAAGGGATTATTTGTAAACACAGACTCTACAGTTGTTCATCCACTAGCATGCAATCTGTGTGTATTGTGTTCTCATGGTGCCCTGTGCAAGTTCTGGGCTTCTGGCCAAGGTAGCATTTAAACTTAATTGTCATTTTGATTTCCGTGTGATTAGTACTCTTCAGAATAAGAGTCAAAAGTGTGCTGTTAACCCCTTGAGACCCAGAACGTAATAATACATTGTAATTTGGGTACCATTAGACGATTTTTAGTGACTAAGCAATATTTTATAGCTGTAACCTATTTAGTATCCTTGTTCACTAGCTAATTTGTTATATTCAGTTACCTTTCGTAATTGCATGGCTAATAAGAGACGATTATTTATAGCAAAGGAAAGATCTGGGCGTGAAGGGGTTAAATGCCTCTAATGGTTAATTCCTGTGCACAGGTACATGGTAGGGGAGATGCTGCCCTCCAGAATGACAGAGTCCCCCTCCCTGGCCGCCTTCCTCAAGCTGCTCAACCCCCACTTCAAGCTCCCCTCCAGGCAGACCTTCATCACCACCCTGCAGAGGAAGGCAGAGGCGGGGAGGGGGGAGGTGGCGGCCACGCTGGAGGGCGTGAGGTACGTGGCCACCACCGCTGACTGCTGGACGGCCCACCACCGCTCCTTCCTGGGCATGACGGCTCACTGGATCGATCCCTCTAACCTGGGTAGGCAGAAGGCCGTCCTGGCGTGCAAGGAGCTTCCCGCGACACACAGCTGTGACGTCCTGGCCAACACCGTGCTGGAGGTCCACCACAAGTTCCACATTGAGGCCAAGGTGAGCACAAAACACCACCCGTCTAACACAGCACAAAACACAAGCCGTCTAACACAGCACAAAACACCACCCGTCTAACACAGCACAAAACACCACCCGTCTAACACAGCACAAAACACACCACCCGTCTAACACAGCACAAAACACCACGCGTCTAACACAGCACAAAACACCACCCGTCTAACACAGCACAAAACACCACCCGTCTAACACAGCACAAAACACCACCGTCTAACACAGCACAAAACACCACCCGTCTAACACAGCACAAAACACCACCCGTCTAACACAGCACAAAACACCACCCGTCTAACACAGCACAAAACACCACCCGTCTAACACAGCACAAAACACCACCCGTCTAACACAGCACAAAACACCACCCGTCTAACACAGCACAAAACACCACCCGTCTAACACAGCACAAAACACCACCCGTCTAACACAGCACAAAACACCACCCGTCTAACACAGCACAAAACACCACCCGTCTAACACAGCACAAAACACCACCCGTCTAACACAGCACAAAACACCACCCGTCTAACACAGCACAAAACACCACCCGTCTAACACAGCACAAAACACCACCCGTCTAACACAGCACAAAACACCACCCGTCTAACACAGCACAAAACACCACCCGTCTAACACAGCACAAAACACAAGCCGTCTAAGACAGCACAAAACACCACCCGTCTAACACAGCACAAAACACAAGCCGTCTAACACAGCACAAAACACAAGCCGTCTAACACAGCACAAAACACCACCCGTCTAACACAGCACAAAACACAACCCGTCTAACACAGCACAAAACACCACCCGTCTAACACAGCACAAAACACCACCCGTCTAACACAGCACAAAACACCACCCGTCTAACACAGCACAAAACACAAGCCGTCTAACACAGCACAAAACACCACCCGTCTAACACAGCACAAAACACCACCCGTCTAACACAGCACAAAACACCACCCGTCTAACACAGCACAAAACACCACCCGTCTAACACAGCACAAAACACCACCCGTCTAACACAGCACAAAACACCACCCGTCTAACACAGCACAAAACACAACCCGTCTAACACAGCACAAAACACCACCCGTCTAACACAGCACAAAACACAAGCCGTCTAACACAGCACAAAAACACCACCCGTCTAACACAGCACAAAACACCACCCGTCTAACACAGCACAAAACACCACCCGTCTAACACAGCACAAAACACCACCCGTCTAACACAGCACAAAACACAAGCCGTCTAACACAGCACAAAACACAAGCCGTCTAACACAGCACAAAACACCACCCGTCTAACACAGCACAAAAACACAAGCCGTCTAACACAGCACAAAACACCACCCGTCTAACACAGCACAAAACACAAGCCGTCTAACAACAGCACAAAACACCACCCGTCTAACACAGCACAAAACACAAGCCGTCTAACACAGCACAAAACACCACCCGTCTAACACAGCACAAAACACAAGCCGTCTAACACAGCACAAAACACCACCCGTCTAACACAGCACAAAACACCACCCGTCTAACACAGCACAAAACACCACCCGTCTAACACAGCACAAAACACCACCCGTCTAACACAGCACAAAACACCACCCGTCTAACACAGCACAAAACACCACCCGTCTAACACAGCACAAAACACCACCCGTCTAACACAGCACAAAACACCACCCGTCTAACACAGCACAAAACACCACCCGTCTAACACAGCACAAAACACCACCCGTCTAACACAGCACAAAACACCACCCGTCTAACACAGCACAAAACACCACCCGTCTAACACAGCACAAAACACAAGCCGTCTAACACAGCACAAAACACCACCCGTCTAACACAGCACAAAACACCACCCGTCTAACACAGCACAAAACACAAGCCGTCTAACACAGCACAAAACACCACCCGTCTAACACAGCACAAAACACCACCCGTCTAACACAGCACAAAAACACCACCCGTCTAACACAGCACAAAACACCACCCGTCTAACACAGCACAAAACACAAGCCGTCTAACACAGCACAAAACACCACCCGTCTAACACAGCACAAAACACCACCCGTCTAACACAGCACAAAACACCACCCGTCTAACACAGCACAAAACACCACCCGTCTAACACAGCACAAAACACCACCCGTCTAACACAGCACAAAACACCACCCGTCTAACACAGCACAAAACACCACCCGTCTAACACAGCACAAAACACCACCCGTCTAACACAGCACAAAACACCACCCGTCTAACACAGCACAAAACACAAGCCGTCTAACACAGCACAAAACACCACCCGTCTAACACAGCACAAAACACCACCCGTCTAACACAGCACAAAACACCACCCGTCTAAACACAGCACAAAACACAAGCCGTCTAACACAGCACAAAACACCACCCGTCTAACACAGCACAAAACACCACCCGTCTAACACAGCACAAAACACCACCCGTCTAACACAGCACCACTGCGCTACACTCAAGGGCTGACGGAACAAAGCATGGAAGCTTGAAGGCTTTGAAGTACTGAAACAAGTGCTGTTCTTGACTACAAGTACCGTACTGTACAAAACATTAGTACACACAACCCTCGTTTTCCCGGACTTCCATTTCCCGGATATCGGATTTGCCGGTCAAAATCCGAGGTCCGGGGATATGTCAGAGTCCCGGACTAATGCCTGGTCCCGTCCGTAAATTGACAAAGTTGTCCGGCGGTCCGAGTGTCAACTGTCACACCTGGTCAGTGTCCGCGCCTCCCGCCAGGTGTCAGCATGCTCAGCGGTCGTATTGTTTACATTTGGGTACACGACACACACTCCTCCCGGCAACACGCTGTCATCCGCCTCACTTGTGCCTTCCTGAGGAAGACAGGTCAACTACAGTGCCTGTGATAGCATCATAGGACATCACCAGGGCTCACAGTGTTCCCCAAGGGATCCTCGCAGCACTAAAAACAACAACAAAGTGACGTAAAAGTCCGGGGCGGGGTAGCTGATATTGGCGGTTGCCGGACAGTAAATACTAGAGTAGGATAAACATCCGGGGTGAGTAATGGCCTCAGACTGTTGCGATTCCCGGACGTTTGCGGTTCCTGGACCAGTGCTTCCCCCTATTAGTCCGGGAAAACGAGGGTTGTGTGTACATTGATTTATTTGATGTTTTGCTTCGATTTGTAATGCTAAAAGCATATTTACTTGATAAGCATAACTCTCAATATTTCCTTTTTCACACTTGAGGTGATTGAATTTATAACTTAATTTTTACTTCAAAAAATGTACATTATTTATTTTATTTAATTAGATATCATTTGATAGCATGTCTACAAATTGAATATTAAATTCTGACTTGTCATATCACTCATATTATTTATATGGCAATTTAATCCATGGTTTGAACTGGTTGCCAGGTTACCAGCGTCACCACGGACAATGCATCCAACTTTGTGAAGGCCTTCAAGGTGTTGGGCGACCCCGAGGATCCCGCCGCCACCCACGCCCCCCAGCACACTGGCGGGACCCACCCGGCGGCCACCCAGGACCAGGAAGACCCCGAGGAGAGGGAGGTTAGGGAAAAACTGGTTCACAAATAGGGTGGTAAATGATTGGAATGGACTCAGTAGACAGGTAGTTAGTGCGGAGACAATAGGGAGTTTTAAAAGGAGGCTAGACAGTGTTATGGATGGGGATGAAAGGTGGATGTAGGTAGTGTTAAGTAACAGGAACTACCTCGTGTAGGTCTCCCAGCCTCTTGTAGCTTCCTTATGTTGTTATGTTGTTATGTAGGTTCAGCCCGTTGACCTGGCACAGCTGCTGGAGGAGGAGCACGAGTACTCCAGCTGTTACCTGCCCAACCCCCACCGCTGTGCCGCCCACACCCTCACCCTGCTGGCCACCCAGGATGTGGAGACTGTCCCAGACTGGTCCACGGGCCACTGGCCATGCTTCTCCAAGGTAAACCAACTCATTACAGTACTTATTTGCTGTTATAGTAGTACAGTTTACAGATTCTGCGGGACAGTACTTCCAATTGTTGTGGCTTAAATGACAGTAGATGACTATTATTTTACTATTTTGTTAAGGTGAGTCATCTCATTCATCACAGATTACATTGCTGTGTCCTGAGGCTTCCCGCTGACACTTGAAAGTAACTGTACTAACAATACATTCTTTACATAGGTTGTAATGGATAATCAGGGCGTGTAGTTGTAGTGGACTGCGTGGTAATGAGAGCAGCCCGGGGTGTAGCGACACGTGGTGTCGCAGGTAGCGAGCGGGTAGCGGTAGGCAGCGTGGAGTAGTTCAAGGACGTGCCCCGGTGAGTGATATAAGACTGTACCTCCTTGTTGACGATGATGCAGGGATATATGAATACTCGGGTCGCCGTTTGATGATGTGTGTATTTGTATATATACGTGGAGGGAGGCCAAGACAAAGGCCTAAGTGGGCAAGGCCGCGAGGAGAGGCGCGACCTCTCTCAGGTAGTCGCTGTGGGTGAGTGGGCTGAGGTCAGCGGGTAGCAGGGTGACCTGCGCTGCCCCGTAGATAAAATACAGGCGCCAAGTGCAGCGACAAAGTACTGGTGCCAAGCGCAGCCGGCGGTTGCCAGAATATCAACATTTAACATAACACCATTACAAGGTCATTCAGTTCAGGAATTATCGCTACAGTTCTCGAAGACCAGTGTTACCTTAAACAGTGTTAAACTATTTATATTTATATTAGATATTCAATGATACTTAAGTTAAGCAGAATAGAAAGTTCTAATAGGTTTGGCTTGTCATTTGTCAACAGCTTGTCAGTACAGTACTTAGTTAATTTTTCAAATTTAATTTTTAATTATTTCAAATTTTTATTTTATGGGTGTTGTTTTTCTAGTAATAATTTTTGTGTATTCTAAGGTGACAGAGAAGGCGCAGGCCCTGTGGCACAAACAGGACCAAAAGCCAACCACCACAGCCAACATCCAGGGTGAGGCAGGCAGGAAGCCGAGGACCCCAGACATCAGCCGCTGGTATGCCTCCATGGAGGTGCTCAGCGAGGCACTGGACACACAGCTGGCCCAGACCAACATGAGCTGCATGCAAAATGGCATAGAAACCTTCAACCAGGATGACAAGGATATTATTGACGAGTACCTCGCTGTGATGAAGCCAGTGGTGACCTGCCTCGACAAACTCCAAATGGAGAAGGAGGCCTACATGGGAGTCCTGCTTCCCACCCTCTATGTACTCCGGGACAGCCTTCGGGCATTGGAGAGTAAGCCATTAAAGTATGCCCGGCCATTGTTGCAGTACCTCTTGGAGAACCCTCTCAGTGATGATAAGAGGCCCAAGGGTTTCAAGGCCAGGTTCTCGTTCCTCTTTGACAACATGGACATTCTGATGGCCACGGCAATGCACCCCCTCTTCAAGCTGCCTGTGGTCTGCCTCCTCAACCCTGAGAAGGTGGATGCCGTGAAGGCGAGGCTGCTGTGCGAGGTCACAGAGCAAGCTGCCTTGGATACCTCAGGAGGCAGCAGCCCAGATGAAGACGAAGAGGATGATTTTTTCAAGGTGAGACTTACTGATTTTATCGTTATTTACTGCATTTTCAGTTCAGTTGTGACAGTTCATCACTCCATGTCATTACATTAGCAATTTCAAGCATCATATACAGATAAATTACTGTAATATTCACAATTCAAATGTAGTAATTTATTATTCCAAAGTTTATACACTGTTAAATCTAGGTCAGTTTTTTTTTTCTGACTGCCATTACTTTAAAGATTTACTTAAATCCTAAATGAAACATTTTTATTGTTTCCAGGCTTTGAGGAGCCCAGGACCCACGGCTACAGAGGGCACCAACTCTACCCGCCTCTCCAACAAGTTGGAGAAAGAGCTGGAGAGATGGTGCTCAGAGAAGCAGAAGAAGAAGCTGCTGGAGCAGGCCATGTTCCCCGTCCGTTCCCGTGCCGCCTGGGTAGATGTGTTTATTAAGTACAACACGGCCATCCCCAGCTCTGCAGCCGTGGAGACGCTGTTCTCCCAGGGGGCGGACGTCATGAAGGCCAAAAGAACGAATCTGACCTCGGACAATTTTGAGAGATTGGTCTTCATGAAGGGGAACATGGACCTGCTCAAGATGGAGTTGGCGCCAGAGGAGTGTGAGGACTGAGGGTTGGGTGTAATGACAATGAAATGTGTTTATAAAGTGTAGTGTATTAATCAATACCACTTAGTTTGCACTTAATAATTTGATCCATTAATTAAGTGAGGAGTCACAGTGAGGACAGAGGTGAAATATGAGCTATAACATCTGAGGGGTAAGTATGTGAAAATTCTATTTATTTAGTTAATCAAAGTATTAGTTAGTAAATATTAGTTTTTAGATGTTATCTAAATATCTAAATAAATTTTGTCCTAGTTAGCTGAGAGCCTGGAACACCAGCAAACACCAGCTGCCTTTCCACCCCTCAACTTTGCTACAGCCTCTCTGACTTCTCTCTTCTAAGGTTTGGGACTGGAATATGTAAGGGAAGTGGATGGAAGACTCAGTAAAAGTGGAAAGATGGACAGGTGAACTGGGAATGTATGTGACAGGTGTGATGAGACATGGGAGTATGGCTGTATGCAAAAAGGAAATAAATAGGAGAGTGGAAGAGAAAGGGAAAGAAGAATGGCTGAGGGGAATGAGTGAGAAATCAACACTGGAATGGTACAGGAGAAAGGACCAGCCACGGTATGAAAGGTTCTATGATGGTGGCTATGGAGGGGACCTACTCTTCAGAGCCAGGACAAAGTCGCTGGAGGTAAATAGTCGTATGTACAGATGGAAGAATGGTGGCAGCAAGGTGTGTGTGATGTGTGTGACAGGAGTGGATGAAACCGTGGAGCACTTGATGCTGGAATGTGAACGGTATGAGTATGCTAGAACAAAGATGTTGGAGGTAGTGGAAGGAGAGGTCGGAGTGGAAGAATGGCGAGAGATGAGAGACAGGAGAGTGGAGATGGAGTACCTGCTGGGGTTGTGTGCTGAGTGGAGGAGTGACAGTCGTGTGATTGAGTGTAAAAAAATTCTTGGAGAGCACGTATGAGAGAGCATGAGAGACAGGGGGCCCCTCAGTGATGGGGGACCCCGTATGAATGTGATGCAGAGAGAGGAAGGAGGGGAAAAAGAAATCCCTAGTTTTGCTTCCCCCTTTTGCTTCTCTCCCAACAGATTACGTGTGTGGGAGAACGCCGGACCCAAGGCTTCACTGACAGCATCTGCTGGGTGACTCCCAAATCAAGATCACAGGCGCCTCGACATTATGAAGAGGGTGGCTGGTGTCCGCTGGGGGGCCAGTCGTGACCTCCTATTAATGTACTACCAGGCGGCAATCAGGTCTAAGTTATCATACGGCAGCAGCATCTATGGCTCGGCAGCGCCTTCTACCATCAGAAAGCTAGACATGCTGCAAAATGCAGCCCTGAGGATATCCATGGGGGCAATGAGATCCTCCCCAGTCATCGCCCTTCACGCGGAGAGCGGCATCCCCCCACTGCAGGTGCACAGGAGAGCGGTCCTGTGCCAACAATACCACCACATCATGTCCCTGCCACCAACCCACCCCCTAGCCGCACTATGCCACCTCTGGTGTAGATCATTACACCCCAGTCTGGCTTCCTGGAGCACGTCAGCCTCTAATAATCCGTGCCCTGCTGGCCCACTCAGTGCTGCACCTGCCTCCACCTCCTCTACAACCCACCAGCCCACACTCCCCAGTCCCACCCTGGCACGACATTTCTCATATGGTTGCCCTGCATATCCCTGACCTTCCTCCCAAACACTCAGCTGGCATCGTGGCAGCAACACTCTTCAGAGAACTGGACCTCTCTCTCTCTACCACCATCACCTCAAGGTCTACACTGACGGCTCCCAATCCCCCACCCTTCCTTCTACTGGCGCTGCCATCTACGATCCCCGCTCTAACCTCTGTAAGACATGGAGGCTGCCTCCTGACGGCGGAGCTTTTCGCCATCCGCCAGGCCCTGGCTTACCTCAACACCACCTACACCTGTACCAGGGCTGTGATCTACACGGACTCGCTCTCCTCCTCTCCCGTCGCCCGGCATCCTCCACTGTCCTCACACACACCCCTCAACGGCTACTCCTCTACCTCACGTCAGTGGGCTGAAAGATCACCCTGCAGTGGGTGCCTTCCCACTGCAACATCCAGGGCAACGAGGTTGCTGATGCTGCCGCCAAGATGGCACTCTCGGAGGTAAACATCACCCCCTCCCGCTGCCGCTCTCCACCGCCAAGCGTCTAATCTCCAAAAAATGCCGCTCCGCCTAGGATAGGTCGCTCGGCGACGCCCTTCGTGCCACTTCCATGGGTCAATACTGCACAGACTCCTCCCCGCACCCATGGATAAGACAAACGTCCCGCGTCTTAGACGTCGCCCTCACCCGCCTGAGGATCGGTCACACAACACTCACGGCACACCTGCACCGCCTGCAGCTCACGCCCGACCCGCACTGCCCCTGGTGCAGGAACGTCCCGGAGTCGATTGAGCACTTCCTGCTGCAGTGTCCTCGCTTCCACTCCCACCGACAACTTCTACGTGGTCAACTCATCGCCCTGAACGTCACCACCTTTGACCTGCCCACCCTGCTGGCCGCCGCTGCCGTCCACCCATCACAACGCCCCGCCGTCATCCGCCTCACCTGTGCCTTCCTGAGGAAGACTAATCAACTCTCGAGACTGTGATTACTTCACGGCTGTACACCAGGGCGAATATCGTCGATTTCGACATCACTGCCCTTGAACAACAACAACAACAACTCGCTGCTCACCTACACCGTCTCCGTCAGTCCCCTGACCCTCACTGCCCCTGGTGCAGGAACGTCTCTGAGACTATTGAACACTTTCTGCTGCAGTGTCCGCGCTTCCACTCCCACCGTGTAGTGTTGCGCTCTCAACTCCTCGCCCTGAACGTCGCCACCTGTGACCTGCCCACCCTGCTGGCGGCGGCTGGCGTCCACCCCTCCCGGCAACACGCTGTCATCCGCCTCACCTGTGCCTTCCTGAGGAACACAGGTCAACTACCGCGCCTGTGATAGCATCATAGGACATCACCAGGGCTCATAGGATCAACAACAAGCTCATAGGATTCCCCAAGGGATCCTCGCAGCCCTAAAACTACAACAACAATAATAGAAAAGGCTACAACATAACAGAGGAGAATTCTGAAAGTGAAGTGAAGTGCCGCGAGTAGGAAATGAAATAGAAGAGACAGACCAGCAACCAAGAAAAGTGACAAAAACACGTGAGGGGGGCGGAGCAAAAACCCACGGAAACCACAGCGCAGCGGCCCGGCCCGGAGAGCTGCGAGTGTTGGGACCATCGCGCTGTGCAGGCTTGGAAACGACGGTGTGGGAAAGCAAGGAGCCAAGGACTGATTCGTTGATTGTGGGCGTCATGTGAACTCCTGTGCACCCGCGGCCTTCTGTACAGGTGTGTGACTGGTGCTTAGTTCGGTTTACGGTCATTTCGCCCACTCGCCAATTCGCCCACATGTAAGAGTCAATTCGCCCACACGTTCCATGTCACGTCCACTGAGCAGTTAACAAGTGAGAGGTAAATGAACCACCAGTAACCTTGCAAAGTAACCTCGAAATTACTCCATATTGTGGGCGAAATGACTCCATAGTGTGGGCGAAATGACCGGATACCCTCAACTCAGTTCAGTTGTGGGTCGGGAGTCTGGCCTTTTTCAGCGGCACTCCCTGACGTTTCTTCTTGCTGTCTGGGTCTTTAATTAGTTGTCTTCTCTCATTCTATATTTTTTGTTTCTTTCTCTTTCTTTCTTATTTTCTCTGGTCATCCAAGTGTGCCCGGTGTAGCGCTCCGATTACCTAGCTTCCCTGCCGCTTATATAACCTAAATAACTACAAAACTAAACCCAAACCTATCCTAAACCTAACCAAACCTAAAGCAAATATATTATTCCAGATGAACACCGAATTTCAAACCTTAACTTAACCTAAATGTAACCACTTATTTGTATATGATAATAGTGGTAGTTTAGGTTACGTTTAGGTTAAGTTAAGGCTTGCTTTAGATTTGATTTAGGTTTGGTTAGGTTTAGGATAGGTTTGAGTTAAGATTTGTTGAGTTATTTGGAGTTATAACCGTTAATTAGGTTAAATAAGCGGCAGGGAAGCTAATCGGGCGGGTGAAGCCAGTCAGATCGCTACACCGGCGGGGATGTGAGGACAGTGTGGGTGTGGTGGGCCTCGCACTCCCTAACAACTATTAGAGGAAAGAAAAGCTTTTTTAAGATGTATGCTGGTGATGCATGGAGCCCACTGTAGGGGGGAGGCCCGGGGAGGGGTTAACACTGTAGGGGGGAGGCCCGGGGAGGGGTTAACACTGTAGGGGGGAGGCCCGGGGAGGGGTTAACACTGTAGGGGGGAGGCCCGGGGAGGGGTTAACACTGTAGGGGGGAGGCCCGGGGAGGGGTTAACACTGTAGGGGGGAGGCCCGGGGAGGGGTTAACTGCTCATTTTTCGGTATTATTCCAGTTTGACACCGAATTCACTTTGGTGAACGAAACTATTTTTTCTTGGTGAGTTTTGATGTTTTGAATGAATCGGCTAACCATTTCTGTCGCAATAAGTTTTTTTTTTTTTTTTTTTTTAAGGTAAAGGTTAGGTTAGGTTAGTTATAATTAGGTTAGTTAGTAAGGTTAAGCTAGGTATATATTAGGTTAGGTTTGATATAGGTTATGTTAGGTAAAGGTTAGGTTAGGTGTATGTTCGGTTAGGTTAAAATGTTTTTTTGTCATTTTTGTTGCAAAAAAAAAAAAAAGAGATTTGCAACAGAAACGGTTAGCAGATTCATTCAAAACGCATCAAAACTCACCAGAAAAAAATAGTTTCGTTCACCAAAGGAAGTTCGGTGTTCATTGGGAAATGTAGCCATTTCTCCCCCTCCCATGTCTTGCCCCTGGATCACCCAGCCGAGGTGAAGGAGGTTCAGAAGCAGGAACCTCATGTTTGATACCCCAGTGAGTGTTGAGGACTTCTATAGGTATTATTCCAGATGAACACCGAATTCACTTTGGTGGACCAAACAATCTTTTTCTGGTGAGTTTTGATGCATTTTGAATTAATCTGCTAACCGTTTTTGTTGCAAATAATTGATTTATATATTATTTTTTTTTTTTTAGTTAGGTAAATGATAGGGTAGGATAGGTTAAATTAGGTTTAGGTTTAGGTTTTGGTTTTGGTTTAGGTTTTGGTTTAGGTTTTGGTTTAGGTTTTGTAAAGGTTAGGCTTATAAAAAAATAAAAAAAAAATAAAAAAAATGCGACAGAAACGATTAGCAGATTAATTCTCAAAAAATTCTCAAATTCTCAAATTCTCAAAAAAACTCACCAGAAATAAAATGTTTGGTCCGCCAAAGGAAGTTCGGTGTTCATCTGGAATAATACCCTTATGTTTGATACCCCAGTGAGTGTTAAGGACATCTGTACCCGCCTGACCTGAGGCGTTGCCCTGAGGCGAGGTCATAGGGTTCAAGGAGGTAAAAATTTACTTTGACTGTTGCAAGATTTTCAGACAAAGTGTTTGTACGGTGTTTATCTATGCCTAACAAATCCCCTGCACTATTTGAGGGGTAAGGAAGGCGTTTTGGAGGGCAAGGTAGTGTGTGCTAAGGAATGTATCCACCTGAATACATTGTGATGGCCCCAACTGTTGCAGGTGCAGAGGTGAAGAGGGGCCATTGGATGTTGTGGCCAGCGGTGCTGTGGTGTTAGCACTCCTTCCCGCGTCCTACAGGGTGTTGGTGTGTCTCCCTCAGGAGCCTTGATGCCCTCACCTTCCTCCGGGACTCCTGCATTGCCACACTTGCTGCAGAGCTGTGGTGTTAGCACTCCTTCCCGCGTCCTACAGGGTGTTGGTGTGTCTCCCTCAGGAGCCTTGATGCCCTCACCTTCCTCCGGGACTCCTGCATTGCCACACTTGCTGCAGAGCTGTGGGGCCACCAGCACAGTCACCATGGAAGGTGTGGGCGTGGCTTGCAACACCACTACCCAAGACCAAGGGGGACTGTTGCCCTCCAGCCTCAAGGTGGAAGATGAGGTGGCAGGTGGAGGGGAGCAAGAACATCTCATGCTGGATGTCAAGGTGGAGGATGAGGTGGCAGGTGGAGGGGAGCAAGAACATCTCATGCTGGATGTCAAGGTGGAGGATGACATGGATATTGAGGAACATCCTGAGGCAGACTTGAAGGTGGAAAGTGATGATGTGACGGTGGAGGAGGAGGAGAGGAGGAGGAGGATGATGATGAGGATGAGGAAGAAGAAGAAGAAGAAGAGGAAGAGGAGGAGGAGGAGGAGGATGTCTCCCGTGTGAGCACGCAGAGTGTCACAAGCACAAGGTTGAAGCCGGAGTCCTTCAAGCATCATTTCTTTGGCATGACAAAGGCTGAACTTGCGGCACATGTGTCCTACATCTTGGGCAAGGATAAACACAAGTGTAAAGAATGTGGGAAAACATTTTCTGATGACACCAGTCTACACAGGCACAAACGCCTCCACACAGGAATAAAGAAGTATTTATGTCATGTATGTGGGACACTGTTCCCTAGGTGGGACTACCTCAAACAACACCTTCACTTGCATGGCGATGATACAAGGTTTGAATGCCAAATGTGTGGGAAAAAGTTTTACACCAAAATAAAACTTCAAAACCACCCTTGTATCCGCACTGGTGAGAATGTGTACAAGTGTGAGGAGTGTGGCAAGGGGTTTAAGAAAAGACTAGGTCTCAGCCAACACAAGTACGTCCACCGTGACAAAAAATTCAAGTGTGAGGACTGTGGGAAGGCATTTGGTCGAAAATTTGGTCTCACCACACACATGTTCACCCACACTGGTGTAAAAAAATATCAATGTTTAGAGTGTGGTAAGGCCTTTAGTCAAAAAGGTAGCCTCAGCCAACACATGGGCATCCATACTGGTGAGAACACTTTTGAGTGTGCAGAGTGCGGGAAGGAATTCATTACTAAAGCCCTGCTCACCCGACATATGCCTGTCCACACTGGTGAAAAAAACTACAAGTGTGAAGAGTGTGGGAAGCAGTTTTCTCAAAGAGGTAACCTCTCACAGCACATGTTGAGACACAAGAGCAAAAAGTTTGAGTGTGCTGAGTGTGGGAAAAAGTTTGCCACTCAAGGTTGCCTCAGCAAGCACAACCAGACTCACACTGCTTCTAACACCTTCAAGTGTGATATTTGTGGTAATTGTTTTAAGAGAAAGACTCAGATTGTCAAACACATGAGCATACATATGAAGTAGTGTGTATGTGTGTGTGTGTGTGTGTGTATTTATCTATGTGTGATATACAGGAAGAGACCTCAGCTCGCACTCCAAAACTACATATTATCCAGCTTGGCTTTGAAGTTGTGAATATTCTTGGCGTGTACCGCCTCCGTATCCCGGTTATTCCACAGTGCAATGGATCTGTACGGGAAGCTATGCTTCTTGTTATCTCTTACATGAGGTCCTCTTCAACTTCTTCCCATGACCTTTTGTATCTCTCTAATCCCACAAAACATATAATCTCTTATCAATATTTGCCAGTCCCTTGGAAACCCTGAACACATTAATCAGATAACTTCTCTCCTTTCTTTTCTCCAGGGTTGCAAGTTTTAATCTTGACAGTATTTCCTCGTACGATCAATCTATTAAGCTTGGGACCGTCTGCGTTGCCACCCTGAGTGTGTGTGAGTGTGTGCGTTTACCTAGTTGTGATATACGAGAAATGAGTTACACTCTTGGGGTCTCGTCTGTCATGTCACACGTCATGTCACAATTGGTCAAGCTTAACTTTAAAATCATGACTACTATCGGGATTAAATGTTTCACTGTCCAGGTTATTCCATTCCACATATCAATAAACCGATCTGGAAAGGCTCCTGCGTCCTGTGCACACATGTCACCTTTGTCAATTCTCTCTAATCCTGACACAGATCCATACAGTGCTATCAAGTGTCCTCTTTCTCCTCTTTCCTCCAATGATGGCAAACCTAGTTTCTCTAACTTCTCCTCATAAGTCAGGTCTGACAGTCTGGGAACACTGTGTGGCTGCTCTTCGTATTTTTCCAATCTTTTTTATATCTTCCTGTGTGAAGACCAAACTGTTATATGGTGGCGCACTCCAATCTAGGGCGTCTCATGGCCACAATCAATTACACGTATTCTTTTAGGACTATTTTCATGACAAGTGTTCCTGCCAGTACTTATAACGCGTTTTCGCGACGTTTACCAGGGCGGTCCAGTCCAGGCTGGTCCAGGCTGGACTGATGCTCACAAAAATACATCGAGACTGGCCCCGTCCCATTCATCGTTCCTATTGGCTGGGGGATCAAGTGGGCGGTCCTACCGTCCTGCAAGCTTTACCCTCCCCCCCCCCCGCAAAGACACACCAAAGGGTTATTAATTTGACCTCAGGTAATAAGTAATAACCTCCTCGTTGGCATACGAGAGGTGAACCGTGGTCATCATTCTGTGTGTGATGAGAGTCAGGTTTATAAATCACTGGACGAAGCAACACAGTCCCAGTCCCAGCAACACAATATTGCAAGACCTGTCACAGCCATGTCAAACATTTACTATATATAACCTATATAACCATCATGTATAATTTCTATAGGTACTGGCATCCACTACCTGGGGATTTCCTTAAATAGCAGGCCTTTTACTGGTGGAGTACTTGTTATTAGCCCTATTATCATGCAACTTTTGCCTTGTGCAATGTAGTAGTCATCCCTTGTAGCAGTCATCCCTGCTACTTGACTTCTCAATAGGAAGTCAAGTAGCAGGGATGACTATGAAAAATTGAATGATGAAATCTCATTTAATTTACCGTCAATAACACTATCTATAGTCGCCACTGCACTAATGTCGCAGGGGGGCATATATTACGAGTTTTAGCATCACTACAGACTTATATGTGCCACTGAAGACACGTGCACAGTACGTAGTTTACATTATCTACACAACACTATACATGTCTTCAGTGACACATATACAACTAAGTCTGTAGTGATGCTAAAATTCGTAATATATGGCGCCTGGTGACATTAGTGCAGCGGCGACTATAGTGTTGTTGACGGTATTTATTTCCCAAGATGTTGCTTCAGCAAATAATGAATATTGTAATTTTTCGTGAAATTACTTTAGTCTTATGGTCGGCCATCATGGTGTTTCATGTCTTATCAGCAGCACGAGAAGCTCCTGGTCGTCTTCCCCGCTGACTGTAGTGCACATGCGCCAGTTCTCCCCACACTGGGCGAACGTGGTCCTGCTCGCTGGGCTGGACCAGACTAGACTGGGCCAGCCCGGTTCAGTCCGCCTCGCGAAAACAGTGTCCGCCCCGGACTAGTCCAGTCTAGACCGGGCCAGAACGGTCGCGAAAACGCGCTATTACTCATAGAGTGAATGACTAATACGTACAAAGCTGCTTCGTATAAAGTAACATGACATTATTGTACAAATATAAATATATTTATATGACCTATTTCTTCTGTTCATTGCAACTCCTATAATATTATAAGAAAATAATAGGGAGAGAATAACAAGGAATACCAGGACATGGGTAGATGCATTAATGTTGGAACACACCGTTGTAGGAATGGAAAGACTGGGGTTGACCCACAGAGTTATACACAGAGCTACTTAGAAACTTATTCAGCTAGAGATGAGATGTGAAATATTCAACCGAGATTTCAAGTAATAGACAGCCCCAGAAGAATCAGAGTGGAGGAAGGAACTTAAAAAGATATAGTGTATTTGAAGAAAATATTGTTGTTTGGAAGGTTGAGTAGTTAGTAGTAAAAATGTAAAATAAGGAGTAGCAGCAGTAATAACAATGGTAACAGTGATATTAATAGCGTAACACATTGAGCCTGAGCCAAAACTAGAAAGTCCGGAAGCTACATCACCAAACACAAATATGGTGGAACAAACATCAAGAAGGAGCAAGTGAAGAGAGTTTTACATGAGTGTTAGAAAAAAGAAGAGACAAAGAGAGAGTCTAGTCAGTCAAAGGAATGAAATCTGTAGAAAAACTAAGTGGAGCAGATAATCCGAAAAACATAGGACAGAAAAACTCAAGAAAATAACCAGACATTGTAATGAACATACTGTTACGATTGTAGAACTGTAATCATGTGTGTGTATGTGTGAATGTTTGGGTGGCGTGCGAGGCAATGTGTGTGTATGTGTGAATGTCTGGGTAGCGAGAGGCAGGAGTGAGAGAGGTCTGGCAGGGGCGCGCCGACGCGCGAAAAGAACAGAGGAACAGTCGTCACCCGTCCATGGTAACGCTCGGATCTGTTCTCCCGCTCCTCTCGCCTATACGCCTGTGCCCTGGAATGCTTGAAGCGTGTGCTTGTTTGTGAAGATAAGTGTATACACTCCCCTCCTGTAACTGTGTGTGCCTTCTCAAGTACCATGTGGAAATAAATGGTTAAAGGAGACGCTCTTTTACTCGCCAGTGCTCTGAACGTTACCAGTAAGTAGTCCTCGGATCACCAGCCCCACGCCGAACTCAAGAACAGTGAACTGTCTTTGGTAAGTTACGGGGGGGGCGTAACAAATGGTGTCATAAGTGGAATTGTGTTTATTAACAGTGAAAGTCGTGGGTCACGCCTGGTGGTCCTGGGACGGCAAGATGGCGTCAGGAAAGCCGGCAGGTTTTAGCGAGGAAGATGGCGCACGCATGCCAAGTGTTGAAAAGGACAGTGGGGAAAAGGACGGAGACTCAGGCGATGAGCAGAAACCCGACGTAATGACACTCCTTACCGCTGTGATGGGGAAAATGAACGCACAGGCCGTACAAGCAAGGGAGGCGGAAGAGCGTGCACGTGTACAAGCAAGGGAGGCGGAAGAGAGGGCGGAAGAGAGGACACGCGAGCTTAGAGTCGCGATGCATGAAGGCTGGCAGGCCGTGCAGCGAGAGTCCCAGCAGTATACAGACGAGAAACTGGATATTGTCAAGGAGGAGCTGCTGGGGGCGGTCGAGCTTGTAAGGAGGCAGGCAGAGGAGGCCGCAACTGTCGCTCTTAGAGGAGTGACTAAGTGCAGAGATGAGCTGGCAACGTTGCACCAGGCGATAAGGGAGGAAGAGCTGCCCCTGTCCCTAGGTGACGCCCCTGCAGACCTGATGCAGGGCATTAAGACGGCGCCGTCAGGAGGGAGGAGTGAAGCAGCGCTGCCTGAGTACGTCGCCGCGATGGAGGACTCTTGCCTCCTGGGTGGCGCCCCTGTAGACCTGATGCAGGGTGAGGCGTGCGTCGGTCCAGAGAGGGGGACGGTGGGGGTGTGCGGGGGGGAGGTGCCCTTGCTCGCCGGTGGCGTCCCGAAGGAGGTGGTTCCGGATGAACGGCGCTCCAACCTTCGCCTCCCTGCCCCGCCTACGTCAGGAGTCGCACCGCCCACCCTAACACCTTCCTCTCCTCCCCTTCCTGCCTCGCCTTCGTCATCCCAGGGCCGCCCTGCAGGGCGTGGCCATTCGGGGGGGCGCGGATCGTTGCTGTCTGATGGAAAGGCGGCATGGAGGGCCTGCCGGGCCCGTTTGGCGGCGCTGGCAAGCAGCGTAAGAGTCAGGAAGGGCCTTGCTGGGGGTCTGCCGCCCATACGGATGTGGAAGGGCAAGAGATCCGCTCACCTCGCCTCGGCATGGGGCCACCCGAAGAAGGGCCGCAGGCGTGGTAAACGGTGGAAGCCGCGGGACAAACGGTGGAAGCCGCGGGACAAACGGTGGAGGCCTCGGAGAACCAGGATGAAGGAGGGGTCCCCATACCTGCCTCTTCTGCGCTACCAAGAGGATGGCGAGCGCAGTGGGTGGCTTCCGCCGAAGCTCTGGCAGGTGGATGATGGTGGAGGAAGGCTCCGACGTGCCTTTTATCATACAGGCGGCCCAGTGCGTGCCTGCTAGTTCCTCCCGCACCTTCACCGGCGTTCTGCAGTGGAGGGCATGGTCTGTCGGGAGGGTCGTGGCACCTTTCCACCGCGAGACTAGAGCAGCGGGAACGAGGGGAGCTGTGGGGGGGTTCAGTGGAGTGTGGTCTCCTGGACTGTGGCTACCTCTGAGGCGAGCCAAGGGTGGAGGAAGTTCCTGTGGTTGTGGCGCCTGCGGTTGAGGTAGCATGCTCGGGGTTCCTGCTGGAGGTGTCTCGCGGGCGGGGAAAGAGAAGGGCTGCCTGGTGACCTTCCAACACTGCAGTGGCGGGTGGGGATGGCGATGTAGGGTCTGGCAGCTCAAAATTGTGGTGTGGCATTGTTGAGTGGTGGTGGCGGAGGTGACGCGCGGTGCGCAGTCTGCCTGCAGAGGTTAAGGTGGAGGTGGTGGTGGTTAATGGGTGGTTGTAATGTTGTGGTGGAGGGGTGATGTGGTGGGGGAAAAATATGTAATTGTCAAGAGGAATTTGATTATTGTTGTGTGTTTCTGCATTTTTCTTGAGTGCTAATTTAGGATGTGGAAGTTTGTTTGATATTATTTGCGTTGTGGAAAATGTTTTATGTTACAGACGAGGACGTCTTATGTGGAAAGGGGGGGGTAGTGTTACGATTGTAGAACTGTAATCATGTGTGTGTATGTGTGAATGTTTGGGTGGCGTGCGAGGCAATGTGTGTGTATGTGTGAATGTCTGGGTAGCGAGAGGCAGGAGTGAGAGAGGTCTGGCAGGGGCGCGCCGACGCGCGAAAAGAACAGAGGAACAGTCGTCACCCGTCCATGGTAACGCTCGGATCTGTTCTCCCGCTCCTCTCGCCTATACGCCTGTGCCCTGGAATGCTTGAAGCGTGTGCTTGTTTGTGAAGATAAGTGTATACACTCCCCTCCTGTAACTGTGTGTGCCTTCTCAAGTACCATGTGGAAATAAATGGTTAAAGGAGACGCTCTTTTACTCGCCAGTGCTCTGAACGTTACCAGTAAGTAGTCCTCGGATCACCAGCCCCACGCCGAACTCAAGAACAGTGAACTGTCTTTGGTAAGTTACGGGGGGGGGGGCGTAACAATACATACACCAGAACCACTTAACCCCTTGAGTCCCAAATCTTTCCTTAGCTATAAAAAATTGTATGTTGTTGAGCTATAAAAATACGAAAAATAACTGAATATACTGTTACGTATGGCGTTATGCATGTAGGGGTAATGGTGGAGGTAGCGGTGGTGGGGGTTGTTTGGTGGTTGGAGGCGTGTCTTGTGTGTATAAGCGCGGTAGCGAGGCAGTGGGTGCCTGGTAAGGGGGTAGGTATGACCTTGTAGACTCACGCAGTGAGGGTGTGATGGGGCGGGGAGTGGGCCCGGGGAGGACGAGAGAGTGGGTGCCGGCTCTTGGCACAAAGGACACAGGACAGAAAGGTTTGAGGCCTCGGGAGAGACAGGCGCTTCGCTCTGTGGAGGAAGAGTCGCGTGGTGGTGTTTGTGGTGGCGTGGGGGAAGGAACTGTGACTGTAGTGTTGTAACGTCATCTTTACGGCAGTCTTCAAGCGATTGGGAGATGACTTATACACATGTACTCTTTGTGCTTTGTGCTTGTGGCTTGTGGCTTTCTCATTAAACCCAGAAATGTCTCAGTGTTTTCCTTCGCCTTTGTGTTGATCTCGTGATATACTAGCTCGCCTCACCCTGATACGCCGAACTGAGGAAGGCGCTGTAGAAGTAAGTCTAGCAGCAGTGGTTATTGTACCAACGCCTCTTCTGCACAGCCTCACCTGAGACACCTGCAGTGGTGTGGTGAGGTCCAGAAGAGGAACAGCGTAACAATTGGTGTCAGGAAGTGGAATTTGAGTGTGTTAGGGTGAGAGCCGGCTGGTGTACACGTGGTCAAGATGGCGTCGGGCGGCGAGGTGGCGGGCTGACTGGAGACCAAGGCGGCGCGGAGCAAGGCTTGGGTGAGCCGATGTGGCCGAGTCAAACTGTGATGAACATGCTCAGGGCGTTGATGAGCGGAATGAAGGAAATCAATGAAAACTTGAGCGGGGCATGCGAGAAAAACAAGGAAAATGTGAACGAGCTGATAAATGGGGTGAGAAAGGCGAGGGAAGATGAGCGGCGGAACATCGAAGCGGTGTGTGCTGCACCTTCAGGAAGATCGCGCTGAGAGGAAATCGTGAGCGTGGGAGGCACTGAGGAAGTACTGCCGGTGTACGTCGCTGACAGGAAGATGGAAGGAGCCGACGGCATGGTGGAGTCCACGGAGAGCCCGTGGCTGGCTCTGCCTGGTGTAGAGGGTGGGTTTCTGGGAGGCGCGCTGAGTTGTAAGGCAGGTGCGCCGCCCACCCCAGCACCATCCGCTCCTTGCCTCCCTGCCTCGCCTTCGTCACCCCAGCGCCGCGCTGCGGTGTGGGGCCATTCGGGGCGGCGTGGATCATCGCTGTTTGATGGAAAGGCGGCGTGGAGGGCCTGCCGGGCCCCTTTCGCGGCGCTGGTACGCGGCGTAAAAGGCAGGAAGGGCCTTGCTGGGGGCCTGCCGCCCAGACGGATGCGGAAGGGCAAGAGGCCTGCTCACTTCGCCTCGGCATGGGGCCACCAGAAGAAGAGCCGCAGGCGTGGTGAACAAGGGAAGCCGCGCAGCCAACAGAGGAGGCCTCGGAGAGCCAGGCTGAAGGAGACGTCCCCATACCTGCCTCTGCTGTGCTTTCAAGAGGATGGCGAGCGCAGTGGGTGGCCCCCGCCGAAGCTGTGGCAGGTGGTAGTAACAGCTTGTTACGATGGTGGAGGGATGCACCGACGTGCCTTCTACCAAGCAGAGCCAGCCACAGCGCGTTGCTGTTAAGTCCTGCCGCACCTTCACCGGCGCTTTGCAGTGGAGGGCATGGTCCGTCGGGAGGGTCGTGGCGCCTTTTCCACCGCGAGACTAGAGCAGTAGGAACAGGGGGAGAGCTGTGGGGGGTTCAGTGAAGTGTGGTCTCCTGGATTGTGGTCACCTCTGAGGCGGGCCCAGGGTAGAGGAAGTCCCTGTGGTTCGGGTAGCCTGTGGTTGAGGTAGCAGCTCGGTGTTCCTGCTGGGGTGTCTCGCGGGCGGGGGAAGAGGAGGGCTGCCTGGTGTGACCTTCCAACACTGGAGGCTGCTGATGTGGGGGATGGCGACTTAGGGATTTGCAGCTCAAAGCTGGTGGTGGCATTGTGTGTGGTAAAAGTAGCGGTGAAGGGAGGTGGTGGTGGTTGTAATGGTGGGTGGAGGTGACGTGAGGTGGTGACCGCAGCGTGGGGCAAGGCCATGGCGCGATGTAGTGTGTGGTGGGGTGATGTGGTGGTGGTGGGGGTTACGCACGTTGTGCGGTGGGCCTGCGGAGAGGTCGAGGTAACCCTTCTGCAGTAGGAGCCTCTGTTTAGGGGCCGAGCAGCAACCCCTGTGGTGTAGTGGAGGCATTAATCCACTTCAATGTTGTGGTAGAGTGGTGTGGTGGAGGCTGTTGTGATGATGTGGTGGAGTGAGCCATACATGTGGTCTACTCGATGGTGCTGTGGTAGAGGTTGTGGTGGAGAATTATGTAATGGATGCATGACTATGAGGAAATTTAATTGTTATTTGTACATGTACTATGTTTCTGTATTTTCTTAAGTGCTAATTAAGGTGTGGGTGTCTTTCTGACCGAGACGGTCAAGTTGTAAAGGGGGGTTAGTGTTACGTATGGCATTATGCATGTAGGGGTGATGGTGGAGGTAGCGGTGGTGGGGAAGGCATGTTGGGGGTTGTGTCACGGCCTTCTTATACAGGCCTGAGCGATGGGCCGTGACGTCATCAGCCTCGGTCATCTCACCCGCTCCGTCCTCTCCCACGCTCTGTCTGTCCCACGTATATTATACAGTAATTTTTAAATGCTATTTATAAATGTTATCTTCGTAAATGTTTGTTCCATAATATTATCAAATAAAAAACAGTAAAACACGCTAAAGAAATGCTATTACGAGACTCTCGTGGAGGAGGAGTAGGTTGGAAGGAAGGAAGGAAGAGGTAGAAAGGAAAGAAGAGGAGGAGAAGAAGAAGGAAGAAGGAGGAGGATACATTTATTTTTGTTTTGTGGATTTATTGATATATTTGTAGAAGGGAATGGAATGTGTGTGTGTGTGTGTGTGTGTGTGTGTGTAATAGGGACAATATATATATATATATATATATATATATATATATATATATATATATATATATATATATATATATATATATATATATATATTGTCCCTATTACACACACACACACACACACACACACATTCCATTCCCTTCTACAAATATATCAATAAATCCACAAAACAAAAATAAATGTATCTATATTATATATATATATATATATATATATATATATATATATATAGAAGAGAGAGAGAGAGGAGAGAGAGAGAGAGAGAGGAAAATAAGAACATGATAGCAAGAGAGAGAGAGAAGTCTGTTATCTCAGGAAGCTTAATGAAATGTCTCTCCCTCTTTTCTCTCTCTCTCTCTCTCTCTCTCTCTCTCTCTCTCTCTCTCTCTCTCTCTCTCTCTCTCTCTCTCTCAACAGGGGTGGTGTACTGGGCCAATCATCCTTTTCATCTACGTACATGGCCACGCGTTTAAAGTTTTGGCCATGGTAGGCTACGCCTAATATAGGAGAATACCACGAAGGCTGATGTAAGTTATCGCTCTCTCTCTCTCTCTGTCTCTGTCTCTCTCTCTCTCTCCTTCTCTCTCTCTCTCTCTCTCTCTCTTCACTGCTTAGTTATTTAATCTCATTTTACTTTATTATTTTATTTATTTATTTTTCATACCTTGTTTTTTTTCCTAATTTTCTCTTAAAAAGACCAAAAAAAATCGAACTATTTATTTTACCTTTTTCTTTCAAACCCTCTCACTTTTTTCCCTCTCTTCCCTCGCACCCCTCTCATTTTCCCCTTCCTCCCTCTCATTCACTTTTCCGTCCCTCAATACCTCCCTCTCTCTCTTCCCTCTCTCTGCGGCCATGCCCCCCCCCCCCCCCCCCCTTGCAAAATATAAATAATAATGTAATATATTTATTATAAATAAATAAATATATATATATCTTAGACCACTATATCTACAGTGGTCTATGATATATATATATATATATATATATATATATATATATATATATATATATATATATGTCATGTGGGGGCAAGTCGTACATGGGGGCGAGACGTACAGTTGCGCTTGACAAAAAACTATCACTGGTATGATGACGTCACGCACCGTGAGGGAGAAGAAGAATAATCACAACAGTCCGCCATCTTGATTCAGTCGCCTTCGCTCACGTCGTTCGTACCAAGTACGATTTTTTTTTTTTGGAAGGTCCGATGTCATTTTTCAGGTTAGTAATATAAAATTCCATAATTGTGAATATGTTGTGACTCTGTTAGTGTAAAATTGAATAATGATAATAGCCATGTTAACGTGGTTTTGAGTGTAAACAGTAATCAAACAGACGAAAGTGTTGCCGTGAAGTGTGACGAAAAAAAAGTTTGTTGTCGGGGGCCACCCGTACGAGGGCGACCCGTACATCCCTTCAACCCTTCAACTACCACCCATTCAACCCCAGGACCTTCAACAAGCTACCAGTCCACCCCAGGATCTTCGATCAACAACCCTTGCACCCCAGGCCCTTCAACTAGCACCCATTCCACCCCAGGACCTTCACGCGTTGGTGACATCTCAGAGGTCACTCCAGAGTCTGTCCGGCCCTTCCCCAAAGCTTCTGCACGTCCTCTTGGCAAGGGGAGAAAGAAGGTCCGTGCCTGCATTCTCACTAAGAATGAGGAAGCCATCGCCAACCTAAAGGCAAAAGAAGAGAAGAAGGCTGGGATGAAGAAGCCAAAAGCCAAGAAGAGGAAGACTGTCCCTAGAGACCAACAGCCAGACAGTGACGATGAGGATGACCATATGCCACTCCAGCTGGACGACTCTTCTGATTATTCCGATGTGGAGGACCCGGATAACTTTGAAGCCTCTGAATACCCCTTTACAGAAAAGGAGCCAGAGGTGGGTGATTTTGTTCTTATTGAACTAGAGGTTGAGGAGGGCAAGCATGAGGGTGCAAAGGTGCACTATGTAGGCAAGATCACGGTCACGCAAGAGGATGCACGACTAATCGTTTCATTTTTACGTAGGAAATGTATTTATGTAAAGGACACCTTCACCTTCCCTGCCTCGTAGCCATGTACGGGTCGCCCCCATATAGGGGGGTGACACGTACAAACCGAGAAATATTTTCAAATCATCAAAAAACATACTTTCCTAACTTGGAAACCCTTTAGGTGGATGCCATAGTTGGCTATATAGTTGAAGCTGATTTTGCACCCATTGTACTTTCTCTCACATCAAAAACTGATTTTTCGGAAATATTTTACCACTAATAGTACGACTTGCCCCCACATTCCTATATATATATATATATATATTTATTTATTTTGGCCCCCCCCTTTTCAACTTTCTGGGTACGCCATTGGGTGTATGTGTGTGTTTTAAGAGGTGTGTGTGTGTGTGTGTGTGTGTGTGTGTGTTCAGATAGAGAGAGGTTTGTTTGTTAAGAGAGAGAGAGGGGTGTATGAGTGTGTTTTAAGAGGTGTGTGTGTGTGTGTGTGTGTGTGTGTGTGTCGAGTAATGGAAACGAGGAATGTAGGAAGAGAAAGAGGCGGAATACATGGAAGTTATTAATGGAACAAGATAGTAGGAGGAAATATAAAGAATTTAACTAGACTAGAAGAGGAGGAGAAGGAGGAGGCGGTAATAGGGGCGTATAATGAAGAGGAGCAAGAGGAAGAGGAGGATGAGGTGGTAATAGGGGCGTATAATGAAGAGGAGCAAGAGGAAGAGGAGGAGGAGGTGGTAATAGGGGCGTATAATGAAGAGGAGCAAGAGGATGAGGTGGTAATAGGGGCGTATAATGAAGAGGAGCAAGAGGAAGAGGAGGAGGTGGTAATAGGGGCGTATAATGAAGAGGAGGCAAGAGGAGGAGAAGGAGGTGGTAATAGGGGCGTATAATGAAGAGGAGCAAGAGGAAGAGGAGGATGAGGTGGTAATAGGGGCGTATAATGAAGAGGAGGAGAGGAGGGGTGGTAATAGGGGCGTATAATGAAGAGGGAGGATGAGGTGGTAATAGGGGCGTATAATGAAGAGGAGCAGAGAGGAGAGAAGGAGGTGGTGGTAATAGGGGCGTATAATGAAGAGGAGGATGAGGTGGTAATAGGGGCGTATAATGAAGAGGAGCAAGAGGAAGAGGAGGATGAGGTGGTAATAGGGGCGTATAATGAAGAGGAGGAGGAGGAGGTGGTAATAGGGGCGTATAATGAAGAGGAGCAAGAGGAAGAGGAGGTGGTAATAGGGGCGTATAATGAAGAGGAGCAAGAGGAAGAGGAGGATGAGGTGGTAATAGGGGCGTATAATGAAGAGGAGCAAGAGGAAGAGGTGGTGGTAATAGGGCGTATAATGAAGAGGAGCAAGAGGAGGAGGAGTGGTAATAGGGGCGTATAATGAAGAGGAGCAAGAGGAGGAGGTGGTGGTAATAGGGGCGTATAATGAAGAGGAGCAAGAGGAGGAGGAGGTGGTAATAGGGGCGTATAATGAAGAGGAGGAGAAGGAGGAGGTGGTAATAGGGGCGTATAATGAAGAGGAGGAGGAGGAGGTGGTAATATGGGCGTATAATGAAGAGGAGCAAGAGGAGGAGGAGGTGGTAATAGGGGCGTATAATGAAGAAGAGGAGGAGGTGGTAATAGGGGCGTATAATGAAGAGGAGCAAGAGGAAGAGGTGGTAATAGGGGCGTATAATGAAGAGGAGCAAGAGGAAGAGGAGGAGGAGGTGGTAATAGGGGCGTATATGAAGAGGAGGAGAAGGTGGTAATAGGGGCGTATAATGAAGAGGAGAAGAGGTGGTAATAGGGCGTATAATGAAGAGGAGCAAGAGGAGGTGGTAATAGGGGCGTATAATGAAGAGGAGCAAGAGGAAGAGGAGGTGGTAATAGGGGCGTATAATGAAGAGGAGGAGGAGGTGGTAATAGGGGCGTATAATGAAGAGGAGCAAGAGGAGAGGAGGTGGTAATAGGGGCGTATAATGAAGAGGAGCAAGAGGAGGAGGAGGTGGTAATAGGGGCGTATAATGAAGAGAGCAAGAGGAGGAGGAGGTGGTAATCGGGGCGTATAATGAAGAGGAGCAAGAGGAGGAGGAGGTGGTAATAGGGGCGTATAATGAAGAGGAGCAAGAGGAGGAGGAGGTGGTAATAGGGGCGTATAATGAAGAGGAGAAAGAGGTGGTGGTATAGGGGCGTATAATGAAGAGGAGGAAGAGGAAGAGGTGGTGGTAATAGGGGCGTATAATGAAGAGGAGGAGCAGGTGGTAATAGGGGCGTATATAAAGGAGGAGAGGAAGGAGGAGGAGAGGTGGTGGTAATAGGGGCGTATAATGAAGAGGAGCAAGAGGAGGAGGAGGAGGTGGTGGTAATAGGGGCGTATAATGAAGAGGAGGAAGAGGTGTAATAGGGGCGTATAATGAAGAGGAGCAAGAGGAAGAGGAGGAGGTGGTAATAGGGGCGTATAATGAAGAGGAGGAGGTGGTAATAGGGGCGTATAATGAAGAGGAGCAAGAGGAAGAGGAGGAGGAGGTGGTAATAGGGGCGTATAATGAAGAGGAGGAGGAGGTGGTAATAGGGGCGTATAATGAAGAGGAGCAAGAGGAGGTGGTAATAGGGGCGTATAATGAAGAGGAGGAGGTGGTAATAGGGGCGTATAATGAAGAGGAGCAAGAGGAGGAGGAGGTGGTAATAGGGGCGTATAATGAAGAGGAGCAAGAGGAGGAGGAGGTGGTAATAGGGGCGTATAATGAAGAGGAGGAGGAGGTGGTAATAGGGGCGTATAATGAAGAGGAGGAGGAGGAGGTGGTAATAGGGGCGTATAATGAAGAGGAGGAGGAGGAGGTGGTAATAGGGGCGTATAATGAAGAGGAGGAGGTGGTAATAGGGGCGTATAATGAAGAGGAGGAGGAGGAGGTGGTAATATAGGGGCGTATAATGAAGAGGAGCAAGAGGAGGAGGAGGTGGTAATAGGGGCGTATAATGAAGAGGAGCAAGAGGAGGAGGAGGTGGTAATAGGGGCGTATAATGAAGAGGAGCAAGAGGAGGAGGTGGTGGTAATAGGGGCGTATAATGAAGAGGAGCAAGAGGAAGAGGAGGAGGTGGTGGTAATAGGGGCGTATAATGAAGAGGAGCAAGAGGAGGAGGTGGTGGTAATAGGGGCGTATAATGAAGAGGAGGAGGAGGTGGTAATAGGGGCGTATAATGAAGAGGAGCAAGAGGAGGAGGAGGTGGTAATAGGGCGTATAATGAAGAGGAGCAGAGAAGAGGAGGTGGTAATAGGGGCGTATAATGAAGAGGAGCAAGAGGAGGTGGTGGTAATAGGGGCGTATAATGAAGAGGAGCAAGAGGAAGAGGAGGAGGTGGTGGTAATAGGGGCGTATAATGAAGAGGAGCAAGAGGAGGAGGTGGTGGTAATAGGGCGTATAATGAAGAGGAGCAAGAGGAAGAGGAGGAGGTGGTGGTAATAGGGGCGTATAATGAAGAGGAGCAAGAGAGGAGGAGGTGGTAATAGGGGCGTATAATGAAGAGGAGCAAGAGGAAGAGGAGGAGGTTGTGGTAATAGGGGCGTATAATGAAGGGGAGCAAGAGGAGGAGGTGGTGGTAATAGGGGCGTATGATGAAGAGGAGCAAGAGGAAGAGGTGGTGGTAATAGGGGCGTATAATGAAGAGGAGCAAGAGGAGGAGGAGGTGGTAATAGGGGCGTATAATGAAGAGGAGCAAGAGGAGGAGGAGGTGGTAATAGGGGCGTATAATGAAGAGGAGCAAGAGGAAGAGGAGGATTAGGTGGTAATAGGGGCGTATAATGAAGAGGAGCAAGAGGAAGAGGAGGAGGTAATAGGGGCGTATAATGAAGAGGAGCAAGAGGAAGAGGAGGAGGAGGTGGTAATAGGGGCGTATAATCAAGAGGAGGAGGTGGTGGTAATAGGGGCGTATAATGAAGAGGAGCAAGAGGAAGAGGTGGTGGTAATAGGGGCGTATAATGAAGAGGAGCAAGAGGAGGAGGTAGTGGTAATAGGGGCGTATAATGAAGAGGAGCAAGAGGAAGAGAAGGAGGTGGTGGTAATAGGGGCGTATAATGAAGAGAGAGGAGAGGAGGAGGTAATAGGGGCGTATAATGAAGAGGAGGAGGAGGTGGTAATAGGGGCGTATAATGAAGAGGAGGAGGAGGTGGTAATAGGGGCGTATAATGAAGAGGAGCAAGAGGAGGTGGTGGTTAATAGGGGCGTATAATGAAGAGGAGCAAGAGGAAGAGGTGGTGGTAATAGGGGCGTATAATGAAGAGGAGCAAGAGGAAGAGGAGGGGAGGTGGTAATAGGGGCGTATAATGAAGAGAGCAAGAGGAGGAGGTGGTGGTAATAGGGGCGTATAATGAAGAGGAGCAAGAGGAAGAGGATGAGGAGGTGGTAATAGGGGCGTATAATGAAGAGGCAGCAAGAGGAGGTGGTGGTAATAGGGGCGTATAATGAAGAGGAGCAAGAGGAAGAGGTGGTGGTAATAGGGGCGTATAATGAAGAGGAGCAAGAGGAAGGGGGAGGTGGTGGTAATAGGGGCTTATAATGAAGAGGAGGAGGTGGTAATAGGGGCGTATAATGAAGAGGAGCAAGAGGAAGAGGAGGTGGTAATAGGGGCGTATAATGAAGAGGAGCAAGAGGAGGAGGTGTAATAGGGGCGTATAATGAAGAGGAGCAAGAGGAAGAGGAGGAGGTGGTGGTAATAGGGGCGTATAATGAAGAGGAGCAAGAGGAGGAGGAGGAGGTAATAGGGGCGTATAATGAAGAGGAGCAAGAGGAAGAGGAGGTGGTAATAGGGGCGTATAATGAAGAGGAGCAAGAGCAAGAGGAGGAGGAGGAGGTAATAGGGGCGTATAATGAAGAGGAGCAAGAGGAAGAGGCGGTGGTAATAGGGGCGTATAATGAAGAGGAGCAAGAGGAGGAGGTGGTGGTAATAGGGGCGTATAATGAAGAGGAGCAAGAGCAAGAGGAGGAGGAGGTGGTAATAGGGGCGTATAGGGAAGAGGAGGAGGGGAGGCAGTGTAACAAAAGAAACAAAATAGGGGTAAATATGCAGTTTCAACCATTACTCCCTTTTGACCCTAACCCTCCTGACATAACTGACCCCCCCTACTAGTTAACTAACCTAACCTGGGCATTGATTACGTAACCTAACCTCACTGACCCCCCCAGACCCCCTTGCGTTATTTATCATATCCTGTGGCTGTTGTAGTTGTTAGAAATATTCTTTATGATGAGAACGAAACTTTTAGGATACTTAAAACCACCGATTCTGTAAACTAACCCCTTGAGACCCAGATCTTTCCTTTGCTATATAAAATCGTCTGTTGCTAGCCATAAAATTACGAAAAGTGACAATATACCAAATTAACTAGTTGACAAGGATACTAAACAGGTCATAGCTATAAAAAAACATTGCTTATATTAACTAAATATTGTCTAATGGTACCCAAATGACAATGGAAATGACGTTCTGGGCCTCAAGGGGTTAGCCTGCACTCATACCAAAGTAGGAAACGAAAAGAAAAATATATCTTTTCACAACACATGTATTTATTCCATCAATTCACAAATCATACATATATTTATAACTTTAATATTACTCTTGTATTTTCCAGTGGTCATTTTGATTTTATTTAATATCTCAAAGACCAAGAGTGGAAATATGAATCACATTGGAAAGACATGATATATAGCTTAAATAGGGAAAGGTTTATAGGGAAATAGGAAAAGTTTAAGAGGGAAAAGTTTATAGGAAAAGTTTAATAGGAAAAGTTTAATAGAGAAAAGTAATAGGAAATATAGGGAAATAGGAAAATAGGAAAATAAATGATAAAGGACGTTTTGTTTTCTTTGAAGAGTAAAAGTTTCCGCTTATGATAGTGTATGGTGTAACTCTCTCTCTCTCTCTCTCTCTCTCTCTCTCTCTCTCTCTCTCTCTCTCTCTCTCTCTCTCTCTCTCTCTCTCTCTCTCTCTCTCTCTCTCTCTCTTTCTCACAGTAACTAAGGTCTATCTGTTTCCCGTAAATTCAAATTGCAAGCATACCCATCTAGCGATTTGTACAAATCATTCGCAATAACTTCTGGTTCTTGGTTTGTGGACAAGTTGGCATTGCTGGCATACTTGTCAAATGGCTCGTATAAGTCGTTGTGAATAACTTCTGGTTCTTGGTTTGTGGACAAGTTGGCATTGCTGGCATACTTGTCAAACGGTTCATACAAGTCGTTGTGAATAACTTCTGGTTCTTGGTTTCTGGACAAGTTGGCATTGCTGGCATACTTGTCAAATGACTCGTATAAGTCGTTGTGAATAACTTCTGGTTCTTGGTTTGTGGACAAGTTGGCATTGCTGGCATACTTGTCAAACGGTTCATACAAGTCGTTGTGAATAACTTCTGGTTCTTGGTTTGTGGAGAGGTTGGCATTGCTGGCATACTTGTCAAATGCCTCGTATATGTCGTTTTGGGTGGTTTCTGGGTGGTTGGCTGGCAGGCTGGCTTGTAGTATGCTTGTGGTAGCGTCTGTGAGTGGGTGGTTCGGGTTAGAAGTGGTGGTGGAAGTGGTGGGGGTGGTGATGGTGATGGGGGTGGGGTGGTAGGAGAGATGTTCGTTCCCCTCCGTGTAATATAGTGTATTGGTTCCCTTCATACCTAAAGTCATCCGAGTTCCAAAAAGAATTAAAATCAATAATGATATAATATTAAAAAAAATCATTCTTAGTTTTATTTTTAAATAATTTATTAATACTAGACTGTTTTTTTTTTACGAGTTGAAAACTTGTGACCCCCTACTGCTTACTGCCTGCTATGGGGAGTTTTCTAATAAGCTCACGCTCAAGCCTGTTTCTCGCGCTCTCATATCCTCTGCCCTTTGAGCGTGAATGATCTATCATTTACCGTAAATTTCCTGTACTTTTTCGGGACATATCAGAATTACCCTTCAATACAACAACTGAAACAGTTCTTAATAAAAAATGTAGTTTATAATTTTGTTTTTCAGCACTTGAAGAAAATATTGGCAAAACATAGAATACTTGAAAACTCAATTTCTTAAAATCGTCATTTCATGGAAACACTGCACGTTCAAGCTGAATGAAGCTTCAGGAAGTATGTACTTGTATGTAAGCCTTCACTGAGTACCTGTTTTGGGTGTATATATCTCTCTTACGGCGAACATTTAACCAAGAAGTAATTTAAGTAATTGGCACCTCAACGAACAGTCCTCTATCGAAGACAATACATGGGTCTTGTTTACTTGTTGTCTTGAAAAAGAGCGGGCTGCAGGAACGCATGCATCCGCCGTTATCTGCCTCACCTGTGCCTTCCTGAGAAGACGAATCAACTACCACGCCTGTAATAGCATCATAGGACATCACCAGGGCTCATAGTGTTCCCCAAGGGATCCTCGCAGCCCTAAAACAAGAACAAAACAAGACTCTTCCCCCGAGCCGTGGATAAGAAGAAGTGACTGATATCAGATCCCGACATCGGGATAGTTTCTTCGGAGATGCTGAACGCCACACTATTTCTTGGTTAAATGTTCGTCGCAAAAGAGACAGACACATCCAAAACAGGTACTCGGCGAAAGCTTACATACAAGTACATACTTCCTGAAGCTTCATTCAGCTTGAACGTGCAGTGTTTCCATGAAATGACGATTTTAAGAAATTGAGTTTTCAAGTATTCTATGTTTTGCCAATATTTTCTTCAAGTGCTGAAAAACAAAATGATAAACTAAATTTTTTATTAAGAACTGTTTCAGTTGTTGTATTGAAGGGTAATTCTGATATGTCCCGAAAAAATACAGGGAGTTTACGGTAAATGATAGATCATTCACGCTCAAAGGGCAGCGGATGTGAGATGCGCGAGAGACATCTGGGGCCGGATTCAGCAAACTTACCAGCGATACCCTGTTACGAGGTCGAAGTTACTAGACCGCTACGAGAGATGGCAAAACTGTATTCGGCAACGATATTGTAAGCACCTAGTAAGCTACGAGGTCCATTGCAGCTGGTAGCCACCAGAGGGTCTGGTGTCGAGCAACAGCAAATCATCTCCACGCTTACAAAAGGCGTGTTGGGCTTACACGTGCTTTCCTTTCTTTCTCCTTTCTCTCTCTCTCTCTCTCTCTCTCTCTCTCTCTCTCTCTCTCTCTCTCTCTCCTTTCTTTCTTTCTTTCTCATCTACTATTTCTTCTCCCTCCTCCTCTTCCTTCTCCCTCCTCCACACGATGAAAATATTCACGATAATATCACATACTGGCTATGATGTGTATATATGTAGGCTACATATATACACATCATAGCCAGTATGTGATATTATCGTGAATATTTTCATCGTGTGGAGGATGAAGAGGGAGAAGGAAGAGGAGGAGGAGGGAGAAGAAATAGTAGATGAGAAAGAAAGAAAGAAAGGAGGGAGAGAGAGAGATAAACTTCCTTCCTTCTCTTCTCTCTCTCTCTCTCTCCTTCCTTTCCTTTCTCTCTCTCTCTCCTTCTCTTCTCTCTCTCTCTCTCTCCTCTCTCTCTCTCTCTCTCTCTCTCTCTCTCTCTCTCTCTCCTTTTCTCCTTTCTTCTCTGAGATGTTTGGCGGTAAAATCTTTTCTTATCACCTTTTCCCCTTATCTCTTCTTTCCTATATTGATACCAAATTTCTCTCTTTTCTCTCTCCTCTCTCTCTCTCTCTTCTCCTCTCTTATCCTCTCTCTTCTCTCTCTCATCTCCTTTTTTTTTCTCCTTTCTCTCCTTTATCTCCTTTTTTTTTTCTCTCTCTCTCTCTCTCTCTCTCTCTCTCTCTCTCTCTTTCTCTCTCTCTCTCTCTTCTCTCTCTCTCTCTCTCCTTTCTTTCTTTTTCATCTACTATCTCTTCTCCCTTCTCTTCCTTCTCCCGCTTCATCCTCCACACGATGAAAATATTCACGATAATATCACATACTGGCTATGATGTGTGTGTGTGTGTGTGTATGTAGATTATTGTAGACACACACATATATATATCGCCTACATATATACACATCATAGCCAGTATGTGATATTATCGTGAATATTTTCATCGTGTGGAGGATGAAGAGGGAGAAGGAAGAGGAGGAGGAGGGAGAAGAAATAGTAGATAGAAGAGAAGAGAAAGAAGAGGAGAGAGAGAGAGAGAGAGAGAGAGAGAGAGAGAGAGAGAGAGAGAGAGACCGTGTTCCTTCCCGCTAAAATATCTGGTAAATCTGCTGGTAAGCCGCTACTAGACACAGGGAGCACTCGTAGGTTACCAGGATATTTACAATATCGTAAGTGTTTGCTGAATAGGGTCTTGCCATGTGCGCGGAGGTACGAGGAAATTTACCAGAGTTTTACCTCGTAAATGGTTTGCTGAATCCAGTCCCTGGCGGCTTAGCTTTGAAAACTCCCCATTGGATGCCAGGAGAAGGGAATACTGCGCTTCTTCTAAATGTCAGTTGTATTTTATCATAGTTAACCCTATTATCAGGTAAACACAGGCATCATTTTAAGCATGAGACCTTAAGATAGAATGGAATTTTTGCCTCTTTAAAAAAATAGACTAAAAACACACATACACACACACACACACACACAGACACAGACACAGACACACAGAGACACAGAGACACACACACTAGTACTCACGTGATGTTCCCGACTTCCGCCAGCAGCACACCACCACCACCAACAACAACAACACTGCCGACGCCATGATCATAATCACTATGATCATAATCATCTCAGACTTGGGCGTCCAAGGGGTCGTGGTGGTGGGCGGCGTGGAGCAAGTGTTAGGATCCTCGAAGGAGCATTCATCGTCATCGCTGTTACTGTTACGTGTTGTACAAGAGCTCATTGGCATTCCCACTGACCATTGCGAGGGCCCGTAGGCCACCACACTGAGGCTGTGCAGGCCGGCCGGGGGATCAGACATCGTGCATATCCTTAAGCTTCTATCACTCAAAATAAATTCAAGAGTGTTGTCATTGGTGTTTATCTTGACCGTCACCGCCACTCGCTGCCACTGCTTGCCAGGGAAACACTGATCCTTTACCGGGAACCAGGCCGTGTGCTGCCTGCCGTTCGTGCCGTTCACATCCAGGCGCACCCCTTCGAAGCCCTCCACACCCACCATAAACAGATTGGTAAATTTAAGAGAGTCTTTTCCTTTTGTGTCTGTGGTGGTGGTGCTGATGACTTGTTGTTGTCCTTCGTGCAGGGTTATGTTTGCACCCGTGCAGTTCTTTGCCGAGGCGGGGCTGGGCTTGCCTGCAGACATACACGCTGCCATGGCCGCCACCTGCACCAGCACCAGCAGGGGCGCCGAGGGTACTCTCGCCATCACTGTCTGTGTGAGTGTGTGAAGGGCTCACAGGATACGGCACACACACACACACACACACACACTGATCTTTCACCGTGAACCAGCTGTGCTGCGTGCTCCATCCGTGTGATGTACGCGATGTCTTGGCCGAGCAGTGTAAGCAACACGCGTGATTGTTGAGTGACTTGTTGAGGTGTCCGATGTGCAGCAGGAGTCTACCGTGTAGTCTCGCGCCTCTTATAGCTCCTTATGTCTTATGTTCTTACGCGGGTGGAGTCAAAGGAGCTTAAGGAGGCTGGACAGTGTTATGGATGGATGAAAGATGGATGTAGGTAGTGTAAGTAACAGGAACTACCACGGTAGGTCTCCCAGCCTCTTGCAGCTCCCTTTATGTTTTATGTTTCTTTCAGGTTTCGAAGCAGTGAGTCTCAGAGGTTTGGTGGGTGGGCGTGGCAGTGTGGGCGTGGCTGTGGTGATGGGCGGGCGGGCGGTCATCTCTGTACAGTACAAGGCAGGTGGGGGTCGGGTATCAGTGTGGCCTGGTTACCTAATACCCGACTCAATTAATACCCACACAAAAGGTAATTGTATGTATCAATCTCTCATCAATGTTTGTGATCTTTGTGTAAGTGTAGATCATTCTAAGTATTTTTAATCTCTTATCCATGGAAAAGCGTAGATTTATATAAAATAGGGAAAAACTGGTTCACAAATAGGGTGGTAAATGATTGGAATGGTCTCAGTAGACCATAGATACCACTAAAGTCGCCAGGACAACATTTATATATTTTACAGACGTGTGGTGGCAAAGAACAAAATACAATCATAAGACAGAGAGAGATATTGATATATTTATTTGGCCATGTAGTTTTGTACATATGAACATATTACATATAGTGATAAAGCCAGGTCCAATAAGCCGAAGCTTTTATAGGACGTAGTACATAGAGAGAGAGAGAGAGAGAAAGAGAGAGAGAGGTAGAGAGAGAGGTAGAGAGAGAGAGAGAGGTAGAGAGAGAGATAGGGAGGCTCCGTGGGACATAATAAAGAAAGACAGGACAGAACATGGAGGTAAGAAAGGGTCTGAGATATACAATAATAATAATAATAATAATAATAATAATAATAATAATAATAATAATAATAATTATATTCTCGCTCGGAGGCATACAGACAAAACAAAGCAACAAGAACAAGCCAAGGAGTTAACTTAAGTACTAGAGCAAAAACCAAAAACAAGAACATAGTGTAGGCACATTAGGGGACATAATATCAAAGTACATAGAATAATAAGTGTACAGATAATCACGTGTGTCAGTGAGATTTGGGTGTTGAGCGAATGATAAGGAATTTAAGCAATTAATTTTAATCTTTTTTTTAATAAATATTACATTTCACTAATGACAATGAATATATTGCAGGCTTATGACTTAGAGGAGGAGAAAAGTGGCTGGGGAGGAGCAGGTAGGGCGGTGCGGGGCGGGTGTACGTACACACACACACACACACACACACACACACACACACACACACACGGGAACTCCGTAGTGTAAGGGATAGCACGCTCGGCTCACAACCGAGAAATCCCGGGTTCGATCCCCGGGCGGAGCGAAGACAGACGGGCGGTTTTCTTAAAAGAGCCCCTGTCGTGCCCCGTAAGTTGTAGTTACGTTAAGAAACAATGGCAACTGAGGATACGCCCCCATTATCCGACCTGAACACAGACCCAGGGGCAGCCTAAGACTTCACTCAACAAGCTGACGGCTATAAGCAAGGTCCTGAGCTCACACGCAACACGCAGAAGGAAACAGAGAAACTTAACCCAGGAAGGCCGAGGGAAACGGAGACGAAGCTGAACTCACCCTAGCCACAACCCACGATTGGAATGTCCCCCTTCACACTTAGTTGGTGTATCGTGAGTACTGAGATAAAGTTGCTGTGAGACAGGGCCGTGCGTGAACAACCAAGAGACCATAAGCTAGGAGTCACTAGGTTGGATATAGGAAATATAAATACTTGTGTTAAGTGTTAAGTGTTAAGTGAATAGAACATCGAGACATACGTCTCCCTGACAAATTTCCCTTGCCTAACATCCAAGCAATGCTGCACCAGATGGGCCAGAGCAAGCTTTTCTCTTGCCTGGACATGCGAATGGGCTATCACCAAATTAAATTATCTGATGATAGTATGGAAAAGACTGCCTTCTCTTCTCCTGATGGACATTGGGAGTTTACTTCCCTTCCCTTTGGCCTCAAAGACGCCCCATCCTGTTACCAAAGAATAGTTAACTCAGTACTAGTAGGTTTAATAGGGCGCATCACCCACGTCTATCTGGACGACATAATTGTGCAGGGTAAAGATTTGCAAGACCATGTCACTAATCTAGATGCAGTGCTGGCTCGACTAGCGGATGCTAAGTTGGCACTGAAAATGGAAAAGTGTAGCTTTTTCAAAGAAAATGTAGACTATTTAGGTCATGTCATTAGTGGCGAGGGTCTTAAACCACAACCACAGAAAGTGGAAGCAATAAGAAGAGTGCCAGTCCCTAAGACGATTCACGATTTACAATCGTTTCTAGGCATGATAAATTACTATAGGAAGTTCATTTCACAATATTTCCAGATATGTAACCCGCTAACAAAATTGATGGCGGGAAGACAAAAACAAGTAAGAAAGAATGACAAGACTCCCTTAAACTGGACAGAGGAAGCACTTGAAGCATTTCAAGAGTTAAAACGCACTCTCGCGGAGGAAGTCCCACTAGTATTCCCCAATTTTGAGAAGGACTTCTTCCTAGTAACTGACGCGTCGTCAGTAAGTATAGGCGGAATGTTGCAACAGGAAGATGAAAATGGTCATATGAGACCAATCACTTTCTTCAGTAGAACATTAAACCCTGCGGAAACGCGATACAGCACCATTGAGCGTGACGCTCTGGCTGTGATATACGGACTAAAAGTAAATCGTCCCCTGTGCTTGGGATACAAAGTTCACATCAGAACAGACCACCGCCCGTTACAATGGTTACTCAATACAGAAAGTCCTAACAGTAGGATCACGAGGTGGCAGACGTTGTTGTCTGAATTCGACTTCACAGTAAAGTATATTCCCGGCCGTGATAATGTTGTAGCAGATTTTTTGAGTCGTATGCGCCAAGATGAAGAAGTGGAATTTGAGGATCCAAGTGATAAAATAATGCTGATAAATGATACAACTAAACAGTCTGTAACAGAGGGAGTCGTAAGTTGGAGTATCGAAGAGATACAAACGCTTCAAGATAGACATGAAGTCTATGGGCCCATAAAACAATTGTTGAGTAGAGACAATAAAGAGAAAATGAACGAAGCAATTAAGTGAAATTATAAAGGAATGTGCAAAGAATTGCGCAGAGTGTATCAGGATTTAGTGATGCGCAACCAAATCCTGTACATACACCCCGGGGCTATCTAATCTACACCCCGGGGCTATAGTGGGTATTCCGGTACGAGACATGGCAGTGGCGGCACATGGTTGCTATGGACACCGATAGCTGATTGGCTGAGCGACTACAATGACGTCACAGCCTCGCCAGCGAATCACATAGTATTTCTCAAAAAGTTTCAGCCAATCACAAGGCTTCCACGCTCTCAGCTGTGTTTACAAATTTATCATCCACACCAAAATAGGCCCCAGACATAACTACGTCACGGTTTGTTTACATCGGTGCATTGTGGGGATAAGGCGGGGTCGCCGCGGATGGACCTACGAAGGGAAAACTATGGCGATGGAAGAATTTAGAGTTATTTTACGCGAAATTGATATTCCAGGTGCTACATTACTGTGCTCTGTTCTCGCTGACAACACTATAGAGAAGACCTGAGGTAATGGCTGATGTGCAGAGGCTTCTAAACCAAGAAAACAGAGTCATAACAGAGCCTCGTCAAAGGGTAAGCAACTGATAGGTACGTAATGTGTCCCTACCACTTGCTTACTTCTTAATGAGACTCTGCTGTGACTGTTTTCCTGGTTTAGAAGAGCCTTTGCACATCAACCATCACCTCAGGTCTTCTCTATGTTGTCAGCGATCACGGAAATATAGCACCTGGAATATCAATTTCGCCCAAAACAACTCTAATTTTTTTCATCGTCGTAGTCTTCTCTTTGTAGGCTGTACATATTCATGGTTATGATAGTATTAAAATACCTTATTAATTGAGTTCCTTTTGTTGTCTTTCCTCATAATAAGTAGTGCTACATCATGGTTTAAGTGTTACTTGACGAGCCAATGAATACTCTTGAGTCTATACCAACATCACCAACCTTGCTTTGATTTATCTTATTACTCCATCCATAAACAAGTTGCATAACCACGGTGACATTACTCATCCTTGCCTCATGGTACCTGCATGGTACTGTCGTCTACCGATATTTTTATCCCTACACAAATCGAGAAAACTCACCGAGATAATAATGGTAATGGTTAAGTTGGTATCCGGTCATTTCGCCCACATGCCATTTCGCCACACCATGGAGTAATTTCGCCCACACTATGGAGTCATTTCGCCCACACTATGGAGTCTATAGGAGCTAGGAGGTTAAGTTATATTTGTTTAGTGTGTCGAGAACCCCCCAACCCCCCGCTAGGAGGTTAGGTTAGATTTGTTTAGGTTAGGTTAGGGTAGGTTAGATTTGGGTAGTTTACATACAGCAGTATATCAGTAGTAGTTGTAGTAGTAGCAGCAGTAATAGTAGTAGCTAGTTGTAGTAGTAGCAGCAGTAATAGTAGCAGTAGTAGTAGTAGTAGTAGCAGTAGTGGTGATGAAGGAGGAGGAATTAGGTAGAGGAAGAAGGGAAGAGAAAGAAGAGAAGAATAAAGGGTAAAAGGAAGGAGGAGGAGGAGGAGGAGGAGGAGGAATATTCTTATATAATTATATTGTTGTTATTGGTTCTGCTGTTTGTCTTGTGTTTGGGGAGCCAGATTTGTGATAGCTACGAGTAGGTGCTGTCTGCCACAGAGCCATGCGTCTGGCATCGCTAGTCGCTTCTCGGCGGGTTGAGATACCGCTCTAACCACTTCAGCACATCACAAAACAAACTCACCACAAGCGCTTGCCATGGGTTTGTTGTATGCCGGTGGCTTGTACTTCCTTGTATTATAGCTATTCATTATTCCTTCCGAGTAATAGGGCGTTCTTCTTCTTCTTCTTGTGATCTTTTTCGCATGATATCTATTCGATCGTAGTTCGCCTTCCTTTAGTGTTGGGGGAAGCCACCACCCCGGGAGGCGGGTCACAAACCGCCGGCTAACACCCGGTACCCATTCACTGCTGGATGGACAAGGGCTTGGGTTTTAATTAAGGAAAAGGGCACGCCACTATACCTTCAGTCTGCTGCGGAGCCGTGCGTGGTGGTGTCTGGCATCGCTAATCGCTACCCGCCGGTGTGGTGAGATGCAGCTGCTCACCACTCTCGGCCCATCACCCCAAAACAAACTCACCACGAGCTCATGGGTTTGTTATATGGTCAATTTCATTTGTATACTTGCCCTGTTCAGTTCTTGAGTCAGAAAACATCATATATACTCGATTTATGAGTATTTTTATGTATGTTGTGTCCTCAACACCACCCTATAGGCAGTTGCCTTGTTTTAACAACTTAACGTCTTTAATTAAGTACGTCATCAATCTCCCCGCGTAATACCAAAACAGCTGATGACAGTTGCTAAGTTGTTAAGCATGGACGTTAGCGTCTCTGGGGCTACATTCAGAGAGGCTTACTTCCGGTCTGCACGACCTAGCGACTTCCAACAGCTGTTCTAGGCAACTTTTGGCATTCTGCAGACGTACTTAAAGACGTTAAGCTGTCAAAACAAAGCGACCACGGTAGGGGTGGCGTAGAGCACGCAATATACATAAAAATACTCATAAATTGAGTATATATGATGTTTTCTGACTCAAGAACTGAACAGGGCAAGTATACAAATGAAATTAGGCCTTAAACCTATCTCCTACCCTCATGGTGAGTTTATTATGGGGTGATGAGCCTAGTGGTGAACGGCGGCACCTCACCGAGACCCTGACCGAGACCACCTCGCCTCACCACCCCGGCGGGTAGCTGCCACCAACCGCCACGCATCAGACTGAAGGTATAATGGCTCCCTTTTCCTTAATAAAACCCCAAGCCCTTGTCCATCCAGCCGTGATGGGTATCGGGTGTTAGCCGGGGTTTGTGACCCGCCTCCCGGGGTGGTTGCTTCCCCCAAATGGCAGGAAGACCAGTTACGAATAGAGAGATTATCAAGCGGAAAAGATCACCCATAGTGACACCGTAGCGCCACTGCCATATCTCGTACCAGAATCCCCGCGACTTCCGGGTTGTACAAATAGAGGAAGTTAGTTAAGCTAAACACCGCGCCCTTTAACTCTTTCTGAATGTCTGCCCTGGGGCTACATTCAGAGAGGCTTACTTCCGGTCTGCACGACCTAGCGACTTCCAACAGCTGTTCTGGGCAACTTTTGGCATTCTGCAGGCACATTGATGACGTACTTAAAGACATTAAGCTGTCAAAACATAGCGACCACGGTAGGGGTGGCGTAGAGCACGCAATATACATAAAAATACTCATAAATTGAGTATATATGATGTTTTCTGACTCAAGAACTGAACAGGGCAAGTATACAAATGAAATTAGGCCATAAAACTATCTCCTACCCTCGTGGTGAGTTTATTATGAGTTTGTTATGGAGTGATGAGCCAAGTGGTGAACGGCGGCACCTCACCGAGACCCTGACCGAGGCCACCTCGCCTCACCACCCCGGCGGGTAACTGCCACTAACCGCCACGCATCAGACTGAAGGTATAATGGCTCCCTTTTCCTTAATAAACCCCCAAGCCCTTGTCCATCCAGCCGTGATGGGTATCGGGTGTTAGCCGGGGTTTGTGACCCGCCTCCCGGGGTGGTTGCTTCCCCCAAATGGCAGGAAGACCAGTTACGAATAGAGAGATTATCAAGCGGAAAAGATCACCCATAGTGACACCGTAGCGCCACTGCCATATCTCGTACCAGAATCCCCGCGACTTCCGGGTTGTACAAATAGAGGAAGTTAGTTAAGCTAAACACCGTGCCCTTTAACTCTTTCTGAATGTCTGCCCTGGGCAGACATTCTGAGAGAGTTAAAGGCCACGGTTGTTCGCTCAACAACATCCCTCTATTTCTACACCCCGGCGCCAGTGGGTATTCCGGTACGAGACATGGCAGTGGCGGCACATGGTTGCTATCGGCACCGATAGCTGATTGGCTGAGCGACTACAATGACGTCACAGCCTCGCCAGCGAATCACAATTGTGTAAAAACAAACGTGCCAGCCAATCAGATTGTGTCCCAAACGTGTCAGCCAATCACAAGGCAGCAGCCGCGGCCTGCATTTTCAAGGTCGTTGTACTTATTTCTATTTTCTAGCTTATTCCATCATTCTTTCATCCCCTGTGTCACCTGCGTCGCTTCAACACTTGTTTCTACCTCCACATACTCGCGGGTAACACGCCGGTGGCTTGTACTTCCTTGTATTCTAGCTATTAAGTATTCCTTCAGAGTAATAGGGCGCTCTTCTTCTTCTTCTTGTGATCTTTTTCGCTTGATTATATTATCTATTCGTAGCTCGTCTTCCTTTAGTGTTAATTCGAGAGAACTGGAACCCAAAATGCCAGGGGTCGCTGGCAGTTTTAACTCACTTTTTTGATAATAAGTTGGTCTACTGGAAAACAAAATATGGGCATATTCCACTGCACTTAAAACACAAAAGTATAATATTAAGAACGATTTTCTTCTATATGTATATTGTATAGAAGCCTGATTCTGTAAAACATTGTATATAACCAAATAACCAAGGAGGTTATAGTTGAGGAGGCGAGGTAAATGCTACTCTATGATATTATAGTCAATAACGTATGTTTAGAAGTTATCTATACCTAGGCAGTCATATTTTCCTGTTATTATTGTGTATCAATCAGATAGAAAGCCTGGAAGTGCAATGAGTCGACGCGTGAAATGGCAATGTTTTGATTCAATCTCCCCGCCGCGGCGTGTCGCCTCCACAATTATAACCTACATTGTCGCAGCAACAAGCCGATTTCGGCATTCTTTATTCTTCGTTTTTCCAAGGCATTGCTTATTGTATTTTGACAAGCGTTTGCCAGACGCAGCAGTACTGTCTTAGAAAACAGTGTGAACATCGCCCAAATTTTACATGCCACAATATACATGTAAAAAATATATTAAGCTTTGCTACTCGAGGCGAGTAATTTGCATTAAATTGCTATTATAGAATGTTCCATCGTAATGCATGTCATCCATATAATTAGTAGAACAACAGAAGAACTATATTTTTTGGTATTCAGATGCGGTGCATCAATGTTTATCGCGAAATTAATTTATGAAAAATATTAGTCGCGGAGCCAAAACACAGTAGACCAACCTTTGAGTTAAAACTGCCAGCGACCACTGGCATTTCTCGAGTTTCAGATCATTGGAATTGGGGAAAGCCACCACCCCGGGAGGCGGGTCACAAACCCCCGGCTAACACCCGGTACCCATTCACTGCTGGGTGGACAAGGGCTCGGGTTTTAAACAAGGAAAAGTGGCAAGACACATACCTTCATTCTTGGAGCCGTGCGTGGTGGTGTCTGGCATCGCTAGTCGCTACCCGCGCGGGTGAGATGCCGCAGCTCACCACTCTTGTCCCATCACCCCAAAACAATATCACCACAAGCGGCTGGGTTTGTTATATGGCCTAATTTCGTTTATATACTTGCCCTGTTCAGTTCTTGAGTCAGAAAACATCATATATACTCAATTTATGAGTATTTTTATATATGTATGTTGTGTCCTCAACACCACCGCTTATTTGGCAGTTGCCTGTTTTAA
>JACEEZ010025084.1:285930-310108 GCA_016584305.1 Chionoecetes opilio
TTTTCCGAGCATCTCAAGCACCTCACGGATAAAGCAAAGCTCTTCATCACTCTCAAGTGTAATGTTGTGAAGCACACAACAAGATACAATGATCGGATGTACCCTTTGCACATCAGCATCAATATATTTAAGTTTTCTGACTCTGCCCTTAAGAAAAGCAAAAGCATTTTCTTTTATGACTCTTGTTCTGGAATGTTTAGTATTGAATTGAGCTTGGTGAGGTGCTAGAGGCTGTGTGGTTCTGTAAGGCACTATCATAGAAGTGTCCAGAGGAAATGCAGAGTCACCTATATTATAGGAACCGGGTGATGGAAATACAGATGTGGGATTTGTTATTATCTTATGGTATAAATCTGTGGCAATTTTCTCTAGATATAAGGAAATTACCCTAGATCTAGGAAAGTTTACCCCCCTTACACAACTCTTTAATTACGTGTTTCCGACGCATAATTTGTTCCCCACCCGAAAACCCCGCACTCCCACAGGTCCCCAAACTTGTTTGGGGGAATGGAAGTATGGGCAAACACTAGAAATTTACCGTCATTTCGCCCAAGTGGTTCATTCCATTTCTGCCAGAGGAAGATATAGTTACATGACTCCGTGACATGGATCGTGTGGGCGAATTGACTCTTATATGTGGGCGAATTGACTTACATGTGGACGAAATGTCTTGTGGGCGAAATGACGAAAATTGCCTAACCAAAATAAACCTAACCTATAGCGTATTTTCGCGACCGCTCTGGCCCGGTCTGGACTGGGCTAGTCCCGGGCGGTCACTGTTTTTGCGAGGCAGTCTAGAACGGTTCAGCCCAGTCCAGTCCGGTCCGACCCACATACCAGGACCACCTTGGACCAGTGTGGGGAGAACTGGCGCATGCGCACTACAGTCAGCGGGGAAGGCGACCAGGAGCTTCTCGTACTGCTGATAAGACATGAAACACCATGATGGCCGACCATAAGACTAAAGTATCACAGGCGTGGTAGTTGTAAAGTCTTCAGCACAGGTTAAAAGGCGGACGGCAAAAAGGATATTGACAAGATGGACGCCTGCCGCCTCCACAGTTCAGTTCAGTACCACCCACTCGATCCCCCAGCCAATAGGAACGACGAATGGGACGGGGCCAGTCTCGATGTATTTTCGCGATCATCAGTCTACCCTGACCCGGTCCGGACTGGACTAAACCAGGGCGGTGAACGTCACGAAAATGCGCTACTAACCAAAATTAACCTACCCTAGCAGGGGGCTTGACCCACCGATATGCTAACCTAACCAAACCAAATTTAACCAATCCTAACCTAACCATATCTAACCTAACCTAACCTAACCAAATCTAACCTAAACTACCCAAATCTAACCTACCCTAACCTAAAGAAATCTAACCTAACCTCATAGCGGGGGGTTGGGGGTTCTCGTCACACTAAACAAATATAACCTAACCTCCTAGCTCCTATAGACTCCATAGTGTGGGCGAAATGACCGGATACCAACCTAACCATTACTGTCGGCGAGTTTTCCCGATTTGTGTAGGGACAAAAATATCGGTAGACGACATTACCATGCAAGTACCATGAGGCAAGGATGGGTAATGTCACCGTGGTTATGCAATTTGTTTATGGATGGAGTAATAAGATAAATCAAAGCAAAGGTTGGTGATGTTGGTATAGACTCAAGAGTATTCATTGGCTCGTCAAGTAACACTTAAACCATGATGTAGCACTACTTATTATGAGAAAGACACAAAAGGAACTCATTATAAGGTATTTTAATACTATCATAACCATGAATATGTACAGCCTACAAAGAGAAGACTACGACGATGAAAAAAATTCGAGTTGTTTTGGGCGAAATTGATATTCCAGGTGCTATATTTCCGTGCTCGCTGACAACATAGAGAAGACCTGAGGTGATGGTTGATGTGCGAAGGCTTCTAGACCAGGAAAACAGCCACAGCAGAGTCTCATTAAGAAGTAAGCAAGTGGTAGGGACACATTACGTACCTACCAGTTGCTTACCTTTTGACGAGGCTCTGTTATGACTCTGTTTTCTTGGTTTGGAAGCCTCTGCACATCAGCCATTACCTCAGGTCTTCTCTATAGTGTTGTCAGCGAGAACAGAGCACAGTAATATAGCACCTGGAATATCAATTTCGCGCAAAATAACTCGAAATTCTTCCATCGCCGTAGTTTTCCCTTCGTAGGTCCACCCGCGGCGACCCCGTCTTATCCCCACAATGCACCGATGTAAACAAACCGTGACGTAGTTATGGGTAGGGTCCATTGGAGGCTCCGAATCTTTTGCCTCGCTCGAGACGCGTCTTTCAAGGTCACACAAGCAGGAAGTGACGTCACGGTGACGTCACGGTGACGTCACGTTGGCAAGACGGACGTAGCAAATACGGGAAGTGTGAACCCCGCATTAGATAGTGGGCTTAGCAGTGATATCAGCATGTTTGCTGATGACGCTAAGATAGGTAGCATTATTAGATCAGTGTGATATAAAAAGGTTTACAGGGAGACTTAAGAACATAAGGAAGCTACGAGAGGCCGTGAGACCTACACGTGGTAGTTCCTGTTACTTAACACTACCTACATCCACCTTTTATCCCCATCCGTGCAATTGTCTAGCCTCCTTTTAAAACTCATTTCATTTTTCAGAAAACAAAATATATATTAAGATAGATAGATAGATATTATTGTTTTAAGGCGCCGCAACTGCGTGGTTATTGACGCCTGCTTACATTAAATAAGAGACGGTAAAAGTAATAATAAAAAACAAATTTTAATATATAATCAAAATATATAAAAAAAACAATAGTGTATTAAAAGCAATAATAAAAGAATATTAAAAACATCATAACTTGTTGAGAAGACCAGCCCTCTCAATAAAGGTATGGACTTCATGTCCCGGGGAGAAACACCTCTCTCCCAATGCCAGGGAGAGACTGTAGGCACCGTCCCCCCCCCCCCCCCGACACAGGGGACAAGAATTGCTCAAGCAGTTCCCCAAGACTAGGACACTCGACCAGCAAGTGCCGCACAGTTAAGGGTACCAAGCAATCATCACAGTAAGAAGGGTGGCCCCCCTCCATGAGGAATCCATGTGTATATAAATAGCGCGTTTTCGCGACCGTTCTAGCCCGGTCTGGACTGGACTAGTCCGGGGCGGAGACTGTTTTCGCGAGGCGGGCTGGACCAGTCTAGATCAGTCCAGATCGGTGCAGCCCAGAGAGCAGGACCACCTTGGACCAGTGTGAGGAGAACTGGCGCATGCGCACTACAGTCAGCGGGGAAGACGACCAGAGCTTCTCGTGCCACTGATAAGACATGAAACACCATGATGGCCGACCATAAGACTAAAGTAATTTCACGAAAAATTATAATATTCGTAATTTGTTGAAAAAACATCTTGGGAAATTAATGTACCGTCAACAACACTATAGTCGCCATTGCACTAATGTCACCAGGCGCCATATATTTTGAATTTTAGCATCACTACAGACTTGTATGTGTCACTGAAGACATGTAGCTATAGTGTTATGTAGATAATGTAAGCTACGTACTGTGCACGTGATGTGATCTGTAGTGATGCTAAAACTCGTAATATATGCCCCCCTGCGACATTAGTGCAGTGGCGACTATAGATAGTGTTATTAACGGTAAATGAAATGAAATTTCATCATTAATTTTGTCACAGTCATCCCTGCTACTTGACTTCCCATTGAGTAAAAACGCGCGCTTTTTAAAAATAATTGCATTTCTGCCCGGAGGACCGCCCACTCGATCCCCCAGCCAATAGGAACGACGAATGAGACGGGGCCAGTCTCGATGCATTTTCGCGAGCATCAGTCCAGTCCAGTGATGCCAGATATGGGGATTTGTCCCTAGATTTGGGGATTTCGGGGCACTGATGGGGACATGGGGACATTCACTCTCGATTTTGGGACTTTTGAGGCTTCTGAAAAAAATATGTATTGTATCGCTTAAAATAATATTATTAATATGAAGGTTAAAAGAAAACGAGGTTAAACCGATGGCAAGAAAGAAGTAAGGACACGGACTAAACGCGAATGAGCCAGAGTTAAAAAAAAAGTAGACGGTAAAGTTGCCGACTTCAGGTTTTTTCGACGTTCAAAGGTTCAAAAAATCAATGATTACCATGAGTTTTTGGACTCGAACATTTGGAAATGTGTTATTATATTCTTTCTTTCTGGCTTAGCACAGTATGTCCAGAATATTAGTTGGATTATTTAAGTTCCCCATGAGGCTAAAAGCATTAATATTTTCATTTATTTATGAATCATATTTCTAAGCAATTTAAGGAAATACATCATCCCCATCAGCCTAAAGTAGAAAATTTTATTAAATGAATTTTGTATTTGAATGCGAGAGAGCCCTGGCTCTCGCTTCTTCCGGCTTGCCCAGCTGGGCCAATCCGTAAGAAGCCGTCTTCTTAAAAGTGCCTCGCGTTAACAGAAAACACAAGCTGCAAGAAGCCGGCTTCTTACGGCTTCCTCACCAAAATTCGCCTATGTCTATATATGTCGGCTGTTGTATTTCGTGCAGTGTTTTCAACTTGTCTGTATACAAAATGTTGCCAGTGTGGACGCACCATAACGTTTTTTTAGGGAACAAAGCTGCTTCGTGGGCTTCAGTCTAGGGGTGGGCAAGAATCGTTATCTTGGAAATTCACGATTCCGATTCTTGAGGTTGGCGGAATCGGTGGAATCGATTCCCGGGAATCGTTCCCTCTCTCCCCCGAAAGGGCAAACCGAACAGTCTTGAAACGACTACTACTCAAAATAATAATAAAACAAATTTTATAATTATAATAAGAGTAATAATAAAAATAATAATAAAAAAATTTAAAATAAAAATAATAATAAATAATAGCATAAAATGATACTACTACTACTTACTACACTAATAATAAAATAATAAAAAAAATTTAATAATAATAATAATATAAATCTCCATAAATGTAGGTAACAAGGGCAAAGGGCATATGAATCGTAAAGCTACGCGAATGGAACGAAGCTCCCTCCGCCTCCAGGCCCCAGCGTGCGAGGGGAAAACGATACCGAATCGTCCCGGGAATCGTTTCGGCGAAACGTTTCCCGGAAATCGAGTTGTGCTTAACGATTCCGGTATCGTTTGTCATAACGATTCCGGGTTCGATTCCGGCTCGATTCCTCTCGCGCGCGGGCGCCTGAGGCTGGCAGGGACTGTTTGTTCCATTCCCCGTAGTTTTTACGATTCATCCTGCCTTCTATCCTTTTTACCTACTTTTTTATGGACTATTTTATATTATTATTTATTATTATTATTTTATTATTATTAACTTTTATTAAAATTATTATATTTTTTCATTATCTTACCTTATATTTTTATTATTATTATTATTATTTTATTATATTTTAGTATATAGTAGTAACTCCTCAGTCAAATCCCAATTTTCCTCCCGAGCACTGATGGGGAAATGGGGACTTCACTGTCGTTTGGGGATTTAAATGACTTTTTAAAAAAAATGTTTTTATCGCTTAAAATAAATGATTGATTAAAGTTAAAAGAAAACATGGGGTTAAAAGGAAACCCCACCTGTAGGCCGGCGCGGCCTCTTGTAGTTTCCCTTATTTTCTTATGTTTTTAAATCGCCGGCGAAGAATAAAGCCCGGGACGAAACGCGAATGACTAAAGCGAAAAAAATAATAGACCGTAAAGTTGCGACTTCTTTTTTTTTTTTTACGTTCAAAGGTTCAAGAATAAATGATTACCATGAGTTTTTTGGGACGATTGTAAAACCCTGAAATGTATATAGATGTTTTCGTCCCAAAGTTATTACTAAAAAACCAAATCTCGTCAAAATCGAAAAAAACATTGGTATTTGACTGTAGAGCGGCATCACGATGCTGAAAAACACTCCCCTCACTCGGTCCCCGCTCCCGACCTGTGCCCTCACTCCCAGGCTCAGAGTGACTCAGACTTGCCACGCCCGAATGCACTACGAAAGTGACGTGACACCCCTGTATATTTCCAGCCTCCAGCCTAGCCTTCGGGTTCCTACCTAGCTGTCTTGATACTGTATCGACATTAGCACACAACGTTTTCCATAAAGGGAAAGCGGGAAACTGAACTTATTAGATTATTACTGCTGTGATGCCTATAATCAAGACCATGCTTTAAAAAAAATAATTTCGTTGTTTTACACATCTCAACCCCCAAAATTTTTACTCTATATGATGTGCTCATAATTTGTATATCTAAAAATACCATAAACATGATGTTTTCGAGTGATGAAAAATATTTGTATGCTGTAGTTTTTTTTTTGTATAAGATTTATTTTATTTAGTTTATTCTTTCTTTTTTTCTGGTTATACAGAAAATGCCCCGGGAATGTTAGTTGGATTTTTTTTAAGTTCCCCAAAAGCTAAAAGCTTAATTTTTTCATTTATTTCTGTATCATATTTCTAAGCTTTTAAGGATATTATTATCCCCATCACCTAAAAAAAACATATTATTTAAATGTAATTTTTTAAATGCTCTTTAGGTTTATTACTGCATTCTTTTTTTTTTTTGCACCCCCGTCAATGCGGTCATGGCGAAACGGGTTAGAAAAGCTCCATTGGACTTACAGGGGAAAAGATAATGCCTCACTACTGTATCCTTATTAAGGCCACTAAAAGTTTTGGGGGAAATACTTCAAATATGATAAAGCTTTGCGCACCAAGACCCAAATAAAACACTCGAGGGGAAACCGTGCCTTGCAAGATACGACTGACAGGTTCCCGGGACGTCACTGCTAAAGTGCAACCTACTCTGCTTAAAACAATTGACAGAACTCAGTCCTACGAATAAAATCTGCTAAAAAAAGGGACTTAAATCCCCTTTTTTAATAAAATTTTTGTTAAAGATCTTCACCACTATCAATAACTAAAGAAAAGGATTTAAATTTTTCGTTATGGCCTAAATCCTGGGTATGGGCTTCCTAGCGCAAGTGTTGACGGAACTCACCTCCCATCTCTCTATGAAAAAGAAGTTCATAAAATCATAAAGAGCTGGAAAGTGCGGGAAAACTTGCAGTGACTACGACATCTGGACATCCAGGCAAACAAAAGGTTTCCCTCACTGCACGGCCACTTCATTTCTTCTGTTTTAAATTGAGGTCGTTGTATTAGAAACATCAGAATCAAACAACCATACAGCAGAAAAATATTGCAGAGGAACTGACACATTTTTCAAAAAGGGGAAAATTCTAGTAATATGTTGTGCTATAACTAAAAATGCTGCCAATATGATCTCAAAATAAAGACACCATAAATTTACGCCATTTTCCATGCTTTGCTCTAAAACAAAATTTAGTAGTCAAGTTAAATAAAGACACAGAGAGGCAAATTTGAAAACTAAGTAAAAAAAAATTTGTTACTTTTTTCCACCATAGTTAAAACCCTCTGATAAGCTGAGCCACTTCAAAAAACACCGGTGTTCAGGTTAAAAACAAATTCAAGATTAAGCCCGGGGGGGAAACTCGACCTATCTATGTTGGAACGCTTCGTACGCAAAGTGATCTCGTCCTACTAACCTTTTCTTGCTAGGGAAAAATGACTTTTGCCTTCGTGATGAGTTAAACCCCACAAAAAAAGGGAATGCTTTTACAGTATTTTTTATGAGGGGACAAAGAATTTTCAGCAGAAAAATTTACTTTCTCGAAAGTTATCCCCATTGTAAGGGATTGCAAAATTCACTCAGTGTATTGAAAAGACCATGGATGTCCAATGTTTAATTTTCCCGTTATGTCGAACTAAAAAACAAATGAACGTAGGTTTCCTACGTGAAGGGGGTTTTCTTTATTGGGGCAGCAACCATCCCAGACCCCAGATTTAAAAAAACTTACTTTTGCAGATGTTTTCAACATCAAAGGCCATAGAAGAGCGTATTTAACAATTACGCTCGAAAAATACAGATGATGCCCCAAAAAACATTTCTGCCCTTCTTTTTTGAATCAGAAACAACACAAAAACAGGAAAAAAATCTTTGTGGAAAAACTTTGATCCAAAGCAGAGAAACCTCACAGGGAACCTCAACCCTCCTCTACAGAGGCTGCATGGTTTGCGGCGAATTTTGAAGACCAAGATTTTCCCGATTAAGATCCACTTTCATTTGGGGGAAAAAAAAAATCACAAAATTTTTCCCCAAAAACCCTTTCTGAACTGGGAAAAAAAAATCTTTGTGTACCCCATCATCATCCCCCTCTGAGGACTTTTCTCCAAAACAGAAAAAATTTAAAATTTGCGAGGGGGTACACTCGAAGACAAAAATGTCAAAATGTTTCTTTTCTAAATAGAAAAGAGAAGGTATGAATGCTCTCCTTTTAAAGGGGAGGACTTTCTACACCTGTTAAAATTAAAGGGGAGGCTGCACCTTATTTCTTAAGGGAGGGCTACTATTTCCCATTTTTTCCGGAGAATTTTAAAATTACGAAGGTTTTTGTTTTATATTGGTAGTCCTTATTTAAAAATGAATTTTTTGTACAATATGCTAGTCCTTTTTTTAAAGGATTTTATTTTTTCTACTATAATTTCGTTTTTTATGTAGTATTTTTCGTTTGCATCCTTAATAATATTTTTAATTTTTCATTCCATGTGTGATATGTAACGTGATTTTTGTGTGTGAATCTCTTTTAAAAATATTGATTGTATGAATTTTTGTATTTTATGTATTTATTTGAGTGTATTAAGGGTAATGCCCTATTTTTTTCATAATGAATTTGCATACAATGTCTGTCCTTGTAAAACGTCAAAAACTACTCTATATTATCATATACACATATCCTTTGTAATCGTTAACAAAATTTTTATATGAAGATTAATCAAAATAATTTTGTTGTACTCATTATGACAAATAAATGTCAAAAAAGTAATCACACTTTGCTTTAGTTCCCCTTTTAATTTATAGTATAAAAGAAAAGTTTTATGCATGTATTTAATATTATTCAAATTTTAACAAATAATCCAATCAGGGGTAAAATACGATACACTACAACAAAATTTCTACTACTACTGCTACTATACTACTACTACTGACACTAATAATAAAATAATAATAAAATAATAATAATAAAAATAATAAAAAATGATAATAATTATAATGGAGTAATATAGTAATGAATAATAATAAGAGTAATAAAAAGATAATAATATAAAAAAATAATAATAATAATAATGATAATAATAATAATAATAAAATAAAATATAATAGCTCCATAAAAAAAGTAGGTAACAAGCGTAGAAGGCAGTATGAATCGTAAAAGCACGCGCAAAGGGAAACGAAACAGCTCCCCGCCCTCCGGCGCCAGCGCGCGAGAGGGAATCATTTCCGGGAAACGATCCGGAAACGTTAACACAAATCGATACCGGAATCGTTAAGCACAAATCGTGCCGGGGAAACTTTTCGCACAAAAGTTCCGGCTCGATTCCGGGATCGATTCCCTCGCGCCTGGCGCCCGGAGGGTGGGGAGGGGCTGTTTCGGTTTCCCTTGCGCCCTGCCGTAGCTTTTAGATTCATCGCCTTCTCGCTTTTTTACCTACTTTTATGGAGCATAAATTTTTTATTAATTATTTTATTATTTTATAGTAGTAGTAGTATTACTCTTTTATTGTATTTATATTATTATTATTATTAAATTATTATTATATTATTATTATTATTATTTTTATTACTCTTATTATAATTAAATAATTGTTTTATTTTATTATATAGTATCGGCAAGACTGTTCGGTCTTGCCATCGGGGCGAGAGAGGAATCGATACCGGAATCGTTAAACACAAAACGATACCGGGAATCTTTTAAACCAATCGATGCCGGAAAACGTTTCGCACGAAACGATTCCGGCATTGATTCCGGGGACGATTCCCTCGCCACTGGCGCCTGGAGGGGGCAGGGGGGGTTTTTTCGATTCCATTGCGCGAGCTTTTACGATTCATATGCCTTCTGCCCTTGTTTTTCCTACATTTTATGGAGCATATTATTTATTATTTTATTATTATTATTATTTTTATTATTTTATTATTTTTTTACTCCTATTATAAATTTTATTTTATTATTTTTTATTTAGTATAGTAGTGGGTTTAGTAAAAATAGTTACTAGTTTTGGGTAGTTCTACCTATCTTTCCTTTACGTATATCTGGAAAAATAATAAATTTTTTTTAAAATATTATTATACTTGTTTGGGAAAAGAAGGTACCCTACAATAAGAAAACACTATATATTTAAAATTTTGTAATATAATTTAGTCATATTGTGGGTGCTGGGGGCGACATAATGTACCGTCCTGAGGAGGCTTGCACTCGATCGGGGGTGACTCGGGTGGGACAGGAGTGCTCGTGAGGAAATGACCGGGGGTGGGGTTTAGTGAGGTCCCCCCGGCCCCACCAGCTTCCTGGGAACCTCGTGCCGCACGAGTTATTGGCCATCAAAAGGGAAAAAAACCCTACGCGCCACTGTTTTAGTGTTTACTCAAATTTTATGTGAAATATTGTGGAAACGTTTTCCGAGGATCGATTCCGTTGATGGAAACGATTCCACTGCCTCTGGGTGGAATCGTCGGAAACGTTCCCGGGAAACGATCGCGCCCACCCTACTTCGTCTCGTTGATTTCCGTGTCGAGACTAGAATAGCGTGTGAGCTCTCTCTGGTAAGAAATTTTTCTCGGTTTAAGTAGATTTATTAATTAAAATGTGATTTTTTTACAAAAAATTCGTAACAAACCCCTTTTTTTGCCTGATATATTCCTGGGCCTGCCTTCCAATTTTTTCAGTATTTTTTTCACCGGATTTGCATGAAACGCTGTTCATCGTGGCTTTTTCTGATGGTGATCACGAATCAGGTCTTCGTTTTCCGATATTATGTACTAGAAGCAACTGTTGAGCCTTTGTAAGCTTATTTACCCCCGTAAATATATATTGTACGTCCTTTCAAAACCAAACTATGCTTCTGTGAGAAAATTATTTGGAACATGTATTATTGTTCTTCGGAAAATGTACAATTGTTGTTGAGATCATTTTTACGTCTGTATGATAATACAACTCGACCAATTTTTCGGCTGCTTATAATGGTCAAAATACTACCTTTATTGCGTTTCCCTATTTTTTTACTATGTAACTATTAACCCTAGTCCAAGTATGCCTTGAATACTTTTTGTTAAGCTCAACTGAGATAGACCCTAAGCAACTATCCGTTCCTTTTTTGCTTATACCGATCGTGAGATATAACAGTTTTTTATATTTTGCGCAACTTTGTGATGTTCACTTTTCAGCAGCTTATTGACGCACCATACATCTATCCTTTATCCGGCAAACATTTATTTTATGTCTTGATGGAGAGCATCTATGCAGGAATCGTATGCTACTATTAAAAATGTTAATTTATTATTAGCAAGAGTTTGACTCGTGTATGACCCCGTCCCCTGGATTTCTGGAATAAACTTTTTCGGAAATGTGCCCTAAAAGCACACTTACTGCGCTCATTTCTCTATGGAATTTTAATCTGCTTACACCACAGGGAAGCCTGTTGAAATCGTGATTTGTTTCATCTATAACGTTTTCTAAAAACAAAAATCCGGTTCTTGAGATAATAGGGAAACATTATTTTTTCCCATTTTCCGCAGCCTCGTACTGATACATTCCACGGCTTAACGGTTTTTATAGGGAACAAAGGCGCTTCAGTCTCTCGGGTTTCCGGGAAAGGGGACTAACTACGTGTGGGGAACCTCTTTTTGGGTAAGGGGGACTTTTTTTGGTTTGGGAAATGTTTTTTTTAATTGAAATGGTTTTTCACAAAAAAATTTCACTAGGCAAAAAATTTAAAACTTTTTTTTTTTGTTACAGAACGTGAACCACTGTTCCCTCTAACTTGCTGATGTGTTTTCAGATTTAAACTAAAGGGGTTTTAATGGGGAAGTTTCACGTTCGTTTTCAGAGACTTAAACTTTTTTTTTTGGGCCCTACAAAGGGGCTTGTTCTAATGGTGCTAGTTTTTTTTCCCCCGGAAAAAAAAAAAAAAAAAAAAAAAAATAATTTTAATATTATATATATATAAAAATATAATATATATTATAATATATATTATATTTTGTTTTTTTAGTTGGGTTTTAGGTTTTTTAAAAAACCTGTAAGGCTGGAAAAGGTTTTAGGTTAGGTCTCTTTTTTTTCATTTTTTTTTTTTGTTTTGCGCAAAAAAAAACCTAGCACCTTAGAACAAGAAACCTTTTGGTGGGCCCAAAAAAAATAGTTGGGCCCTTTTAAAACAAAACCGGGAAACTTCCTCCATTTTCCCAAAATTCTCTATCACGCCCACCCTTTTGTGAAACCCAAAAAACCCCCTATTTTTCATTTTTCCTCACCCGTTTTCTATTACGGAAGCCCAAAGCTACTTTTCCGTGCCATTTTTTATTTTTAAAGCTTTACTTAAATTTATTAAATGGGGATGTCTCCCCCATTATTCTGGTTTAAAGCCCGACAGCAGAATTCCGCTGGCGGGTTACCCCCTGCGCCCCCAAAACCATCCCCCCAAAAGCTTCAGGAATTTGTTGTTTTTACACCGAAATGCAAATCCCTGTTAAAACTTGGTGTTTTTCCTTTTCCCTTTTTTCGTTTGGTAGGATGACGAGTTTCTCCTTCGCGGGAACCAAAAAAATTTCTCCCTTTCATACTTGGGTAATGGGCCTTGGTATCTGTTTTCCATAAAAAGATCTGTTGGTGGAAACGCGCACCAGGCTCGGGCACTCACAGCCCCAAAGGTTGGCCGGGAACAAGGGCAAGATGGGAAAGTAAACAAAAGCCTTTTTTAAAAACATTGCCCCCATTTTTCATAAGATTTTAAAAAAATGTTTTCAACGGGGTTTACGGGGGTTTTCACTTTTGGTTTTCCCAAAAATTTTTTTGCGAACTTTAAAAAAAAAGATTTTCTATTTTCCTTGTTCCTTTTCATTTTAAATTTGTGGAAACGATGAGTCGTGGAAAGACACTGCGGGTCTGTGTCCAGTTAAAAATCCCGCTTCTAAATTTGCATCTGGCTAAATTGCTTTGAATTATTCTTTAAATTTGGGAACCCTACCCTTTATGATTTCCTACCATTCACGAAATTTTTTATAAGGCCAAGTTATGACCCTGTAAACCCGGACTTCGCCCGGAATATTGGCCTTTCGCACAAGGGGTGAAGCGGAGGCCCCCTCGGATTTATATTTTATATATTATATATAATATATATAATATATTTTTATATATATTATTATAATATATATATATATTATATATATATCATTATATATAAATAATACGGTCATATGACTATTTTTTTCAGTATATATATATACTGTAGTTTTCGTAAATGTTTTTTCTATAATATTATCAAAAAAAAAACAGTAAAAATGCTTAGAAATGCCATTATGAGCTGAAGAATATCAGAACTTAATTCACTTAAAAAAACCGCTATTTTAAAAATTTGCGAGTCAATTTTTTCAGAAGGGTATCAAAAAGAAGTGCAATTTTATTAGCCCTTTCCCTTGGGTATTTCGGGTTTGGATAAAAAGAAAATTTGAACCATGCATAAAATTTTGCGTAAAATAAATAAAAAAAAATCCATTGGGGAATTTTCCCCCTTGAAAGTGTTTTATTTTTTTACTTTATTTTTTCTTTTTCCCCGTAAATTTAATTTTGCAGTGTATAAAATTTGCCCTTTAATAAAAAAATAAAAACCCTTTTAAAAGGGAAAAAATTTCCAGATTTTGGGTATTATTTTTTTTATTTTAATTTTTTTAAATTTTCATTGGGTTTAAACGTTATCGAAAAAAGAAAAACATCCAAAGGAAATCTAAAAAAATTTCGCTTCTAATTTTATACCCCTTTAGACAAAATTTTTCTCGCCAAAATTTTAAGTGGCGAAGAGTTTTAAATGAATCAGTTTTAAGTTAAAAGGCCCTTTCTTAGGCGTTTTTACCCGTTTTTAAAAATTTGGATAATAGTTTTTAAACATATTTTAAAGAAATTACAAATATTCAATATACTGATAAACCAGTCTATATGAAGTCCAAACCCTATTCTCTTTTTCGGGCGGGCCGCAATCCGCTAGCAGCCAAACAATTTCAAAAACATTGGCGGCCGTGAACCCCCGGGCCAAGGGTATAGGGGTTTTGGGGCCAAAAATTTAATAATTTTTAAAATGGTGGAAAGTAATTTTTTTGAAGGGGCAATAATGCTGGGTGTTTACGTTTTTGGTTTTCCAAAAATCGTTTCAGTTTTGAATTGGGGCCCAAACCCTGTTTTTTTGTATTGGGGGTTTTTGGGCTCTTTTGCCCGTTCCCCTGACACAAAAAACCCCAATTTCTTTGTGTAGCCCAACTTTTTACCCCAAAAAGTCCAAAAAAATACCAACTTTAAAAAATAATCGTTCCCCCCGGGCCCCTTTTTTTTTTTGCATAAATTTATGTTGAAAAAGTTCCCTTTTTAAAAAACCCCCCAAAATCCCCAAAAAATAAAAATTTCCACTCCCCCAAATTTTTCCCAAAAAAGACTTAAAAAAAGGGGGGAAAAACAAAAGCTTCATTTTCCCGCCGTGGCGCGAAAATTGGGGTGACGTCAAGTTTCCCGGGGCCTCCCAGCCCCCCGCCTGATTTCAAAAAACACAAAAGAATAAGGAATAAATATTAGTATTGAAGAATTTTGGGTGTTTTTTAATTAAAATTTTTTTTTTTTGCGAAAAGGAAAATACTTGCCATCCTTTATGGAATTTTCGGCCCAAAAAAGCTTTTGCCCTTTGCAGAGAGCTTAGCAAACCCCTTTGACCCATTTGGCCAAGGGTTATCGGGCAGGGGCCTTTGGGAAATGGCGGGTGAAGGAGCCCGGGTTTTAACCCCGTTTTCCAAAACCCCGGGTTTTTTTCACCGCCACCGGACAGGGGCTGTAAAAGGGCAAATTTGGTCAAAGGTCGGGAAAAAGGGTGCTTTAAACTCTCTGCAAAAGGGACAGCTTTTTTGCTGATCCCTGAAAAGGGTTTCAAGTATTTGCCTATCGCAAAAAAAAAAAATTTCAGAAAAAACCCCAAATTCTTCAAACTATATTTTTTTCCCCCCCTTCTCTGGTAATTTTTATCAGGCAAAGGGGGGGGAAGGGGACCGATTGACCTTCCCTCCGAGCCCCTTTTTCCCTCTTTTGCTTTTCCCCAGTTTTTTGAGGGGTCGGGGGATTTACCGGGTTTTTTTTTTTTTTTCTTTTTTTTTTTTTAATGCCCCCCCCTTTTTTTAAAAACCCCTTTACTGGAGCAAAGGGGAAACCCATTGGGGTTGTTTCTTTTGTCCCGGTTTTTTGATGGTTCCGGGGGTTATAAATTTTGAACCCTTCTTTAAATTTTCCCCCAAAAACCGGGTGGCTTATATATTTGGGGTCAAAACACGTTCCAATTTGTTTTAAGGCTTCATTTCCGATGGCCAAAAAGGCTAGCAAAGGTTTGAAGGTTTTTTTTCCCTTTTTGGGAAGAACAAAAAATTTAATAGCGGGCGGTAATGAAAATTCCCCTTTTGGTCCTTTGCAGAGCCTCCCTTTCCATAAAGGGCCCTGATAACGTGGAGAAAATTTTTCCTTTAGATAAAAGTAAACGCAAAGGGGACCATAGGGAAATGGGAAACTTTTTGGCTTGGGGAAGAATTTCCTTTTTTCCCTCGGAACCCATGTTCCGAAGAAAATTTCTTTTTTGGGGGGGGATAACAAAAATTAAAATCCCCAAAAAGCTAACCGGAAAAGGGGGCCTTACGGGGGTTTTTCCCGGGGTTTCCCGGTTTCTTTATTTTAGGCCAAAATTGTAAAAGAACGACTAACAAAGAGGGAGAACGGGGGAAAAATTCAATTAAAATCTTTTTTAAGAGGACTTTTCCCCCGATTTAAACCCCGTGGGGAGGTATATTTCTGTTTGGGAGGAAAGTTAAGGGGAAAAGGGGGTTTGGTTTAATTTTTGAAAAGTACCAATTACCTTATTCCTGGGGTTCCTGTTTGGGTTTTACAGGACTTTTAATAGGTTTACAGGGTCCCAATTAAGGGGAAAAAAAAACTTTTGGCGGGACCAGGGCCAAGGGGCCCCCCTCACAAATTTTTCAGAGGGGGCAACAACCCAAAATTTCCCCCCAGCCGTTTTGGGACAAGGAGAAGAAGGAATGGAAAAATAAAATGAAGGGAAACGTTTGGGAAATGGGTAGACTATTTTACATTATTTAGGGTAACCCCTTTAGCATTACATGTGGTATGTTTTAAAATGGGGAAAAAGTGCGCTGAAGTTCCAGAGATAGTAAAATAGATTTTGGTAGGGCTCTTTAGATTAAATGTGCCCTAATTGTTTAAATTTGGTGGAAAGTGCAACCGAAAATTTCCAAAGATTTGTAAAACCCATATTAGGTTTTCGGGAATTTTGCGTGCGTTATTTACTAGGGGGGAAGGAAGAAATTAAATTTAAAATAATTTTAAAATTTTGAATGTTAAAAAATTACCAAAATGAGACAGTAAAAAGTTAAAAATATTTTAATTAGAAAAATATTAACGCGTTGTCATTCAGTTTCCAACCAGTACCTACATATTTTCTTAAATCTTTTATTTTTGTTCATTCATATCTTTTTTCCCACTTAATGTGGGTGGTGGCAGCGGAGTAACCAGGACTGTAGAGTACACTCCCAAGGTGGGCACTACATAATGGTGACAACGGTGTAGATGGTCATTTTGACCACTACACAAGCAACTCTGCCTGTTATCTTTTGGTAATTCCAAATCGCGCATTAGGTCATTTAACTCCGCTTGACTTAACAAATGTGGGGAAATATTTGCATGTGGAACATATATGCCATCTTTCCTTGTTTCTATCACTAGCAGAAACTTCAGATGAACTGGTGTCTGTTGTCGTTGATGGTGGAACTGGTGGTGGATTTGTTTCATCTGTGGTACTGGTTTTATTGCTGATTCGCAGTTTGGGTACGTGATTTTTTATTTGTTTTTCTTTGTCAAACAAAAATAACAATCATTGAAGTGATTTTTCGGCTCACGCAATGCAAGCCATGGGGACTATGAACGGCATAGCTTTTATATTACCATTCATCCTAGCTATTAACATTGCACTGCACTGTGCACAGCAAATTATGTGATGCCCAGTCCCTCTCCTTGTCTCCTAACTTATAGCGCATTTTCGTGACGTTCACCGCCCTGGTTCAGTCCAGTCCGGACCGGGTCAGGGTGGACTGATGGTCGTGAAAATACATCGAGACTGGCCCCGTCCCAATCGTCGTTCCTATTGGCTGGGGGATCGAGTGGGCGGTACTGAACTGAACTGTGGAGGCGGCAGGCGTCCATCTTGTCAATATCCTTTTTGTCGTCCGCCTTTTAACCTGTGCTGAAGACTTTACAACTACCACGCCTGTGATACTTTAGTCTTATGGTCGACCATCATGGTGTTTCATGTCTTATCAGCAGCACGAGAAGCTCCTGGTCGCCTTCCCCGCTGACTGTAGTGCGCATGCGCCAGTTCTCCCCACACTGGTCCAACCTGGTCCTGGTCGCTGGCTCAGCCCGGCCCAGTCCGTTCCAGCCCGGTCTAAACTGCCTCGCCAAAACAGTGCCCGCCCGGGACTAGCCCAGTCCAGACCGGGCCAGAGCGGCCGCGAAAATGCGCTATTACAGTCAAAATAATACTTTTTGGCAAGTTAAATCTTTGTTGTTATGTTTCTACGTAGTGGCTTAGGTGTATATTGTCCACAGATATAGCAGATGTTGCCTGGGTGATTTACACAAGCACGTCTATTTGATGCCATTTTAATTACCATACAATCAATAACTGAAAAAAACGTAGAAAGTAATTATTACGATGTGCAAAATAAAAATAAATACATACCGTAGTACAAAACAAATTCTATAAAAATACGAAAGTTACTACAGCCCATTTCATTACTTGCTTACCAGCAGTGAGCTTCAACAACCACTCTGCCTGACTCACGTAGCGACTGACCGTTGGGCCGTTACTATGCTCTTGAACCAGTGTTGCTAACTCGGGATAAATTTTATTCATCAAAATCGTTAGAATTTGTATATAGTTGGCAAAAAATTGCCTCAACCTTGAAAAGCAAGTTACTTATTACTGGCATTAAGACGATTAAAACCAAAATCTGGATGTGGTAGGACATTTTGCGAAATGATTTGAATTTTACACAAAACCTAGACATGATAGAAAAAATATAATTATAGATTTGAAATCAGCATACCAAAGTTAGCTAGTAACACCTAATTGGTCTTCTGTAACAAAATCTTTGTTGCCTAATATAATGCCTGGGCCATACATGGCCTTCAGAATTTCACCAATTTTGTGTTCACCGGATTTGCATGAAGATTTGTTCATCGCGGCTTTTTCTGATGGTGATCACGAATCAGGCCTTCGTTTTCCTATATTAGGTACCAAAAGCAACTGTTGAGCCTTTGTAAGCTTATTTATCCCCGTAAATATATATTGTACGTCCTTTCAAAACCAAACTATGCTTCTGTGAGAAAATTATTTGGAACATGTATTATTGTTCTTCGGAAAATGTACAATTGTTGTTGAGATCATTTATACGTCTGTATGATAATACAACTCGACCAATGTTTAGGCTGTTTATACGTAATGGTCAAATACTACCTTTATTGCGTTTCCCTATTTTTTACTATGTAACTATTAACCCTAGACCAAATATGCCATGAATACTTTTTGTTAAGCTCAAAGAGATCTACCCTCAGCAACTATCCGTTTCATTGTTGCTTATAACAATCTCGAGATATAACAAGTTTCTTTTTATTTTGCGCAACTTTGTGATTTTCACTTTCCAGCAGCTTATTGACGCACCATACATCTATCTTTTATCCGGCAAACATTCATTTTATGTCTTGATGGAGAGCATCTATGCAGGAATCGTATGCTACTATTAAAAATGTAAATTTATTATCAACAAGAGTTTGACGCACCTCTGTCACCTTGATTCCTGGAATATTTTTTTCGGGAAATATGCCGTAAAAACACTTAATGCGTTCATTTATTTCTCAATGGAATTTTAATCTGTTTACACCACAGGAAGCCTGTTGAAATGGCGATTTCTTCTATCTATAACGTTTTCTGAAAAAAAATCTGGTTTATGAGATAATAGGGAAACATTGCTTTTTCCCATTTTCCGCTGCCTCGTACTGATACATTCGACGGCTTTAACGGTTTTTTAGGGAACAAAGGCGCTTCAGTCTCTCAGATTCCGTATTCAGAACTAGACGTACTCGTGCGAGTTTCTCTCTGGTAAGGCTCCCTTCCCACCCTGGATATATTCATACGATTTCTTGCTCTATAAATAGTCATCGTAGGGAACACTTGATTTAACACAAATTATTAACAACGACACGATATACAATTGTTATTAACCTCATTTTTACGTATGTATATTAATAAATTTTTATTTATGACTTTTTCACAACAGATGGCCACATTTTCTCGAGTTTCAGATACATATCATATGATTGCCAAGACACATTCATAAAGTACATATATTTTGCTCTAGAATGTTTCCTTTGTTACAGATTGGTATACGCGCTAGGGTATTTGACTGCCAGCACCAAAGCCATATACACAGGTCTGCTGTGCGGGATCATGGGGCGGAGCTGAGTTGATTCCGTGACGTCAGCGCGAGTCGCCCCTCCCACTGTCTTCCCTACTCAGGCTCTTCAGCCCTATTCCGCTCCCCTATTCTTCCAGCTCTGTGAAGACGCATGGCTGTAACTCCATAACTAACCATAGGATATTCTCCAAAATACCCTCATTGTGATTCACACACAAACGCTTCTGCACCGCCCTGGCCACCCCCATTAGAAAAAGTTGGGCTATGGGGCCCTACCACTCGATTTGGAGTGCGGGATTCCCGAGGGCTTTGCCCTGCACTTGTCATAGGCAGGCCCCTCCCCTGCGTCGGCATTGGAGGGGTCTGCATGGTCGGGCTCCCCGGCAAAACCGGGTCGGGGGCGCGGTTACCACGCCCCCGGCCTCTACCTCTTATAATGTTAGTGGCTTGGTTTGGTTTTTACAGGGAGGGGTCGCAAACCCCTCCCTAATTAATCTATGTCAGGGATTGGCCTTACTGCTCACCGAGGCCAGGGACGCAGAATCCCCTATAGGGATTAACCCAGGCTGTCACTCTGTGGTATAAGCAGATTTAAATTCCAAAGATAAATGACCGAATTAATTTAGTTTTTTAGGGCATATTACCCGAAAGAAATATTCCAGAAATCAAGGGAAATTGCATACATGCGAAAAACTCTTGCGCATAACAAATGACATTTTTTCAAAGTGGAATACGATTCCTGCAGACACGCTCTCCATCAAGACATAAACAATATGTTAGACGGATGAAAGATAAGATAGATGTATGGTGCATCAATAAGCTGCTGGTCCATTGAACGGCACAAGGAGGCGCTAAATATAAAAACTGTTATATCTAAAAATCTGTATAAGCAAAAAAGAAACGGATAGATGCTTAGGGTAGATCTCGTTGAGCTTAACAAAAAGTATTCATGCCATTTTTGGTCTAGGGTCAATAGTTTCATAGTAACAAATTGGGTAACGCAATAAAGGTAGTGTTCTGACATTTTTAAGCTGCCAAAAATTTGGTCGAGTTTTATTGTCATACAGACGTAAAATTATCTCAATACCAATTGTACATCTTGCGAAGAACAATAATAATTGTTCTATATATATTTTTCACAGAACCCTACCAGTCAAAGAACAGTTTTGAAGTTTTTTTGATATTCCCGTATAGATACGGGAAAAGTCACAGCAGAAAAGTTGTAGTGCTCCAAAAATCCTGCCCTGTACTCGTTCCAAATCCGCTCTTTTATCCAGTATTTAGACCGCCAAATGCCAAAAAAGTGTGTAACATTGTGGGTTACGGTGTGCACGTTGCACACAGTTGCCGTGCACAAAACTGTTTTTGGCATTTGACGGTCTAAATACTGGACTGAGAGCTGGACTGATTTTTGGAGCTCTACAACTTTGCTTCTTTGAATTTTTCCGTATCTATACGGGAAATGCGTTCTTTACTATCAAAAAAACTTCAACACTGTTTTGTTTACTCTGGGAGAGTTCAGTGAAAAAAAAAAATATAAAGAACAATTATTATTGTTCTTTGCAAGATGTACAATTGGTATTGAGATCATTGTTACGTCTGTAGGACAATAAAACTCGACCAAATTTTTGGCAGCTTAAAATTGTCAGAACACTGCCGATACTGCGTTTCCCTATTTTTTACTATGAAACTATTGACCCTAGACTAAAAATGGCATGAATACTTTTTGTTAAGCTCAACGAGATCTACCCTAAGCACCTATCCGTTTCTTTTTTACTCATATGTATTATACAGAATTTTAGATAGTTTTTATATTTTGCGCACCCTTGTGCCGTTCAATGACCAGCAACTTATTGATGCACCATCCATCTATCTTTTATCCGTCTAACTCTGTTTTATGTCTTGATGGAGAGCGTTTCTGCAGGAATCGCATTCCACTTTGAAAAATATACATTTATTATTCGCAAGAGTTTTACGCATGTATGCAATTTTCCCTTGATTTCTGAAATATTTTTTTCGGGTAATATGCCCTAAAAACAAACGTAATTCGGTAATTTATCAATGGAATTTAAATCTGCTTATACCACAGGGCAGCCTGTTGAAATCTAGATTTTTTCCCTCCATAAAGTTTTCTCGTAGCTAATACGGTTCATAAGATATTATGGAAACATTGCTTCCCCCCATTTTCCGCAGCCTCGTACTGACGGCTAACATTTTTTTTTACCGAACAAAATTCAACAAATGCGCTTCAGTCTTTCAGTTTCCGTCTCAGGGATTATACGTACGCGTGCGAGCTCTCTTGAAAGTCAGTTAGAGGGGACTTGACGATACGAAAAAGCTTTTAACTCCACCCAGCCTAGATTTAATATCTTAATATTATTTTTATTATTCTTTTATACCTGTTGCGTCTTTAGGCTTTTATCTTCCTTGAGGCCTAAGGTGGTTGGCCTTATATGTTATTTCTAGAAGGCTGAGATGGCTGGCCCTCGCTCGTGGTGTCGCAGGCTGGATTTGTTGAGTGACACATGTAATTAATTGAGGCTTATGCTTCCCCCTCGTGCCCTCTGCCACACTTGCAGTCGGAGGAGAGGTTAATAGCAGCATGTGGGTGTCTTCGGCTACTCGACGACGGACAAAGAAGTAACTTCTGACGAGTCTTGAACTAGAGCAGTGGTTCTTAACCTGGGGTACCTGTACGAAACCTTACACCTGGGGGTACGAGACATGCTGACCAATAATTCAATATCATATTTATAAGGAAGCTGGAATTATATATATACATTATTTTGTCTGTCTTCTCTTGTCTCTGCATCATTTTGTGAAGAAATTGAAGCTGAACATAGTGTTCCTGTTTTCCACACGGAAGTGAGGTGGCTCTCACGTACTACTTATACGTGTCTTCGAACTACACGAAGAAATCAAGAGGTTTCTTATAAATCAAGGCAGTGACATTGCTGGCCACTTTGAAAACAGGGAGTTCAGTTTGTCCCTAGCATACCTGACAGATGTATTCACGCGTTGAACATCTCCATCCAGGGAAGAATGCTAAACATGAGAACTGTCAGAGAAGTTATTTGCCTTTACCCAGAAACTTCCAATTTGGATGTGGCGCATTGAAGAAGGGAATTTTGCTAACTTTCCTTCTTTAGATGAAGCTGCTTTTGCAGAGGAAGTGTCCATCGTTACTGAAGTGAAAGAGCATTTGCAAGGGCTGATTAACTCCTTGCAGGGATACTTTCACCATGGAGAGGTTTCTGTGGCACAGAGATGGATACGGGATCCATATAATGTTCAACCTCGATTCCATGAATAACAGTAATATGTTGAAAGATGATCTTGTTGAGCTGCAGGCCGACAGAATCCAAATGCAGTTTGAATCAATGCAGCTAGATATGTTTTGGTGTGCACAACTCAAAACATTCCCACCGTTAGCAGAAAGACCTCTGGAGGTCATTGTGCCATTTGTAACCACGTTCTTATGCGTTTTTCAACACTACTACACCTCAAAACAAAGGTTAGGAACCGTCTGGATGCAAGTGACGACATTCGCACTTCGGGAACCTCGTTTTCAATCATCATAATTGATGAAAAGCAACAACAAAAGAGTCACTGAAATGTAACATTGTGTACTATGTAGTATTGTAGTTAGTGAAATAAAAGGTTCGTTACTCTAATTATACTTTTTTCTGATCGGGGTTACGAGACAAGTTATGAGATCTCAAAGGGTACGAGCACTAAAAAATGTTAAGAACCACTGAACTAGAGAGACCACTGGTGAAAAAAAAACCGGTTGAAAGTCCCAAAAGAAAATGATACGAAAGGAATACAGACCCCTGGATCAATTTTAGATCAGCATGATGATTAATCATGACAAAAGGATAAAACCTTATTTATTTTATATTACTTTCACAATGATTTACCTTCACCAAGGTAACAGTCTGGTTCAACTTTGGTCTTCTTAAAGTAATCGTCCAGACCCATTTTTTTCTTTTTTCTTTTCAAACTTTCCTATAAAAACTCAATAAATTAGTGAGACATGATTAACCTTTGGTGTATCCATGTTGTTTTTATATTTTGCGCACCCTTGTGCCGTTCAATAACCAGCAGCTTATTGATGCACCATACATCTATCTTTTATCCGTCAAACATTTGTTTTATGTCTTGATGGAGAGCGTGTCTGCAGGAATCGTATTCCACTTTGAAAAATTTACATTTCTTATCCGCAAGAGTTTTACGCATGTATGCAATTTTCCCTTGATTTCTGGAATAATTTTATCGGGTAATATGCCTTAAAAACAAACTTAATTCAGTCATTTATCAATGGAATTTAAATCAACTTATACCACAGGGAAGCCTGTTGAAATCTAGATATTTTCCCTCCATAACGCTTCCTCGTAGCTAATATGGTTCTTGAGATAATTCATTATGGAAACATTGCTGCCCCGCATTTTCCGCAGCCTCGTACTGATACATTCCACGGCTGACGTTTTTTTTTTTTTTTTTACCGAACAAAGGCGCTTCAGTTTTC
>JACEEZ010025086.1:0-10036 GCA_016584305.1 Chionoecetes opilio
AAAAAATTTAAAAAAAAAAAAAAAACTAAGGAAATCAACATAACATTTTAAATTATGTGTGTGTGTGTGTGTGGTGTGTGTGTGTGTGTGTGTGTGTGTGTGTGGGTGTGTGTGTGTGTGTGTGTGTGTGTGTGGGTTTGTGGGTGGGTGTGTGGGGTGGGTGTGTGTGTGTGTTGTGGGTGGGTGTGTGGGTGGGTGTGGGTGTGGGTGGGTGTGTGGGTGTGTGTGTGTGTCTGTGTGTGGGTGTGTTGTGGGTGTGGGGGTGGGTGTGTGTGTGTGTGTGGGTGTGGGGTGGATGTGTGTGGGGTGTGTTGGGTGGGTGTGTGTGTGGGGTGTGTGGGTGGGTGTGTGGGTGTGTGTGTGTGTGTCTGTGTGTGGGAGTGGGGTGTTGTGGGTGTGTGGGTGTGGGTGTGGGTGGGTGTGTGTATGTTGGGGTGGGTGGGTGAGTCGGTGTGGATGTGGGTGTGTTGTGTGTTGTGTGTGGGTGGGTGGTGTTGTGTGTTGTGGGGGGGTGTGGTGGGTGTGTGTGGGTGTGGGTGGGTGTGTGGGGTTGGGGGGTGTGTGTGTGTGTTGTGTGTGTGTGTGTGTGTGTTGGGGGGTGGGTGTGTGTGTGTGTGTGTTGTGGGTGGTTGTGTGTTGTGGTTGTGAATGTGTGTGTGTGTGTGTGTGTGTGGGTATGTGTGTGTGTGTGTGTGTGTGGGTAATAATTATAATTCTTTAATGAACAAATAAGTAAGAAAAAGTGAGAAAGTGAGAAAGTGAGAGAAAAAGTGAGAGAAAAAGAGAGAAAGTGAGGAAAGTATCAACAAGATGTCTGTCATTTACCTTAACATCTCGGCGTCTCGTCACTCTTCCTCCTTATTTTGCCTCCTCACAGCGTCTCCCAGCCTCACCAAAGCCTCAATAGGTGCTCGGAGTATCCATGTAGGCACTGGTTCACTATTACCGCACTGTGGCATCGTGGGTAGGACTGTTAAGCAAGAAACACGAGAGATATTCAACCGTAAATAACCCCTTAGTAGTAGTAGTAGTAGTAGTAGTAGTAGTGGTAGTAGTAGTAGTAGGCGTAGTAGTGGTAGTGGTAGTAGGCGTAGTAGTAGTAGTAGTAGTAGTAGTAGTAGTAGGCGTAGTGGTGGTAGTAGTATAGTAGTAGTAGTAGTAGTAGTAGTAGTGGTAGTGGTAGTAGTAGTAGCAGTGGTAGTAGTAGTAGTAGTAGTAGTAGTAGTGGTAGTAGTAGTAGTATAGTAGTAGTAGTAGTAGTAGTAGTAGTAGTAGTAGTAGGCGTAGTGGTAGTAGTATAGTAGTAGTAGTAGTAGTAGTAGTAGTAGTAGTAGAGTAGTAGTAGTAGTAGTAGTAGTGGTAGTAGTAGTAGTAGTAGTAGTAGTAGTAGTAGTAGTAGTAGTAGTAGTAGCAGTAGGAATATAATAGTAAAGTTTAAGGACTGGCAACTAAGCGGGATTTTTTTTTTTTTTTTTTTTTTTTTTTTTTTGGCCCATAGACAGTCCTTTGTGATGTAAAAATAAAAATAATAAAAAATAAATTAAAATAAATAGGTTATGTAGTTAATGTCCATGTTAGGTGACCGGGCTGGTATAGTGTTAGTGTTAGAGTGTGTAGCTAATCTCCATGTTTTGAATTAACCCTTACCACAGTCGTCAGAAATTAATAACAACACGAGGGGACTCAGTTAGAAAGAAGAAAAAGAAAGAAAAAAATAGAAAAAAAGAAAGAAACAGAAGCGAAAAGAAAACAAAAGTAGGAAAAGTTAGAAAAAGAAAGTTAGAGTTAGAAGACTAGTAAAAAAAGAAAATTAGTGAAAATGAAAGCAAGTGAGAGAAAGAAAGTGAGATAGTGAGAGAAAATGAGAAAGTGAGAGAAAAAAAAGTGAGAAAAAGAGAGTGAGAAAAAAAGAGAATGAGATAGAGAAAAAGAAAGTGAGACAGAGAAAAAAAGAGAGAAAAAAAGAGAAAGTGAGAGAAAAAAAGAGAAAGTGAGAGAAAAAAAGAGAAAATGAGAGAAAAAAGAGTGAGAAAGTGAGAGAAAAAAGAGAGAAAGTGAGAGAAAAGTTAAGTTAAAGTCACAACAAGTTAAGTAAGGTTATGTAGTTAATGTCCATGTTAGGTGACCGGGGGGGTATAGTGTTACTGTTAGAGTGTGTAGCTAATCTCCATGTATTGTATTAACCCCTTCACGCCCAGATCTTTCCTTGGCTATATAAAATGGTCTGTTGTCAGCCATAAAATAACGAAAAGTCACTGAATATACCACAGTAGTTAGTGGACAAGGATACTAAACAGGTCATAGCTATAAAACATTGCTTATACTCACTACAAAGCGTCTAATGGTACCCAAATTACAATGGCAATTACTCTCTGGGCCTCAAGGGATTTAAACTGCAGATGTACCCAATATATAATTATTCAAGAACAATTTCATTCAATGGTAAAACAACTGAGATGTTTCTGCCAAAAGACACTGGTATTTATGTCTTAACAAGAACTTATGAACAGTAAAACAGGAGAAATTATCAAGCAATAGTAATATGAAGAAATAATCAAGAAATAATCAAGAAATAATCAAGAAATAATCAAGAAAATATCAAGAAATAATCAAGAAATAATCAAGAAATAATCAAGAAATAATCAAGATATAATCAAGAAATAATCAAGAAAATATCAAGAAATAATCAAGAAAATATCAAGAAATAATCAAGAAATAATCAAGAAATAATCAAGAAATAATCAAGAAAATATCAAGAAATAATCAAGAAATAATCAAGAAATAATCAAGAAAATATCAAGAAATAATCAAGAAATAATCAAGAAATAATCAAGAAAATATCAAGAAATAATCAAGAAATAATCAAGAAATAATCAAGAAATAATCAAGAAATAATCAAGAAATAATCAAGAAAATATCAAGAAATAATCAAGAAAATATCAAGAAATAATCAAGAAAATATCAAGGAATAATCAAGAAATAATCAAGATATAATCAAGAAATAATCAAGAAATAATCAAGAAATAATCAAGAAATAATCAAGATATAATCAAGAAATAATCAAGGAATAATCAAGAAATAATCAAGAAATAATCAAGAAATAATCAAGAAATAATCAAGAAATAATCAAGAAATAATCAAGAAATAATCAAGAAAATATCAAGAAATAATCAAGAAATAATCAAGAAATAATCAAGAAATAATCAAGAAAATATCAAGAAATAATCAAGAAATAATCAAGAAAATATCAAGAAATAATCAAGAAATAATCAAGGAATAATCAAGAAATAATCAAGAAATAATCAAGAAAATATCAAGAAATAATCAAGAAATAATCAAGAAATAATCAAGAAATAATCAAGAAATAATCAAGAAATAATCAAGGAATAATCAAGAAATAATCAAGAAATAATCAAGAAATAATCAAGAAATAATCAAGAAATAATCAAGAAATAATCAAGAAATAATCAAGAAATAATCAAGAAATAATCAAGAAATAATCAAGAAATAATCAAGAAATAATCAAGAAATAATCAAGAAATAATCAAGGAATAATCAAGAAATAATCAAGAAATAATCAAGAAATAATCAAGAAATAATCAAGGAATAATCAAGAATAATCAAGAAATAATCAAGAAATAATCAAGAAATAATCAAGAAATAATCAAGAAATAATCAAGAAATAATCAAGAAATAATCAAGAAAATAATCAAGAAATAATCAAGAAATAATCAAGAAATAATCAAGAATAATCAAGGAATAATCAAGAAATAATCAAGAAATAATCAAGAAATAATCAAGAAATAATCAAGGAATAATCAAGGAATAATCAAGAAATAATCAAGAAATAATCAAGAAATAATCAAGAAATAATCAAGGAATAATCAAGGAATAATCAAGAAATAATCAAGAAATAATCAAGAAATAATCAAGAAATAATCAAGAAATAATCAAGAAATAATCAAGAAATAATCAAGGAATAATCAAGAAATAATCAAGAAATAATCAAGAAATAATCAAGAAATAATCAAGAAATAATCAAGAAATAATCAAGAAATAATCAAGAAATAATCAAGAAATAATCAAGAAATAATCAAGGAATAATCAAGAAATAATCAAGAAATAATCAAGAAATAATCAAGAAATAATCAAGGAATAATCAAGAAATAATCAAGAAATAATCAAGAAAATAATCAAGAAATAATCAAGAAATAATCAAGGAATAATCAAGAAATAATCAAGAAATAATCAAGAAATAATCAAGAAATAATCAAGAAATAATCAAGAAATAATCAAGAAATAATCAAGAAATAATCAAGGAATAATCAAGAAATAATCAAGAAATAATCAAGAAATAATCAAGAAATAATCAAGAAATAATCAAGAAATAATCAAGGAATAATCAAGAAATAATCAAGAAATAATCAAGGAATAATCAAGAAATAATCAAGAAATAATCAAGAAATAATCAAGAAATAATCAAGAAATAATCAAGGAATAATCAAGAAATAATCAAGAAATAATCAAGAAATAATCAAGGAATAATCAAGAAATAATCAAGAAATAATCAAGAAATAATCAAGAAATAATCAAGGAATAATCAAGGAATAATCAAGAAATAATCAAGAAATAATCAAGAAATAATCAAGAAATAATCAAGGAATAATCAAGGAATAATCAAGAAATAATCAAGAAATAATCAAGAAATAATCAAGAAATAATCAAGAAATAATCAAGGAATAATCAAGGAATAATCAAGAAATAATCAAGAAATAATCAAGAAATAATCAAGAAATAATCAAGAAATAATCAAGAAATAATCAAGAAATAATCAAGAAATAATCAAGGAATAATCAAGGAATAATCAAGAAATAATCAAGAAATAATCAAGAAATAATCAAGAAATAATCAAGAAATAATCAAGAAATAATCAAGAAATAATCAAGAAATAATCAAGGAATAATCAAGAAATAATCAAGAAATAATCAAGAAATAATCAAGAAATAATCAAGGAATAATCAAGGAATAATCAAGAAATAATCAAGAAATAATCAAGAAATAATCAAGAAATAATCAAGAAATAATCAAGGAATAATCAAGAAATAATCAAGAAATAATCAAGAAATAATCAAGAAATAATCAAGAAATAATCAAGAAATAATCAAGAAATAATCAAGGAATAATCAAGAAATAATCAAGAAATAATCAAGGAATAATCAAGGAATAATCAAGAAATAATCAAGAAATAATCAAGAAATAATCAAGAAATAATCAAGGAATAATCAAGAAATAATCAAGAAATAATCAAGAAATAATCAAGAAATAATCAAGAAATAATCAAGAAATAATAAAAAAATAATCAAGGAATAATCAAGAAATAATCAAGAAATAATAAAAAAATAATCAAGAAATAATCAAGAAATAATAAAAAAATAATCAAGAAATAATCAATAAAATAGATCAGAAAACAAGACAAAAATAAACAAGCAAAGAGAAGAGGTAAAATAAACCTTAGGAAACTCAACATAATATTTTACTATATGTGTGTATGTATATGTGTGTGGGTGGGTGTGTGGGTGTGTGGGTGTGTGGGTGTGTGTGTGTGGGTGGGTGTGTGGGTGTGTGGGTGGGTGTGTGGGTGGGTGTGTGGGTGTGTGGGTGTGGGTTTAGCAATTTTTACACTTAACCATTCATCTTTTAAGAATTTGATAATCTTTCTGGTAGTGCCGACCGGGGTAATTTGGTCCTGGTTTTGACAAACTTTGATCTAGTTTCCATATCTATTGAAATAAACAAACAAAAAGTTAATACAATCATAGGAGGGTCACTACCTATATGTCATTAAAGTTTGAACAAATTTTCATTATAGCTCTGTTAGCAATACGCTGCGAAGTGCGGACCGCATTGTTACACTAAATGGGGTAAATCGGACCTAACTCTGGGGTAAATTGGTCATATATATATATAAAAAAACTTTTTTTCTTCAAAATTTGACAAACTTCCAAAAACTTAAACAACATGTCGTGCCATGCCCATGGACACTATCAAACATTCTGTGAGCTGTTCTTCACATTCTCTGGGGAGGCGGAAAAGATGACCAACACGCACACGTTTGGGTTCCAGTCTTTGAGTTCCTAGTCTTTCTTCTTTTTCTAGGTCTATGTTAGTTTTCTTTTATAATTTCTAAGCATTGTTACTTAATTTAGTATTATTTTACACTAGGGCTAGAATTCCCTACACAATTGGGAGTATGGTTTCTGTTTACCTTATTGGATTCTAGGAAACATTCTCTCTATGAGCTTCCGTCACAAAGCACTTCTTTCGGAGATATAAGATGTTTTTAATAGGAAGGAGATCCGAGTGTATAGGAGATATGAAAACTAACCTAACCCCACCTTTTGACTCACTAACCTAACCTAACACACGCTTTAACCTCCAAACTAAAGTCAAATCTGCATTAAAAAAGTGTCCGCGGCAAGGGAAGAACAGAGGCGATGCAGGTCACAAGAGGAAGAAGAGTCAGGCGCACGTAAACACTTGGCTCTCGCCTCCCTATGAACATGTCATTATCTTCGAAAGTAATGATTTGCGACGGAAACTCAGAGAAAATGTTTCCTAGAATTCAATAAGGTAAACAGAACCACACATCCCAATGTGTAGGGAATTTCGGTCCTAATGTAAAATAATACCGTTAGGTTACGTAATCAATACCCATGTTAGGTTAGTTAACTAGCAGGGAGGTATGGGTGGGCTAGCCCCCCAGCTATGTCAGGAGAGTATTGGTTTTATAGAAGTATTGGTTGAAACTGCACATTTACCGTTATCCATTAAGGTAAACAGAAATCATTCTCCAATTGTGTAGAGAATTCTGGTCCTTGAGTAAAAATTTACCCTTAATTTATATACCAGCACCCTTAAACTAATTCCATATTAGCATTCAACAATCTGAAACAAAAGAAACAAGTGCAAATAAGCAGTTAATCCTCACCGTGATATGCCGTGGGGGGGGTACATTACACTGGGTCCAATTTACCCCGTGAGTGTTTTTGTCACCGGGGTAAATACGGACCCAAACTGAGCATTGATCATACGAAAATGAGACAAGATAGAGCATTTCTGATATGTTCATGTTAAAGTAGAGGAAAAACACTATATATACGCTTATTTACAAGAATGTACTCCATCTCGTATTTGAATCCCATGAAAATTCGCCAAATCAGCTGATTTTGTAAACAAACTTCGCCGCAACTTTTTTTTGCTGTCATTTTACTCTTTTCCCATTTTGGTTCCTGGGTTCAGTTACATATTGATATTTATATTCATAATAATACTAGAATGTTAAAATGGTTGTTTTACTACATGGGATATTCAAAACTGTTTACAATCTTATTTATATAGAAACAAACACCAAAGCAAAGATGGCGGTCCGAATAGAACCGGTCCGTTGGAAGGACCAAATTACCCCGGTCGGCACTATTACTTTTAATGTTTTGTTTCCTTTGGTGTTTTACTTTTTAGTAACGTGTTCTTACTTTCCTTTTGATGACTTATTATTTTTCACTTTTTGTCTTATTAGTGTTTTTCAGTGATATTATTTTTTAGATGAATATTTTGTATAATTTCAGTTGAGCCTCTCAGTAATATAACTATACTTGTATGTAAAGTTTTTTTGTGGACTACAGTTTAGGCGAATTATTCCATATATGTATACTGTTGCAAACTTGATATTACGTTAAATGTGATGTATTTTATACAGTAATATATATGTATGCTGTGGTCAATAAATTTATCTATCTTATTTATCTATCTGTGTGTGTGTGTGTGTGTAGGTGTGTGTGTGTGTGTGTGTGTGTGTGTGTGTGTGTGTGTGTGTGTGGGTGTGTGTGTGTGTGTGTGTGTGTGTGTTATGTGTGTATGTGTGTGTGTGGATGAGTGAGTTAAAAAAAAAAAAAAAAAAGTGTGTGGGGTGTGGGTGGGGGGGGGGGTAAAAAAAAAAAAAAAAAATTTAAAAAAAAATAATAATTTAGGTGTGGGTGTGCAAAAAATATATATGTATAGTGGGTGTGGGTGGGTGTGAAAGTGTAGATAAATATGAAAAATAATAAAAAGATAAAGTGTGTAGGTGTGTGTGGGGTGTAGGTGTGTGTAGGTGTAGGTGGGTGTGGGTGTAAGTGTAAAAAAAAAAAAAAAAAAAAAAAAAAAAAAATTGTGGGGGTGGGTGGGTTACAAAAAAAAAAAAATTTTTGTGGGGCTGGGTGGGTTACAAAAAAAAAATTGTGTGGGGGTGGGTGGGTTACAAAAAAAAAAATTGTGTGGGGGTGGGTGGGTTTATAAAAAAAATGCGGGGGTATGTGGGTGTGGGTGTGGGTGGGTGGGGTGGGTGGGTGGGTGGGTGTGGGGGTGGGTGGGTGTGGTGGTGTGTGGGTGGGTGGTGTGGGTGGGTTGGGTGTGGGTGGGTGGGTGGGTGGTGGTGGGTGTGGGTGGGTGGGTGTGGGTGTGGGTGTTGGTGTGGGTGGGTGGGTGGGTGGGTTGTGGGTGGGTGGGTGGGTGGGTGTGTGTGGGTGGGTGGGTGGGTGGGTGGGTGTGGGTGTGGGTGTGGGTGTGGGTGGGTGGGTGGGTGGGGTGGGTGTGGGTGGGTGGGTGGGTGTGGGTGGGTGGGTGTGTGGGTGGGTGGGTGTTGGTGTGGGTGGGTGGGTGGGTGGGTGAGTGGGTGGGTGGGTGTGGTGGGTGTGGGGTGTGGGTGGGTGGGTGGGTGGGGGTGGGTGGTGGGTGGGTGGGTGGGTGGGTGGGTGGGTGGGTGGGTGGGTGGGTGGGTGTAGCACAAATATGAACCAATACTTATCATTAAATTTCTAAGTCAATCCCAATTTTCATATATTTTTTTTATTTTTTTTTTATTGTTGTGTTAATTAATCATATTAAAGCATTAAATTCCCTTTATTTAATACTAATCATTACTATAGTACTTAATATTTACCTTATATCGCTATAATTACTTCTTATGTATGTTAATTAACTTCATTTATCATATTTAAGTAGCATAATTAATCTCTTATGTTATGTTAATTGATCATATTTAAGCATTAAACTCCCTATATTTAATACTAATCATTACTATAGTACTTATTATTTACCTTATAGCCACCCTTGGGAACCTCCTATGGCCTCTGTATGCGCCCTTTTAACACTGTATAATATTAGCGAGGACACAACATGTCTCCTCTGTGGTTTATGAGGCACTGTTTTGATTTAGCCTTGGAAACCTACTTATACCCCCAAAAATCACGTGACCTTCGATTTTATATCTATAACCTGATTGATTGTTTTGAGATTAACTGCTATTAAATTAGTGTTTCTAAATTATTAATCATCATTTATTTGCTATGAATGGTTTGAAATAGCGGAGATATGTGAAATAACTGCGATTCGTTGACCAAAATTTTGTGATTTTATTTTCGTTCCTGCTTATATTTGAGACTTCCAGTATTATTATTAATGTTTCTAGAATTTTTACGATCATTTCTAACCTATAAACAGTCTGAAATAACGTTGTTTTTCAATATCAACAACATAACATTGAATTACATCAGGTTACACCGTACTAACAAAACAATCACGAAAAACACAAAATGCAGCCTAGTTATGATCCTAAACCCTTATTGGTGCATAAATTCATAATCAAGGTAACTTCTACATCATTTTGAGTACCTAGCAACCTATATTATGTTCTAAATAAGCTCTAAATAACCTAAAACATGGGTCCAACTAATCGTGTCGAGACCCATTACGTAATAACCAATTTATATAAAGAATAACCGCTATAGCCAAGGTGTTATGGGTTCAAAATTACCTTGAATATACCTACTAACTATATTATATACGTGTTTCCATTATTGGTTAGGAATACTTCACTCTCATTTTAGTTCCTTAGTTTCAGATTCCCGAAACAAACATGACGTCCCTTTAAGCTCCTATTATTTGTTTTCATTACGTTTCAGCTTTCCCGTTAAATCAAATTGAAGTCCGTTTACAGCCC
>JACEEZ010025087.1:2500-27500 GCA_016584305.1 Chionoecetes opilio
CCATATCTCCCCAAGGTCTTTTGTATGACCTCATCCCACGTCTTCTTTGGTCTCCCGGGGATGAGGTCATGAAAAAAGGACCTCAGGGATAGTTTAAGGGTCTCTAGTTTTATAGATTTTAAAATTATTCATTTTTTTGTTAGCTTTATTGCCAGCAAGGGCCTTCTAAGTCCTAATTAATTTCTTTGTTAAAGGATGCCTTCAAGCGCTCTATTTATTAATTTTTTTGTCAACTTTTGTGCCAGCAAGGGCCTTTTAAGTCCTAATTCATTTCTTTTGTTACAGGACGCCTTCTATCTACGAAGAAGCGTCGGATGGGGGTTACCTATATGGCTGTTGTTTCCCCGTAGCAATAGGGTTTCACCCCTAAAACAAGAAATTACATTGCTGATTATACCATCCACGCAGCAAGATGTTCTTACGGCCTGCCAGACGATGTGCGTAGGAGGGGTTTTACCAGTATGCCATAGCTTGTGGGAGCAAGAGCATCCCTGCTGCCTGGGAGAAAAAGAAAATGGCGGGCAAGGGACTTTGGTACTAGCCTTCATGAACCGTCATCCAAACCTTGATTGAAGGCTCCGGAAGGCATGTCCATTGCCAGGATGCTGCCTTCAACAAAGTCAATGTGGAAACCTTCTTTAAGGCTTACACATAGCTTTGGAGAAGTACACATTCACGCCGGACCGGATATACAATTTGGATGAGAGTTCATTGTCGATGTTATGAAGCCAGTCAAGGTTGTGTGTGCGAGAGGGCCAGCCCGTAGCCACGCAGGTAACTCGTGAACGCGGTGACAGCATGGGCGTTTGTGGGCATTATAAATGCGTGGGGGAGTCCATCCCTCCAGTGTTTATAATTCCCAGATGCCGAGGAATCCCGCTTCATGAGGAACACGATCTTTGGTTCCAAAGGGATATTGCACTAGTGGTGGAAAAATGGTGAATGCTTCGTGCAGACACTTCAACATCTCCATGAGAAGTCTGTTTCTTCTGTAGAGAACAAGATTCTTCTGATCCATGGACAATGCTGAATGTACATGAAACATTCAGCCTGTTGAGTTTGCGATAATGATTGGTATCGTGATTGTTACCTTGCTCCGCAACAAACAAAACCCAGCCCTTGGATGTGAGTGTCTTTGGTCCCTTTAAGACATTCCTGCGTGCCCTACTGAACGACCACGCGCTAATGCACCCTAACGAGCACATAACAGTCCACAAGTTGCCAGGGTTTGCTTTTGAGGCATGGACCAAAGCACATACCCCCCCCAACATTCTCAGTGGTTTCCGGGGACTGGTATTTTGGCCACTCAATGCAACATTCTTCCCAGATGATGTGTTGTAGGAGCGCATGTAACCGAGCGACCGGCACCACCAGAATTTGTAGTGGAAGTTACTCCAACTTCTTCTGATGGAGGAATTCAGATGGAGAGGAGGACTGGCTGAAGGCCATACCCAGAAGCTATACCCCTTCCCCCTGTGTCTCCCAAAGGGTAGATGATGTGCCTGCCAACCCCCGGGGCCCCAGCACGACAGAGCCTGCCACCCGAGCACCCGCACGACAGAGCCTGCCAAAACCCCCGGGCCCAGCACGACAGCAGAGCCTGCCCACCCGGGCCCAGCACGACGCCCCCTGCCACCCCGGGCCCAGCACGACAAAGCCTGCCACCCCGAGCCCCAGCACGACAGAGCCCGCCACCCCGGGCCCCAGCACGATGCACCCCGCCACCCCCGGGGCCCCAGCACGACGCACCCTGCCACCCCAGGACACCCTTCAACAGACAGACTTAAACCCCAGAGTGTGTCAGGCCGTTCCTAAGGCTAATCCTCGTCCTTATGGAAAGGGGCGGGGAAAAGGGTGCGGGCCGCATTTAACGAGAATGAGGAGGCAATATTGACCTGAGGTTGAAGGCAGAGAAGAGGCAGAAGCTGGAAGACAAAAGAAGGCAGCGGGCTGAAAAGAAAACATTTGGGGAAGAAGAAGGGTCACAGCGGAAGAAGTCTTTTGGGCCCGTCCCGGAGGAAGACAACCCCTGACGAGGAGGAGGTTGATGGGTGTCCGACTTTAGCTGGACGACTCCTCCGAGTACTCGGATGAGGTGGACGACGAGGGCACCTGGACTGCAGCATCATACCCTTTTGCTGCGAAAACATTTACAGGTGGGGGACTTTGTTCGGGTTCAGCTGAAGCTGGGGGGAGGGAAGGGGTGTGGGCACATTAGTGTGCTATGTTGCTCAGGTGTTGGCCTCATGGAGGATGGAAAATTAAACCTTTCTTTCCCCGGATGAAGTCCGCTAAACACCCGGACACGTTCACCTTCCCTACCATCCTAGATGAAGCTTTTTGTTGATCCAGAAACAGTGCAAGGGTGTCCCGGTGACCTCCAAGGGCATCACCAAGAGGCCAGGCTGACCTGGGAAGGTGTTTCCCCCGCTGCATGCCTTCATGAGGGACTTCTGAATAGTGAGTATAAAAATACCTAGACCTATCTTTTAATAAATGTATTTTATATGAGCTTATCTTTCATTCATCACCTAATAATAATGGTGGGTGTCTAGGCTTAGCTATATGTGATTCAGGCAAAAAAAAACACCCAAAAATGTTTGATGTAATATGAGTTTAAAAATATCATTTCCGGTGCCCCCCCATACCTGATCCCGGGTCCCCCCTCGTGGGGGGGACACCCGGGGAGGTGCCAAAAATTAAAAAACCTTAAAGACCCTATATTGAGTAAGTATTCAGAGGGTACCATAGGGGGCCTATGGAAGTTGTTTTGGGCACAGTGTGCACTCTCTCAGGTAAAAAATGGATTTTTTATGAATATTTTTCCACTAATAGTACGGTGTCCCCCCACACCACCCTACTTGGGGAATTTTGGGTGTTTCTGATATATTTTTTGTGCGATGTGGCATGTACTTGCATCCTGTGTGGGTGCAGCGTGGGGGCTGTGCCTTTACCGAGAGCTTAGCACCCATTTGCAAACTGTGGGGCGACGGTATATGTGTGCAGATGTGTGCAGCGGCGGCAAGCGGCGGGGAGCGGCGGGTAGGTGCAAGGCCACCGAGATGAGAGGGCTGCAGTACCCTGGCTACTACCAGCCGCTCCCCGTCGCTCCAAGGGTCTGCACACATATATCGTCGCCGTGTGGGTTGTGAATGGGTGCTAAGCTCTCGGGAATGGCACGGCTTTCTTGCCGTACCCATGCAGGATGCAAGTATGTGCCGTGTCGCACAAAAAATATACCAGAAGCACCCAAAACTCCCCAAGTACTACATTTTTCTCAGAGTCTCCGTGTGTCTGTGTCGGGCGGGGCTGGGAGGCTCACTCGTGTGACGTCGCCAGCAAGTTTCGCGCCACGGCTGGAATGTGGCTGTTGTTTTTCCCGCGCTTTTTACAAATGTCATGTTTTTAGGGAAATAAGGCGTGAAAATGAATAATTTTTTGTGAATTAGGTATTTTGAATGAATATTCAACATAATTATGCAAAGAAAAATTGGGTCTGGACGATTACTTTAAGACAAAAAGTGAATAACTACTCCTAAATATTGTCGGATTGAGCTGAAATTTGACATGCAAGTAGTGCTGTCAAAATCAATGGGGGTCTGTACAACAAACTTTTTGCGTAAAACAAGCCCTTAATGAGTAATTAGTGTAATGATTTAATTAGTGCTAAATAAACTTCGGTTTCACAATAATTTCTGTTGCTTGTTGTAGACTTCTGTAACTTCTGTTGACTAGGTATTTTAAAAGCACTTTGAGCTCGCTGCCACGTTCCAGCCGCAAGAACTGAGCCAAAAGCAAAGGGGCCAGAGGCTGGACGCCTATACTTGATAGCTGGCAGCGAGCGAAGCGATCTGCTACTTACCATAAGACCCATTCGCGTAAGGGGAGTGGAACCAAATTTAAGCCAAAAAGTGAATAACTACTCCTAAATATTGTCGGATTGAGCTGAATATTGACATGCAAGTAGTGCTGTCAAAATCAATGGGGGTCTGTAAACAAACTTTTGCGTAGAAAAAGCCCTTAATGAGTAATTAGGCGTAATGAGTTAATTGGCTGGAACGTGGACTCGCTGCCACGTTCAGCTGCAAGAACTGAGCCAAAAGCAAAATGGGACAGAGGCTGGACGCCTATACTTGATAATAATGGCAGCGAGCGAAGCGGGCTGCTATTTACCATAAAACACCCATTCGCGTAAGAGGAGTGGAAACATTCGTAAGTCAAAAAGTGAATAACTACTCCTAAAATATTGTCGGATTGAGCTGAAATTTGACATGCAAGTAGTGCTGTCAAAATCAATGGGGATCTGTGCAATAAACTTTTTGCGTAGAACAAGCCCTTAATGAGTAATTAGCGTAATGATTTAATTAGTGCTAAATAAACTCGGTTTCACAATAACTTCTGTGCTTGTTGTAGACTTCTGTAACTTCTGTAGACTAGGTATTTTAAAAGCACTTTGAGGTCGCTGCCACGTTCCAGCCGCAAGAACTGAGCCAAAAGCAAAGGGGCCAGAGGCTGGACGCTATACTTGATAACTGGCCAGCGAGCGAAGCGACTGCTACTTACATAAGACCCATTCGCGTAAGGGGAGTGGTACCAAGTCTAAGACAAAAAGTGAATAAACTACTCCTAAATATTGTCGGATTGAGCTGAAATTTGACGTACAAGTAGTGCTGTCAAAATCAATGGGGGTCTGTGAAAAAACTTTTGCGTAGAACAAGCCCTTAATGAGTAATTAGCGTAATGAGTTAATTGGCTGGAAACGTGGCTCGCTGCCACGTTCCAGCTGCAAGTGTGTTGCCAGAAACTCCTATGGGGAGTTTATACCTGGTCAATGTTACTTGAATGATATTAATTGATTATGATTTTTCATTTGATTACAACTTGAATGGAGAATTTAACTTAGTCTTATGACTTCACTATGTGATTATAGTATGAACACTTCTCACTGCGGAGAGTACTGAAATGGGGGATGAATTTAAGGGGAAGGGGTAGGGGTTTAGGTTAAGGGAATAGGGTATGAGTTAAGGGGGTGCTGCCACCAGCTCAGGCGAGTAGTTCTCTGGGTTACTCCCTGGGCGCGTTTGAATAATATTAAGATTATATTTATCTTGGTAGTCGTGATTGGTACGTGGAACTATACCGAGTAAGGCTGACTCTTTTGGAAGTGTGGGGAATTACTGTCCTAACACAGAATAATCACCTGGGGTTTTTATAATAAACACAAGAACTATATTTGAAAACATCATCCTATTTATTCATGCTGAAATAGTATGTCTCTTGCTTGAGATCACAGACAACATATAAGGGTTAATCCAACACCGGAAAAACTCTAATCGGATGTAAGAAAAACCTTACAACCTGATACGGGAAACTCTCCCTGTGAAATGAAGCTAAGCTCTGGTGAGCATAAACCTTCCTCTCTGAACCTTATTGATACATTATCCTTTGCTTGGATAATATACCGCTGAATACTTATAATTATACATGGAAGATACTAGGGGGAAGATAAGAGTCAGAAGGTGATGTGTTTCGCTAAAAAAAAAACATGTACCGGGCCCTTTGCGTCCAGGCCAAGAGGTCAGCTCTGCAGGAGGGTTGAGATGAGACTCATTAATAATACTTATAAGGATGGGGCAGGCCTCCTTTACGTTAGCGAAAACTAAACATCGGTACCCATATTTGGAAATATAGATAACAATATTATAACAAGGAAAGGGGGGGGGGGGGAAACAGGAGCGAAGCTTGATACGTCTTACCTGCAGGAGGGTTGAGATGAGACTCCCGTCTGGGTTACCCCGAACCCGCGGCATAAAAGGGGAATTGTTTGAATGGTCTAGACGTGACCTCAAATGAATAGCTTATAATCCCGAAATAACTAATTAAATAATGAAACTCGTGTACCTAAGAAAAGGCTGCCTATAATACAGACCTGTTACTTTGATATAGAAGAATTTAATATGTTTAATCTAATATCCGAGGAAGGTGTGATTACTTTTCATGTCAAAGGTCCGAACGCGTATTCTGAAGCGAGAGGGTATGGAAGTGTGTATAGAAATTTGGTAGACTTTCAATTTAGCGTATAACTTTACTAAGACATCTATTTATGAACGTGATCTGTCACTATGGGGACTATTTTGAAAGACATTAAGAATCTAGGAGTGTTCCTTGATCTGATAGGAGGGTTGGGGGAGGATGAAAAGATTTGAATCCATTAGTTATCACTGATCGCGGAATAATTATTCCACGAATGTTGACTCGCAAAACCGGCATGTCGGGGGGGGGGAGAATGAAGGAGGGAAAGAAGAAAGAAATGGCGGTAGGAAGGAAGATAAGAAAATGGCGGATAGGAAAGAAGGGCGATGACTCACCCGTGAAACTAAAAAAGTGAACTGCTTACGAGACATAACTCGGGAATTATATGATAATAATTCTCATCCTATCTCTCCTGAATAACAGGCATTACACAAGAACTGAGCCAAAAGGAAAGGGGCCAGAGGCTGGACGCCTATACTTGATTGGCAGCGAGCGAAGCGAGCTGCTACTTACCAAAAGACCAATTCGCGTTAAGGGAGTGGAACCATTCGTAAGCCAAAAAGTTAATAACTACTCCTAAATATTGTCGGATTGAGCTGAAATTTGACATGCAAGTAGTGCTGTCAAAATCAATGGGGGTCTTTTAAACAAACTTTTTGCGTAAAACAAGCCCTTAATGAGTAATTAGCGTAATGATTTAATTAGTGCTAAATAAACTTCGGTTTCACAATAACTTCTGTTGCTTGTTGTAGACTCCTGTAACTTCTGTAGACTAGATATTTTAAAAGCACTTTGAGCTCGCTGCCACGTTCCAGCCGCAAGTACTGAGCCAAAAGCAAAGGGGCCAGAGGCTGGACGCCTATACATGAAACCTGGCGGCGAGCGAAGCGAGCTGCTACTTACCATAAGACTCATTCGCGTAAATCCCCGGTCACACATTCCATAATCGAACCACGAACGCGCCAACAATGCAATGCGCAGCGCCGTTATGGTCCTGGGTATGGGTCCATCGTGACCGATCGTGACGCTCGTGACGCGCTCGGCCGAGGCCACGAAAAGTTAGTGCGTGCACTAAAAAATCGGGAAGCTCCCCGATGTTTGTACCCAACGCAGGGCAATCGTAAGTCTATCGTGAAGCTATCGTTATCTATGTAGCAGCTTCGTGACACTACCGTGATCGTCTTATGTCTATCGTGACGATAAGAAACCGTTACGCGCGCTGTCATCCCTACCTTCCCCCCCTTCCGCCTTCCCCCCCCTGTCTCATTCACCTCTACCCTCCCTCTACTACCTATCCCTCCTCCCTCACCTCATGGTGACACCCCCTCTCGTCTCTCTACCCCCATACTCCCTCACCACGCGGTGACACCCCCCTCGTCTCCCTATCCCCCTACTCCCATCACGCGGTGACACCACCCTCCCCCTACTTCCTTCCCCTACTCCCTAGAAACGTGAAGATGCCACCCACCCCCTTGTAACCACACATATCCCCATCAACACCACAACGCCTTCTCCATCCCCAACCCTCCTCCAACCCGTTTCCCCAACCCCTTCTTTATTACAACCCCTCCCCCGTTTCCCCCCCTTCTCTATCACCAACACACGTACCCAAACCGGGTTTCTCCCATCTTTATCTTCCTTCTCCATTACCATGGCAACATCCACCCACGTGTGAGGCTCTTAACGCTATCGTGGTACGTTCATGGCACCGTCATGGCACAGTCGTGGTTATCGTAGCTCTATCGTGACGACAAAATAACCGTTTATTTTCCATTCGTGATGTAGTCTTACAGCTGTCATGACTCCATCGTGACCATCTTACGACCATCATGACACATACGTACAGGCAGCGTGACATTGTTGTGAGGCTATCGTGGTCTGCGTTTATCGTGGTCAAATTAAACGATAGCGTCTAATAATCAAATTGGTGGCTCTATCGTGGTTCGATTATGGAATGTGTGACCGGGGCTTAAGGGGAGTGGAACCATTCGTAAGCCAAGAAATGAATAACTACTCCTAAATATTGTCGGATTGAGCTGAAAATATTGAGCTGTAGCAGCGCTACATGCATGTAGTGCTGTCAAAATCAATGGGGGTCTGTGCAACAAACTTTTTGCGTAGAACAAGCCCTTAATGAGTAATTAGCGTAATGATTTAATTAGTGCTAAATAAACTTCGGTTAAACAATAAATTCATTTTTTTTTATGTAGACTTCTGTAACTTCTGTAGACTAGGTATTTTAAAAGCACTTTGAGCTGGCTGCCACGTTCCAGCCGCAAGTACTGAGCCAAAAGCAAAGGGGCCAGAGGCTGGACGCCTATACATGAAACCTGGCGGCGAGCAAAGCGAGCTGCTACTTACTATAAGACCCATTCGCGTAAGGGGAGTGGAACCAAGTTTAAGCCAAAAAGTTAATAACTACTCCTAAATATTGTCGGATTGAGCTGAAATTGACATGCAAGTAGGGTTGTCAAAATCAATGCGGGTCTGTGCAACAAACTTTTTGCGTAGAACAAGCCCTTAATGAGTAATTAGCGTAATGAGTTCATTGGCTGGAACGTGGCTCGCTGCCACGTTCCAGCTGCAAGAACTGAGCCAAAGGCAAAATGGGACAGAGGCTGGACGCCTATACTTGATAATAATTGGCAGCGAGCGAAGCGAGCTGCTATTTACCATAAGACCCATTCGCGTAAGAGGAGTGGAACCATTCGTAAGCCAAAAAGTGAATAACTACTGCTAAATATTGTCGGATTGAGCTGAAATTTGACATGCTAGTAGTGCTGTCAAAATCAATGGGGGTCTGTGCAATAAACTTTTTGCGTAGAACAAGCCCTTAATGAGTAATTAGCGTAATGATTTAATTAGTGCTAAATAAACTTCGGTTTTACAATACTTCTGTTGCTTGTTGTAGACCCTGTAACTTCTGTAGACTAGGTATTTTAAAAGCATTTGAGCTCGCTGCCACGTTCCAGCCGCAAGAACTAAAGCCAAAAGCAAAGGGGCCAGAGGCTGGACGCCTATACTTGATGAAGATACGGTGCTATTACTAACATTCGCTAATACCCAATTAACATAATCACTCACATATTTTCGGAGAGCGAAATTTACTTAAGTATGCTTAAAATCCATGCCGGTGTAGTAATACATTTTGGTAGCCCCCTTTAAGAAAATTTTACTAATGTATTAATTGCTAAACGTGTCTTTTTGATGCTTAAAGTACTGACACATGTGTGAAGGGGGCGCCATTATTGAAATAGTATGGAACAAATTATTATTATGGGAAATTCCGTGCTATCCTTTGTCGGTAGTTAATTTGTTTTGCTGTTCAATGAGTCTGTCAACAATTTTTCGTCGCCCATTTTTACGTTATTAATTTAGGCTATACTTCGGATTGCTATTTTGTTCTTGTTCTTATTCGTTTTTTTCACTTCGACTCGCTCCCGTCCAGCCGCATGCTGATCCAAAATCAGGGGCTAATAGTCTGGACAGTATAATAATAAATGTAGTTCATTTATCTTCCCCCATACTTTCCAGATCTACGTAAACTCTCCCAGAATCTTACGCGTTTTTTTTTTCAAAATAATTCCATAAATCCCTTATCGGTAGTGGAACATTATATATGGCGCGTTTGTAGAAAGTTAATTTTTCTCTTGTTAAAAGGAGACTCACAATATTCTTCTTTCCGCACTCTTCGCTCTTTGAATTAGGTTTTGGTATGTCGTTTACATTACACACCTTCCCTCAAGCTTTTGACCAGACTTTATAAATTCTGCGATATCAAAGTTGCTCAGTTTGTATTAGGGACTGTTCCATCTCCGGGAATACCGGTTTTCATACTAATTATCGTTATCGGTTATTATAATTTGTTACATTAAAGGGTCACCAAGTTTCCAAACAATTACCTTTTTTTCGGAACGCGATATTCCGCAGGGAAGCGCCAGTCTTCATTCCCTCTTCAAGGTTGAGATGATACGGCCCGGCCCTCCGGTGGGTTTTCTTCCTATAGTTGGTTCATTATATATTTGTTATAATTAAGGTCCCCAGCGGTTTCCTAAGCAAGTTTCTTTTCTTATACGCGGATATTCCGAGACCGTCTTCCTCTCCGCTCTTCAAGGTAAGATATGCCCCAAACGGCTCCGTGGTTTTTTAGTGTAACACAGACACACTGTATCAACATTTTCATTTCGGTTACTAGAAAATTTCCTCCATTGTGTGTTTTTTAAATATTTACTCTGCTCTCAAGGTTGACGCAAATCCAAAGGACATGTTTAATGGAAAGAGTTAATGCTCCTAACTTCTCTTCTCACTAGAAATTTCCTGTCCATGGTTTTTAAAATTTATATTATTTCCTAGGTTCTGGTAAGTTCCCTAATAGTCCGTGAAGATGATCTCAATAAGACTCCTTAATAGAATAAAGAAATTTCCTTTTCAATGAAAGGTTTTCTTATTTAGCGGTGGGTTTTTTCTTGTATGGGTTTTGAACCCTGTATAAGCTGGATATTAATGCCCAGAGACCTAAAAGTCAAGAGGAATCACACTAAAATTTTCAAATAACAATTTCTAAGTTTCAGTGGGATTTTTTTCTTTGTAGTAACGATCTTTATAGGGTAGGTTATTATTTTCCTAAAACAAACACAAATACATCACATGGAAATAAATAACAAGTGAGTCTTTCAGTAAATTTCAAAGTACGTAAGCGGCTATTAGACCTTCAATCCCCAAACCGACACAGCAGCATGACCAGCCTGTGCGCGGGGCCAAGCAACAACCGGCGTCCGACTGCCGCACCTCTAGACGCCGCGCCCTTAGAGCATACCGCGCGCCTCGATGCTAGGCTCGCCTCAACTCCGCCGCCCATCACAGCGACGCTCGCCTCAGCTAGCAGCCACGTTCACCGCTACAGCCGCCCTTCAACGCTACCGCCGCCCGCTCGCCCCATCGATGCAGCGCTTCACCGCCGTAGCAGCCGTTCCTAGCCACTACAGACGCCACATCTAGCTGCAACCACCACCATGGCAGAGAGAGGACGTGAAGCCTCGTCGGGAGGGAAGTCCTGGGTTTCCCTCGGTCTACCCGTCACTGACATGAGCTGCGCTGACAACACAGGCGCCAAGAACCTGTACATAATTGCCGTGCAGGGAATCAAGGGGCGTCTGAACAGCCTGTCCGCCGCCGCCGTGTCCTGCAACAACCAGCAGAACAACAGCGGTGACCCAAACAGCTACGGAGACGGAGGATGCAGCGACACCGGCTCAGGAATGGGCACACTCTTAGCTTCCAAGAACCTACAAGAGTTCCTGAAAGTATGGAAGAGCTGAAGGCCATCAAGACGTACCGGGCGTCAACAAGACCCATGATGTCACCCATCCACAACAAGATGGAAGAGTTCGGTATCCAATAGTGTTAAATTAGAAAATCAAGGAAGAATTATTTTGAACATGAACATTGAAAATTTATTTTATGAACGTTGAAATTTTTATTTTATGAACTTGAAAGTTTAATACCTACTCTGGTTAGGGTAGTTGTAGCGTCACCCGGTTATTACTCTTGTGGAAATCAAATAGAAAAGTGTTAAATGGAAAACATTGACCAGGATTCAAAAGAAATTGAGGGTCAGTATGTTCTTAGTATATCCAGGTAAGAGGTTGATTGGGATACCAGTCTCAGTTGAATTTCATAACAGACTCAGTCTGGTTCGGTGAGTCTTCAAGGTATTTTAATTCAAGTTACAATCAACACGACCAGGTATATTCAGGTGAGATTAAGCGAAGTGTTCAATGTAACTTAGTGAGTCAGAGGTGAGTGTAGTGTCAGACTAGATGAAACCATTTGGTCAGGAGATTTCTCATGTCTAGAAGTCGGAGCGTCTGATTCTCACGGGCGAAGCCTGGTTCAGTGGGAGGAGTATTTTAATTCGAGATAGTAGTACTACGCTTCTCACCTTACAGTCAACCAGCTTGCGGTGTGACGGACATTTCAGGACTTGTAGGGCTCTTATCATTTACCAGAGGTAAGCTGGCGTGCGCCTCTGGGATATATCTCTGCACCGAGAATGCGGACTAAGTCAAGGTTGACGGTCACGTTCATTACCCAGGTATCAGGTTGACTGGGATACTTCCTTGCATTGGATTCTCGTGTAATCTAAACACAAACAGACCCCGTTTTCAAAGAACAGAAGAATTTCCATTAAATTCACTCTAAATTCGTCTCATACACACTTCCTCTTGACGCAGTTTTAAAAAAACGGAAACCTGATCCGTAAGTATTTACTTTGATATCATAGAATTTAATTTTCCCGGAGAATAGACGCGTGTAATGCCCATTATTCGGGAAATAGTAGGAACAATTATTATTATGAAATTCCGCGCTATGTCTTGTCAGTAGTTAATTTTTTTCTCTTTGTTCAGGATGACTCATCGTATTTCTTTCTTTCCGCCATCTTTTCGTCTCAGTTTGGCCATCCTAGACGCCATTTTGTTCTATCTTCTTTCGTTTTCTTTCACTCCCTCTCTCCCTCACATGCCGTATGCGAGTCCAAATTCGTGGGATAATTATTCTGCGATCAGTGATAACTAATGATGTCAGTTCTTTTTATCTTTCCCCAGTTATCTGTTCAGACCAAGAAACTCTCCCAGAATCTTACCGTCTTTCAAAATAATCCCTATCGTTATCGGTTATGGTCATATATGGGCGTTGTAGTAAGGATCCACGCTAAAATGAGAGCTCACCAATATTCTACGTAAGATTTCAATACCTCTTCGCTCTGAATTAGGTGTTCGGAATGTCGATATTACATATAAAACCAACCTTCGTGAAGCTTTAGACCAGACATTAAATTCCCTTATATCAAAGTTGCCAGTTTGTATTAGGGACGGCCTCTTCGGGGATACGCGAGTTTCATTACTTAAATAGTTGGTTCGGGATTATAATTTGTTCATTTAAGGTCACCAGCAGGCTTTCCAAACAAGTTCTTTTTTTCTTGGCGCGGAATTCCGCAGGGCACCGCAGTCTTCCCTCTCCGCTCTTCAAGGTAAGATATGCGCCCCGAGCTCCGGTGGTTTTTCTCCCTTAGTGTATTACATCTATATATTTCTATATAAATATATAGGTACAGTTCGGTGTCACTAAGGCATAGATGTTCCGCCCATCCTTATACGTGTTATTAAGAGAGTCTTCCCTCTCCGCTCTTCAAGGTCTAGACGCAAAACCTCCAAACGGCCACATGGTTTTAATGAAACACAGACCACACTGTCTCAACATTTTCTTTCTCTACTAGATATTTATCTTCCATGTGTGTTTTATAAATATTAAGTAATATGTTACCTAGGTGTAGGGAAATTCACTAAATAGGATCCAGTGAGGAGAGTTATGCTCCTAAGAGCTTCCTTTCATCACATAGTAAGAGTTTCCTGTATCAGAGTGTAAAGGTTATTCTTATTTCCGAGTAGGTTTTCTTGTATAGTGTTAACCCTTATATGCTGAAGATGATCTCAAGTGAGAGACTTACCATGTTTCTAAAATAAATAGGATATCATTTACAAATATAGTTCTTGTGTTATTATGAAAACCCAGGTGATTATTCTGTATTAGGATAATAATTCCCCACACTTCCAAAAGAGTTCCGCCTTACTAGGTATAAACCCCTAGTACCGACCACGACTACCAAGATCAATCTAATATTAATATTAATCTAACGTGCCCAGGAGTAATCCAGGAGTTACTCGCCGGGGCTGGTGGCAGCCATTCCCTTAACCTAAATCCTTATCTTTTCCCCTTAAATACATCCCCTATTTCATTACTCTCCGCAGTGAGACGTGGTCACATTAAAATCACATAGTGAAGTCATAAGACTAAGTTAAATCCTCCCGTCAAGTTGTAATCTTTTATCAAATCATCCCCAAGTAATATCATTCAAGTAACGTTGACCAGTTATAAAAACCCCCATACCTAAAACCCCAATTTCCAGCAACACACATGTATGTGCCTTAGAAGTAGATGATGCCAAAAAACATCATTGGTATGTGAAAGGGTTAATTTCCCACAATACAAAAATGAAGAATTTAGCTATATATATAAAAAAAAATTGCATGAATCATGCCAGATATTTAGGAATGTGATTATGTATTAAGATTAGTACACAGTATCATGTATCTCAATACATAAGGTGATCTACAAACCTCTACTATGGATACATTGTTTTAACTTATATCGTGATTTAAGATAATTCCACAACTACCAAATTATATTACCAACAGATTTACCACCAACCTCTTTTGACATATGAGAAATACTGTACATATTTTCAATGTTTAATGCATACTAATTAATGCATTAATGAAGACTAATATAATAAGATGAACACCGGCACTGCTAGGTACATTAAAGCCGTCATCTGTAGTGGTACACTGCAACTGATGATCACTCATTTATAGGTACAGTGTGGTGCCACTGGTCACTATGAATGTGTTGATGTTTAGTTCACTGGCTTGAAGTACTGTTTATCGTAAGCAATGTCATAAGCAAAAAGTTCTGCGCGATAGTTTGTACTCTTTCTGGCTTTTGTAGTTAAGTCAAAAATTCTAAAAATTACATGACTGAGAATGAAGCTGAAATTAGTGAACGGGGTCCTGAGTGAGACCCAAGTGCAATGGTGGCATAAATGTGCGTGACAAGCACTTCTCTTATAAGTTATAAATAAAAATGGAGATTCTTAAGACTTTTGGCCAGTATTTTTTTTTTTTTTAGTGTATGTTATGTGTTCTTTTATTGTTATTATACCCCATAGATTTTCATAACAGATATGCATTTTGGAAATAAATAGACGAAACATAATATATATTTTTATACCATATGACTTCTTGATTTGGGAGTTTCTTTGTTGAGGACTGACATATCACCTGATGTGCTAAGATCAACAGCATGTGCAAAGGAATTGATATTTAACAGCATATGGATGAACAGATAAAACACAAGTTGTATGTATTTTTTAATTTATTTATCTGGCTGTTTCCTAACATTTATGGTGGCATTTGAGAAGAAAAGAAAAAGTTCAGTCATACTTGGATATCTAAAGTTTAATATAAAACTTTCATGTAAGCATCTTCATTATTTCTTCTTCTTCCAGTTTAACGTCAGTTTTCACACCATTTTTATGAGGTTAGACGGCCGATGATACGCTTCCAACCATCTCTTATCTCTATCTCAATTTATGTACTTGCATTATATTAACTTTTAGAATTAGTTCAATACACAAGGTGTCAACAAAATATTGTGGATCTTCAGTATTATTGAGCTCTTATGCATCTTCAAATACATAAAATATGTATAGAGTTACTTATGTCCCTGTTTTTCAAGGGACTATACTGCAATAAGTATTTGGAACAAATCTTACAAAGTAGTAACAAGTAAAACTCATCATAAAACTCTAGGTAATCACCCTTTGGTATTTATTACAAACCAGTAGGTATGTATATATTTGCAGAACTGTTCATCAAAACTTCCAGTAACATGTTTCATTAATAGAAGCCAATAGTACTAACCATAGACCACTACATCTCTGGAACTGTTTACACCGCGCCAGGTGGTTTTTGAAATCGCCGCGCTGCATACACTCAGCCCCAACGGATCGTCATTTCATAGAACGCTGGTGGGAAGCTGTACTACAGCACTCTCTCCGAAGTGTGCTTTGAGCGGAGCGAGAACGCCTCCGACTGGCCTTCGGCGCTTACCCAAATTCGATCCCGACGAAAACAATAACCTTTCTGCACCGTCGATGCCTAAAAACACCCTTCGCCTGTCCATATTCTACCTCGATTGCGAGTGCATCGAGTGACACAGGTCGGCATGAGGCCTCTATCACAGGCCGTCACTATAAAAATACGTGCCTGCGCCCAACGTGGGAGAGCTAACCAATCACAGCCTCAGGGAACTCCAAGCTACACATCCGAACCTGGTCACACTGCCTACAGCTATAGGCTCAAAAAACAAAAACCGAACAATCAAGTTTTTTTTTTTTTTTTAAATATGAATCCTTTTATATTTACTGAAAACCTACAAAGATTAGCGTCGACATCCTTCTGGTATACCGATGAACAGTGAAGTTGAAAACAGGCTACTCCGACTCTGGGCCAATTGTGCAACAGCTGATATCGTGGCCGTCAGATTAATGGTACTATTACTAACCAATGAGTGTGGATATAATTCTTTGCATATACATCAGCTATCAACTGTGTAAACAACAAATCAACATCAGCTTATATATATTATATATATATATTATTATATAATATATATATATATAATATATATATAATATATATATATATATTATATATATATATATATATATATATATATATTATATATATATATATATATATATATATATATATATATATAATATATATATATATATATATATATATATATATATATATATATATATATATATATATATATATATATATATAGTGGGAGCTCGGGTACTTGAACTAAATTAGTTCCAGAAGGCTGTTCGAGTGCCGATTTGTTCGAGTACTGAACAAATTTTTCCAATAAGGAATAAAGTACATTTAATTAATCCGTTCTAGACCCCCAAAAATGGTATTATTTTACACAAGGACCAGAATTTCCTACACAATTGGGAATATGGTTTCTGTTACCTTATTGGATTCTAAGACAACATTCTCTCTATAAGCTTCCGTCGTAAATAATTACTTTCGGAGATATATGTTGTTTATAGGGAGGAGAGACAAATGTTTATGTGCGCCTCACTCTTTTCCTAGTCACTGCATTACCTGTTTTTCCATTGCTGCGGACCTTTTTAATGCGAATTTGGCTTAGTTAGTAGGTTAAAACGTGGGGTTAGGTTAGGTAAGTGAGTCAAAAGGTGGGGTTAGGTTACTTACCTAAACCTTAGGTACCTTAGGTTACCTTACCTAGGTAGTTCTTATATCTCCTATACACTCTCTTCCTTTTAAAAACATCTTATATCTCCGAAAGTAGTGATTTGCAACAGAAGCTCATAGAGATAATGTTTCTCAGAATCCATTAAGGTAAACAAAAATCATACTACCAAATCAACACACAAAACTCCTTATCATCAAACAAACTAAACAAACATAAAATCAATAAAACAAACTAATTGATCCAATCAATAACTCTCAAACCTCTTCAATTGTTGTGATATTTGTTTTGTAACTGCTTTCACTCCTTTAGCAACATCAGCTTTTTTGATGGTCTCTTTACTTTTTAGTATCATAGAGATCATAGATTTTGCCATACGAAACTCGGTGGGTGACTTATTTAACAAAAATACATGAGACAGTTTACAGCGAAGTTTAGCAGAGTTATACACTAAGCGACAGTCACGCGGAAACCTGACTAATTTCCTTTCATTTCAGCTGTTATACCATATGCATGACGCGTCTCAGTTCATACAAGTCTGATACAAATATTCTCGGCCGAGTGCCGAGCAAATGGTCGACAACCGAGCATTTTTTTTTCAGAACCAAGTGTTCGAATACGACTTGTTCGAGTTAGGAGCCGTTCGAGTACCAAGTTCCCAGTGTATATATATATATAATATATATTATATATATATATATATTAATATATATATATATATATATATATATATATATATATATATACTATATATATATATACATATTATATATAATATATACATATATATATATATATATATATATATATATATATATATAATTATATATATAAATTATATATATATATTTATCATCTCGACTCAGACTCTTTTTCTATCAGTGATGAGAACCCTCACAATACAACCAACACCACCAACATTATACACTTTTTCATGCCAAATGAGCAAAATAGCTGATGACCCTTCTGACGGCCTTTCAAACCCTCGGTATATGTATTTCATGAGAACATCCAACTGTGTCTTGTCAAGTGATGAAATGATCTGGTCCATCTGTGATTGCTGACTGACAGAAGCACCTGAGAATGGAAGAAAACACATTGTAGAAATAAATACATTGTAGAAATTATCCATCAACCACAATCTCATAATTAGTAGAGTGGTGGTTTTGTTCCCCCCCCCCCCCTTGTGAGAGGTATTTTCCGCTCGTCATAGGGGGAGTGTGTGTACGAATGTATATATAATTGTAATGGTAATGGGTAAGTAATTAAGGTAATTTAAGTAAATGATTAGTACTGGGATAGGATAAATTAATATTCCCAGTGGTTAATAAGCATTGCACTTAAATAATTAGCACCTTGGTTTGAAGCGCGGTCATTGGCTGCCGCCCATTAGATTCTATAGCCACCTGAAATTTGTACACGTGGCATGGTGGCGATCTTTCACCGCCGCCCACCTTGGAGAGGTTAGTACACTCTAGACATCCGAGGGAATAACATATATTAAATATACGTGCTTGTCTATAAGTACAAGTACAAGTACACTCCAGGCATCCGTGAGGATAACATCTATTGTTAATATATAAGTGCTTGTCTATAAGTACAAGTATAGTACTTTTCCAGACCCTCGCGGTAGTACATCTAATATACAGGGAGGTCCCGAAGATACGAGCAGTTAGGTTTCACACCTGGTACATGGTTCCACCTGGTATATTCGTTAAAGCGAAATCTCGTATAACGAAACACATAACTAATGGTAAAATATAGGTTTGGTTCCAGGACCCCATCAATTTTTTTAAAAACACAACAAAAAAAACATGTTTTTCAAGCTAAAATAAACTATAGCAAACACAACAAACACACAGCGTCTATATTACCCACACTGTACTACCTATTCTGTAGAAAAACCATTCTGAAAGAGAAAATAGCACACAAAATAACATAACTGCACATTAATTAAACATAAAACATGCATAACAAGCAAAAAAGACGTTGTAATGTAGGGGACCTGCGTGATACAAGAGAAGTAGTGTAGTGGTCCCAAGGTTGGGGCCGCACACCTGCTAATTACCCCTAAAGGTCAGGCCGCGCCATATGCTTAATTACCCTTCAGGTCACGGCTTGCTAGGGGTGATCTCACTGGGGTCAACCAATCCCTCTTTGTCCAGCCGGGGGGAGTGGTAGGGCGTGCATTCTGAACTTGATAATTTTACTCACCCCAGTTTGAATGTCGTATCATTGGATTTTCGATCTCGTATATTGAAAATAGACCCTAATTTACACATCTCGTATCATCGGATTCTCGTATACCGAATGCTCGTATAACGGGACCTCCCTGTACTATCAGTTCACTCCGGACCTTCGCCTTAATAACATCTCTTACTAATATACGTGCTTGTATAAAGAAGAGATTTTGTACATACGTTAATTGTACATATAATTGTAAAAACAATAGGACGTGTTAGAACAACACAGATAACAATCCGCTGCGTCATGGATAACTGGGTTATGAAAACCCGCCTGACGCCAACCACAACTAACGCCTCCACCTTCGTCATTCACGGGCGGCTCTGATCACACGCTACCACTTCGGATCACACGTCATGCAGTATTAATACAAGTCTACAGCCCATTTCAACCCACTATCCACCGATAAGTATCCTAGTTAGTGATTAGCTGGGGTAATGTGTCGGGAGATAGACATGGGTTTGATTGATTAGGTAAGACCTCATATTAAATATATGTATGTGACATAAATTCCCACATACATAATTATTTTCAATAAAATCTTATTCCCAATTCATACACTCAAATACACTCGTAGGGTGGGTGAGGCAACGCGCCCCCCGGTGCATGCCCCCAATGATTGATACACTCAAAGTATGCTATCATAATTATTAAGGGGTACGACTTAACCACTTATTGGCCAGCCTGGGACATAGTCTGCGTTCAGTGCTTCTGCGTGTATTTGTTGTATAATAAGTCTATGTGAATGACTTTCCAGAGCATAAATATGAGGATCACGATACTATGTAATGGAAATAATCGTGTAATGGTTGATAACGGACAATTCAACCTCATGAACTAAGTTTTAAGCTATTTATATCCTATATAGCCTATTAGCCTGAATGGTTGATGTGTGTATTAGCGAGGTGATGAAATTCAAAGTGAAACTGTGCAGTGCGAATTGACTACTTTATATAAATTGTACACATGGGTAGTTTTGTTTTATATATACAGTAAAGCCTTATAGCTCGGCACTGTATAACTCTGAATTTGATATAACGGCATGGCAAAGGCAGTTTCTTCTTTTTTTCTCTCTTTTTTTACACACACACCTATGCCTATAGCGCGTGTAGGCAGTGAGCTACAGGGGTGGGGGTGGTAGGCCCTGGAGGCTCACTCGAGGGCTGTGATGGTTGGCCCTCGCCCGTGGTGGCGCAGGCAGGATTGTTATAGTGACGCCCAGGGCCGGATCAAAAACTGTGGGGGCCCTGGGGCTCAGCTTTTGTGGGGGCCTATATTCGCACGAAAATTAAGCACTTTTGTGGGTATTTTGAGGCCTATGTTTGGCAAAGAAACCGTTAATGCATAGACTGGTATTCAGAGATAAAGGATGAAACAGAGACAGACAAATATGTTTTTGGTTTTGTAACTTGCCAATGTTTTTAATATTACTGCTTAAAGCTAATATAAATATGGTGGGGGCCCTTTTGGTGGGGGCCCTGTGGCAAGAGCCCCGGGAGCCCCCCCTTAAACCGGGCCCCGGACGACGCCTGTGATTAGAGGCTCGCCCCCCCCTTGTCCTCCCATGCCTCAGTCGAAAGGGGGATTTTTGGGCAGGGGTGTGGGTGTTCTTAGGGGCCCCTCGACGTGCAGAAAAATTTAAGTGGATTTTTGGGGCTCACTCGGGGTCGAACTCAGNCTACGATCCTTCCCCCCCCTTCCTCATTTCTCTCTTTCCACCTATTCTGTCCATCTTCCCAATGCAAGAGTTAATCAGTATCTTTACTTTTTTACCCCTTTTCACTGGAAAACTCTGGAACTCTCTTCCTGTTTCTATTTTTCCACTTTCCTATGTCTTAAATCTTTTCAAAAGAATAGTACAAAACACCTCCCGAACTAAATTGGCTCACCCTCGTTTTTATTATTCTCTTACTGTCTTCTTTATAGGGACTGGCAACTAAGCGGGCCTTGTGTTACCATTTTTGTTGTGCCTGGCCAGTCATTTGTGATGTAAAAAAAAAAAAAAAAAAAAAAAAATTCTATCTATATGACATATATATATATATATATATATATACTTATATATATATTTTATTTATATATCTATATATACTATATATATATTTATCTATATATATCTATATCTATATATACTATATATATTTATATATAATATATCTACATATCTATATATATATACGTATATATATATATATATATATATATATATATATATATATATATATATATATATATATAATATACTATATATATATTATATATATTATATATATATATTAGGGTGGCACTGAAAATAGATTTTTATTTTTAATGCGTGCGGGTGGTTTTCTAGTTTCATTCCCGTAAAAAATAACGTATGCAAATTTGTTTTGAAAAATATTAATATTTAAGGTCGCGAATCGAGGTAAAAGTTGAGATTTTGGGGGCAAATTTCAAGATTATCAAATTCGTTTCTGACGTTGTTGTTTACACTATAATTGGATGATTAAAAGGCATTTCTTAGTCATTTTCATATTGTTTATTGGTATTTCACTCAGTTTTGGTCACACCGGAATGCTGGTCTACTCCAGGTCCCCCTCTCTTGCAGAGTATTAGCCCCTCTCGGGGGGGGGGGGGGGATCATGGGCAGTGGGCACCCATCTCTCACTCTATGTGGCCTGGTTAGCAGTCGCAGTCGACTTGCGGGCGTCGGGTAACGCTTCCTGTGTCCTCAACGACCTGCAGGAGGAACTGGCGCTGTTCCTCGTCCTTCGTTGAGGGCCTGGTTGTAGGCCTGCATCAGCGCCACACCGCGCATCGGCGAAGTCATTCACCACCCGCAGCTCCCGGACTACACGAACGGCGGCTTGGTAGCTGCTGTCCTCCTCCCAGTCGGCTGGATCCTTGTTGAGGAACCCCGCCTCCAGGTCGAGGATCTTGAAGAGCTGCTTGGACGACGGCGTGACGAAGCTCGCCACCGTCTTGGTCGCGAGAGCGGCGCTCTTGATGTCCACTGCGGACTTGCGGGGCGGGTCCTCGTCCTCCTCCTCCTCCTCCTGCAAGTCTATGGCCTGGACCATGTCTCGCTTGACCCCGAGGGGAAGGTCGGGGTCGAAGAGTGCCAGAGCCACCAGCCGCTCGCTCAAGTACCACAGGTGGGCGGCCGAAGACCGGACTGTCGCCTTCGACAGCTCCTTGTCGGGGTAGGCGCGGAGCGCGTTCACGAAGGCCAGGTCCAGCGCCGGCGCAGCAGCGGCGAGTGGAGTCCGGAACCAGGCGGCGGCGTACGTGCGGACGACGAACAGCGCACAGCGCCTGATGCCCTGGGCCTCGGCTGCCGTCAGCCGGAACTGCATCCTGAAGAGGAAGACCTTCACAGCGTAGATGCCCTTTGCCATCCACCTGGCCCGGTGGAGCGGTCCGGGGCGGGAGAAAGCGGATGCCGCGCTTCGGAACTCCGCCGAGAGCAATTACGCAGAGCTCCAGAAGTTCCCGGTAGTCGGCCCGGGGCTGGGCGTGGTCGAGGAAGCGGCGGAAGTTGACCAGCAGCTCGTCCCGCTCCGGAACGTTATCGGCGGTGAACGGCTCCGGCGTGGTCCTGTCGATGAACTCCCACCCGCCTTGGAACCTCTGAACAGCTGGATGTCGGGCCGCTCGAGACTCCAAGGCAGATGGAGAAGGCCTTCTCCAGGACCAGCTCGTACACGTGGTGCCGGCAGGCCAGGTGGAGGACGGGCCGATCCAGCTTCTGCTTGATGAGGGTACAAGCCCCGTTCACCAGCCCGCTGTTCACCGCCGTGGTGTCGAAGCTGAGACCGGCGGACCCCGCTCCTCCAGCTCCCAGTCCTCCAGCGCTGTGAGCACGGCCTGAGCGCAGTCCCTGTGCTCGGCCGACGGGAGCTTGGGGACGGTGAGGAGCTTGACCACTCCGCCCCCCGACACCAGGACCGGAGCCGGTCGACGCTCCCTCCCCGCCATCGCTCTCCGGGACGATCTTTCCGTCCCAGTGGACGATGACAACGGCGTCGGGGTTGAACGCGGCCTTGATCTCCTTGGCAGCCTCCTCTCGGAACTTCATCCGAGCGCGCCTGAAGGATTCGCGGTTCAGCACCAGCTCGGCGGTGGTCGTGTCCTAAGTTTCCGTGCTGCAGCTGACAACACGTGAACCGCATTGCGGTTGGACACCTTGGTCCGGTCGAGCGCGGCGGCCAGTTCACTGTTGAGGACGGACTTTCGCACGCTCGCCCGCATGCGCTTCGGAGTATGTGCCGACGTTGAGGCCTCTCGTCGTCGCCATCGTTGAAGACGTTCCCTTCGTGTGCGCGCCGCAACGGCCGGGTAGGACTGTTGCCGGCACTGGCACTGGAGTCGGAAGAACTGCCGCGGAAGAACTGCCGAAAGCACAACGGACCGGTCAAGCTCAAGGCACACTTTCGCCTCCGCTTCCGCCCGCCGGCGATTCGTTGACTCCAACTTCTCCTTGACCTTCTTCTCTTTGACAGCAAAGGGACATGTCTCGAGAACCGAGAGAACCGCGGGGCTCGTCCTCCCTTTGGGCCAGCAGGAAGGACCGGTCCTCTTCCTCTGTGAGGAGTGTAAGCGCATCTTGGTGCTCGATGTCGAAGAGGCGACGCAGGGATGCGACGAATGCCTCTTCCCTCGCCACCTGGGTCGGCCCGCGCTTCGACTTGCTCTTCTTCAAGGAGACCCACTCATCGTAGAGTCGGATGAGTTTGTCGCGCGCGCCGGTGGGCTGCCTGGACTGGAATGCGTGCCCGGGCCCAGAATGCGAGTACCTCATCGATCACCTTGGGCCGCCGCGGGCTTCTTCTCGTGCTTCAGTTCCAAATGAAGGTGCAGGAACAGACGGAGAGCTTGTCCTCGTGTTGGGAGTCGGCTTCCCGTAAGTTCGTTCAGTGTACTATGTACAAGGTACACAGTCGTGTTTGACCTAGTCGTCGCCATCGCAACTCTGGGAAACAGGAGAGGGAAGGCTATTATTAGTCAATTATATAAAAAATTTATGTAATGCGTCAAAAGAAGAAACATGTCAAATGGATGAGGATGATTGGAAATTCCCTGAGGAACAGCACTTTCTGGGCAACAAAAATGTAACAGAGCGAATAAAAAACGAACCAAACTGTTATAGAGGCGTTGGTAAACAGTTTCTAAGAGCCCACGGTGCCAACCGACACTCCTTTCCGGTCGAAACGTGCACTAAGACTGAGCCAACCAACGGGCAAAATACGGCCCCGGAACGCGGGCTAACGAGTTTTTGCCTGTTTTTGCCTGACCTGGCCTGGCTCCGATCGACCGGAAGTGGTGTAATAAACAATTGTTAGACAAAAAAAAGCCAAAATACGTCGGAAATGCAATTTAATGATGGAAAATGTTGTTCGAGATATGTTTAAAGTAAATTTGAAAAAGTTGATTTTTTCCCGAAAAATGTCAACTTTGACCTCAATTCGCGACCTCTAAATATTAATATTTTTTTAAATCCTTTTGCACACATTATTATCTACGGGAATGAAACCAGAAAACCACCCGCACACCTAAAAATCGGATAAAATAAAATTCACTATATGGCTGAGTGCCACCCTAATATATATATATATATATATATATTATATATATATATATATATATATATATTTATATATATATATACATGTATATATATATATATTATATATATTATATATATATTATATATAATATATATATATATTTATATATATATATATACACGTATCTATATATATATATCTATATATATATATTATATATATATATATATATATATATATATATATATATATATATATATATATATGATATA
>JACEEZ010025087.1:32500-35000 GCA_016584305.1 Chionoecetes opilio
CACTCATACAGCTCTCCTAAACAGGGTTGAGTCAAAAGCTTTTCGTCTCATCAACTCCCCTCCTCTGACTGACTGTCTTCAATCTTTAAATCACCGACTTCTGTTTCTATTCTCTTCTCCGTTTATTTTTCCATGCTCACTGCTCTTCTGAACTTGCAAAAGACTGCAATGCCCCCCCCCTCCCGCGCAATCGCTGCACCAGCTTTTCTATCATTTCTCTATTCTGTCTATCTGCAATAGGGCTTGAGTTACCAGTTCTTTAGTCCCTTCCATCCTTTGTGGTAAAACTCTTGTGAACTATACTTTATGTTTCTATTTTTTCATTTCCTAAGTCTTAAATCTTTTCAAAGAAGAGTAACAAATACACTCCAATAAATTGTACCTCGTTTTATAATTATTCTCTTATGTCTTCTTTATAGGGACTGCAACTATAGCGGCTTTGTGTTACCATTTTTGATTGTTGCCTTGGCATCATTTGTGATGTAAATAAAAATATAATAAAATAAAAAATCTATATATGACACATATATATATAATATATATATATATATTTTATATATATATATATATATATATATATATATATATATATATATATATATATATATATATATATATATTATTACATATTATATTATATATTATATATACTATATATATATATCTATATTATCTATATCATATTATATATTATATATATATATATATCTATATCTATATATATATAAACTATCATACAATATTGTAGTGTATTATCATATATATATAAATAATATGATTTGTATTATGTAATATATCTATATAGGTATTGTATAATAGTGATATTTATTATGTATTGAGTTCATCATATACAAATAGTATATATGTACTAATTACGACACATCATTATACCTGTCTCTCTCCCAGTTTTTTTTTTTTTTTTTTATTACACAGCCACTGTGTGTGTGTTATCAACGTCATACCGCATGGTAGTGGATAGCAGTTGGCTGCCATCTGTGGTAGCCGATTCGAATCCTCACTGCTCCCGGTTGCTGTCACCCTCGAGCAAGGGAATGTGTGTGTGTGGTGTGTGAGGTCCATGCATTACCCAAAGATCGGTAATAATGTGCTCCAAGTTCGCACCGGGAGGTTAAACTGGCGTTCGCAAGTCCGACTTGCGTGGATAAGACCATGGGTGAATAAGACACACATTCACAGACCGCCATGATGATTAAGTGGACAAAAGCGTTGGTCCGCCATTATGTGGTTAGCCGATTCGGATCCTCACTACTGCCGGGGATTTTTCACTGACATATTCGGTTGGTTACCCTCCCCCTTGAGCAAGGGAATGCTGGTGTGTGGTGTGTAAGGTCTCAGCATTACCCTAAGATCGGTAATAATGAGCTCCAAGATCGCTCCGAGAAGGGGAAATTGACGATCGCAAGTCACTCGCTCGGACAAAGACCATGGGTGAATGACACACACACACACACACACACAACACACACACACACACACACACACACACACACACACACACACACACACACACACACATACCCCCACCCCCACCCCCACCCCCACCCCCAACCCTACCCCCACCCCACCCACCCACCCACCCACCCTCCCACCCACCCACCCACCCACCCACCCACCCACCCACCCACCCACCCCACCCACCCACCACACCCACCCAACCAACAACCACCAACCACCCACACCCACACCCACACCCACACACAAGCGCCATGATATGCCTCATCTGGCACATAATTATTTTATAGCAGCGCAGGTCGTATAATAATATAAGTCAAATTCTTGTATTCTAAACAACATTATAAAACTGGGGAAATGTATTGACGATGATAAGCGCTCAATTAGTATATAACGTCATACACAAAGATGTCAAAGCAAAATAGTGTTTTTGAATTTATTCATGGTGGACACATTCACAGTGCATTCATAAGAGAAGCTTTACAATCACCCAATCAACACAGATGTGTAGAAAACATGTGCGTTATAACTCTTACAGAATGGTTTGATTTGTGTGTTACCCTGTAGGTGAATTTATCAATCAATCATTGGGGGCATACGCCGGGGGGCGCGTCGCCTCGCCCACCCTACGACGCCACTCCCGGGGGTCACCACGCGCGAGTTCCCATGCAGGCTCCTTTCCCATACCAAGCAACTCTCGACAAGAAACATCAACTTGTCCCAGCCACGAGCCTTGTGGGCGCCCCCTTGGCCTTCTCCACGCCGGATTGTCTCCTACAGATACAACCCGATGGGAAGGATCGGTTTCAGGGTAGCGTGCCACATGCCCATATAGCCGAAGTTGGCGCTGACGGACTATGCAGGTAATAGGCCTCGATTCAGTCTCACGGTGCAATCGCTGATTTGACACGTAATCATCCCAGCGATACCCCATGATTCTGCGAAGACACTTATTACCAAAGGCATTGATTCGTCTCTTCAAGTCACTATTTAGTGTCCATGTCTCACAACCATAGAGTAAGACAGG
>JACEEZ010025087.1:40000-50000 GCA_016584305.1 Chionoecetes opilio
TGGATGTTTTTTTTATTGGCAGCGAGCGAAGCGAGCTGCTTCTTACCATAAGACCCGTGGAACCAAGTTTAAGCCAAAAAATGAATAACTACTCCTAAATATTGTCGGATTGAGTTGAAATTCGACATGCAAGTAGTGCTGTCAAAATCAATGGGGGTCTGTGTAACAAACTTTTTGCGTAAAACAAGCCCTTACTGAGTAATTAGCGTAATGATTTAAATATTGTCGGATTGAGCTGAAATTCGACATGCAAATAGTGCTGTCAAAATCAATGGGGGTCTGTGCAACAAACGTTTTGCGTAGAACAAGCCCTTAATGAGTAATTAGCGTAATGAGTTAATTGGCTGGAACGTGGCTCGCTGCCACGTTCCAGCCGCAAGAACTGAGCCAAAAGCAAAGGGGCCGTAGGCTGGACGCCTATACTTGATATGATTGGCAGCGAGCGAAGCGAGCTGCTACTTACCATAAGACCCATTCGCGTAAGGGGAGTGGAACCAAGTTTAAGCCAAAAACTGAATAATTACTCCTAAATATTGTCAGATTGAGCTGACATTTTACATGCAAGTAGTGCTGTCAAAATCAACGGGGGTCTGTGATTTGCGTAGAACAAGCCCTTAATGAGTAATTAGCGTAATGATTTAAATATCGTCGGATTGAGCTGAAATTTGACATGCATGTAGTGCTGTCAAAATCAATGGGGGTCTGTGAAACAAACTTTTTGCGTAGAACAAGCCCTTAATGAGTAATTAGCGTAATGAGTTAATTGGCTGGAACGTGGCTCGCTACCACGTTCCAGCCGCAAGAACTGAGCCAAAAGCAAAGGGGCCAGAGGCTGGACGCCTATACTTGATTTATTTTTTTACATCATAGCCTATAGCGCCTGTAGGCAGTGACCTCCAGGGGTGGGATAGAAGGTCCTGGAGGTTCACTCGAGGACATTGATGGTTGGCCCGGCCCCGTACTGGCGCAGGCATGATTTTTATGGTGACGGCTGTGATTAGATGATCCGATGATTATGTGTGTGTGTGTGTGTGTGTGTGTGTGTGTGTGTGTGTGTGTGTGTTTTAATAGAAGCTAATACGATGTTTTAGCAGCTCTTACTATGTAAACATGTTTTTACATAATTGCATCTTGTTTGTCAGTGATATTGCTCGTTTGCATGATGACTGTGACATGTGTACCATCCCTCTACTACATTCACCATAAAACACATTCACTGAAGTAACAAGCTACGCGCTATTTATCCTTCCTTCCTCCTCTCTTCCCCTCTTCCCCCCTTACCTCTTCTCTCTTCTTTCATCCTCTCCCAACCACTTTTACATCCCTTTACACCCTCTTAACACACACACACGTACACGCACACACACACACCGTGCGTCTTTAACCTGGTTAACTTGTCAACTTGGGTTCAGCTTCTCGCCGGAGTCATAATGAATTTGGCGGAGGATTAAAAGATGACTGATCGGGAGACTTAAATTTCACGTTCATTCTGTGCATTTGGCGGGGGGAGGGAGAGAGAGAGAGAGAGAGAGAGAGAGAGAGAGAGAGAGAGAGAGAGAGAGAGAGAGAGAGAGAGAGAGAGAGAGAGAGAGAGAGAGAGAGAGAGAGAGAGAGAGAGAGAGAGAGAGAGAGAGAGAGAGAGAGAGAGAGAGAGAGAGAGAGAGAGAGAGAGAGAGAGAGAGAGAGAGAGAGAGAGAGAGAGAGACTTGGTGATTTAATGTAACACCACCTGGCAAAATAAATATGTAAATGAATATGTGGCTTGTGCATAAAAAGTTTTATTATATATTATGAATGTTTTATAGTGATGTTTCCTATTCACGAAGAAAAATAAAGATATAAGTTCAAGAACTAAAGATAATTAAAAATAGATAAGATGAGCTCGTATGTGTAGGTATAACACGAAGTAAAAAAAAATGTAATCAAATAATAAAGATAATTATAATGAACATCAAAGTAAGGTTGACTTGAGCCACACGGAAAAGCGTGGACGAGAGAGGAGTGCAGTCAGAGAAGCAGCGGGATAAGTCAAGTTCTCTTACTCTAAACCTGCGTCAGGTAGGGAAATGTTGGTCTTAAGTCATATGAGAGGAGATAAGGAATAGTCGGGATGCCTCCCTTGGAATAGCGGGACCAATTTTTCATAGATCTTATCACCTTAAAGCAATTCGGGGAGGCCACTGCTGTCGAAATGTAGTTTGAAGCAGTAAGGTCTCATTTGGGTCCTGGGAGAAGGCTTTCTTGCTTCACCTGAAAGGCTTGTGTGTAAATACTTTCAAGCGTATGGATGATGTAAATATTTGAAAAAAGAATCATCCTGAGGGAAAAATAAATTCTTTCCTAAAAGGATATACATGTCTTTGATGTCTTTGGCTATGTTGTGTTCAAATTGAGGGGCGTACGTGCGTGTTATTCACCCATGGTCTTGTCTCAGTTTCACCCTCCCGGTGTGAGCTTGCAGCTCATTATTACCGATCTTTGGGTAATGCTGGGACCTCACATACCACACACACCCATCCTCTTGCTCAAGGAAGACAGTAACCGCCCGAACTAGTCAATGAAAAATCCCCGGGAGCAGTGAGAATTCGAACCGGCTATAACGCACAATGGCAGGCCAGCGCGCTATACACTTGATAATCGTGGCGGTGTGTGTGTGTGTGTGTGTGTGTGTGTGTGTGTGTGTGTTTCTGTGTCTGTGTCTGTGTGTGTGTGTGTGTGTGTATTAATCTACTTGTATTCATCTAGTTATAGTTTACAGGGCCTGAGCTACACTCGTATGGCCCCGTCTCCATATCAACATATTATTATTCATCCTTAGTGCATAGTGTTGACCGAAACCATCACCCCGGGAGGCGGGTCACTAACCCCTGGCTAACATCCGTTACCCATTCACTGCTGGGTGGACAGGGACTTGGGTTTTAAGAAGACCGCCCATCTCTCTTCGCTCCGCCCGGGGATCGAACCCGGGACTTCTCGGTTGTGAACCGAGCGTACTACATATACACTACGGAGTACCCGTAGTGTGTGTGTGTGTGTGTGTATTCATCTAGTTCATCTAATTGTATTCATCTAGTTGTATTTTACAGGGCCTGAGCAACGCTCGTATGGCCCCGTCTCCATATCAACATTTTTATCATTCATCCTTAGTGCTTAGTTTTGGCCAAAGCCAGCACCCCGGGAGGCGGGTCACAAACCCCCGGCTAACACCCGGTACCCATTCACTGCTGGGTGGACAGCAGGTGTGTGTGTGTGTGTGTGTTATCATGTGTCTGAACGTTTGTGTGTAAGATTTATGCGTATTGCCGAACACTTGCAGAATGCAGAAGTATGGCTTGACCATATTTCAATATTGTGCCAGTTGTTTTAAGTCCCAGAACGCCACCTCCACCAAGATGATGCCGAGTCTTTGTAAGTAAAAATAATTATTTGTTTCCCTCTCGCAAGTGTTTCTTCTACTGCAGTCGGACGCATGGTCTTGTACCACTTTGCTGCTGACAAATGAGCTGGAGCGTCTTAAAAAGAGGAAGGTGGTGGGGCAGGGTGCAAGGCAAAGGTGTAGTTGAAGCCTCCAAGGACGAAAGAAAGCTCGGGTTGATGGACACCAGACGGGGGCACAAAGAATCTAATCCTTTGGAACGCTGACATGTGAGACGCTTATGTTTTCCCAATAGGGAAGTGGCGAGGCAAGCGCGCCGGAGATTTCGTCCAGACCAGCAAATCCTGGCAGCCACTACGTCTCCCGCAGAAGTGCACGGCACCGGTCGTTACTGCCTCGAGGCACTGGAGGAAGGTTCGCGGGCCACCTTGAAGCACCGGCTGAGAGTGCTGGCCAGGACCCAGGTGGGGTGAGTCTCTAACGGTGGGGCTGGCAAGGGGCAAGGGACGGACTTTGAGGGGACCCGATATGGGGCTGGGAAAGTGTACCTGAAAAGGCCATTGAGTCGTAAACACCACTGGTGACGAGGCTTATCACCGACTGCATAATCACCTATGTAATTACATGGGCGCGTGCTCTCTCTCTCTCTCTCTCTCTCTCTCTCTCTCTCTCTCTCTCTCTCTCTCTCTCTCTCTCTCTCTCTCTCTCTCTCTCTCTCTCTCTCTCTCTCTCTCTCTCTCTCTCTCTCTCTCTCTCTCTCTCTCTCTCTCTCTCTCTCTCTCTCTCTCTCTCTTTTCCTCCTCTCTCTCTCTCTCTCTCTCTCCTCTCTCTCTCTCTCTCTCTCTCTCTCTCTCTCTCTCTCTCTCTCTCTCTCTCTCTCTCTCTCTCTCTCTCTCCCCTCTCTCTCTTCTCTCTCATCTCTCTCCTCTCTCTCTCTCTCTCTCTCTCTCTCTCTTCTCTATCTCTTTCACACACACAAAACACACACACACACACACACACACACACACACACACACACACACACACACAACACACACACACACACACACACACACACACACACACACCACACACACACACACACACACCACACACACACATCACACACACACACACAATCACACACACACACACACAGTCACACACACACACACACACCAGTTTTGTAGTCAAGACCAGACCCTCCGAGACCAAGACCAAGACCAGACCCTTCGAGACCAAGACCAAGATCAGACCTTCCGAGACTAAGACCAGCCCTCCAAGACCAAGACCAAGACCCTCCGAGACTAAGACCAAGACCAAGACCAGACCCTACGAAACAGACCAAGACCATGAACAGGCATATACAAATATTTTGTATAAATATGACTGTTATCTGAATGTTTTTGGTCTGTACTGCGTAAATACTAAATTGAATTGTCCTAAGTTGTTCGGATGGGATCGCCGCAAGTGCTTGATAAAAGCCGACGTCGTGGCAGCCCTGTCCGTGATGCTTTGCTTGCAGAAAGTACAAACTGCTGTGTGCTTCTGGTTTCCGTATTTCTTATAAAAAAGCTCCTTGTGGTCCTTGAACGCAAATTTGATAACTGCTGAAGATGCCGACATGATTACTCATTTCGGTGTGCGAACGGAAACTAAGCGAGACTAGTCCAGTACACCTCACTGTCCGACGTCCTATGTCACTGCCAGACAGAGTTGCCGGGTCCTGCCAATTGCTGTATTTCTTGCCAGAAATTACCTAACAAATTTTGGAATTTGCCAGAAATATTCGTCAATTGAATTTCATTTTCTTATGACGAAAAATTGAAAATGCCAAAAAAGTAAAGTGTGAATGCCAAAAGTATATTTTGTGGTTTGTGCACCTGGCAACCCTGCTGCCAGATATGTTCGATGTAACGACTAACGAGGTCTGGTAGGACGGGGGTAAGGGTAACGTATAAGGGAGGAAATATATTTACAAAATTTGATATATGTGAACAACTGAACATCTAGATCAAATATTTCTGCTTTCATTGCTTCCTTGGCATGAAGAAACAAACATAGGAAAATAGCATTTTTTGTGGTTACGTTTTCCAAGCGAGTTAGCTAAACCTGTGGTACACTTGTACGAAGGGTGCGGGGATTGCATAGGTCTACACATATATGAAGTACACGGAGGTGAACAGAGCTGCAAACATGCGTGCGTGCAAACGGAGATTATCACTGCGAGAATGGCCACGTCATGCATGTTCTTTCGACTCGCACGCACTTTATCAGCGCTCACAAGGCTCAGCTCATGCATCATCACCGTAGAGCTAGTCAGGCAGTATCTATAGACAGTACAACGTTGTATGGCGCGCCGTGAATCGAAACAGCCATGATTTTTCTCCGTGTATGATAATAAATTCCGACCTTCCCCACGCCGCGATGCACTTTTTAATTCTGGCCTCGACCTGGTCTCGAGCCAAACTCCGAGACCAGAAGCTTCGAGACCAGGATCAAGACCAAGACCACATCAAACGAGACTAAGACCAAGACCACATCAAATTGGTCTCGAGACCGGTCTCGAGACAAAGACCACTCTCGAGACCTACAACACTGACACACACACACATACACACACACACACACACACACACACACACACACCAAAACACACCACCACCACCACCACGACCACCACCACCACCACCACCACCACCACCACTACCAAGTGAGTCATGAAAATGAGTGGTATTTTTTCTTTTAACTTCAGCTTTTTCCCTTCTTTTCCCCTTATGTTTGGAGAAGAAGAAAAGACACAGCAGCAGAAGAGAAACACAAAAGATGAAGGTAACAAAGTGGCTGTTAAGTTCAAATGAAGGAAGGAAGTTGGGAAGACAAAAGTGAATATAATAATATAAATATATAGGCAACATGATCCGCAGATGCAGGAAAAATGGGGAATGCAAATAAAGAATGAACGATTGAGCATAAAGTATGACTGAGGAGGAAGGAAGGCCAAGATGGGAGAGGCAATATATAGAGAAAACAATCAAGATTGCAAAAATATATAGATAAGAATTGGTTGAGGATATTGAGGCGGAAAAAGTTTGGAAAAGTTGTCTGAATATTTGCACAAAAGTGTATAGATGATGGGGAAATGGCGAGAAACGAAATATAATATTCGATAAAAATATATCAGACATACCCGGACACTTCTGCATAACAAAACATGGACAATAACAATGACAGTAAAGGAAAACAGTATCGCTTTGTCAAGGTTTGCTTGGATTTCGCGTCATGCATGCAAATTGCCTTAGCATGAGGGCTGGTGGCGCAGGAAATGGGCGACGCAGGTATGCATGAACAGTTTGCAGGTATAGATGCATGTGTAATTAGAGAGGTAAACGCAGACCCTACAACAAGACCCTACAAGGTTTGAGGGAAAATTTGATCTCTTTTTTTTTTTCTCTTTCCCACTTTTCATTGGCGCCTTTTAAGCATGGCAGGAGAGATGCTGATCATAACATGGGAAATGTGTTTACTGGAGTTTAAAAGCAAAGTGTAGGGAGGTGTTGCGCTCTTTATGCCTCTGAATTATATACACACACATATATATATATATATATATATATATATATATATATATATATATATATATATATATATATATATATATATATATATATATATATATATACGTATATATACATCTATATCTATCTATCTATCTATCTATCTACATGTGAATTTACAATGTGACGTAGCGCATGTAGATATTCATGTGTAGTTATATTGTATAATTGAAGATTTACTTCAAAACAAATAGGTTTTTTTTCTTGTTTATGGTGGTGGTTGCTGCTGTCTGTAAAGGATAAGAGCATATAGAGAGTCTGGAGGGAATAAATGGGGAAGTCAAATTTTTCGGGAAGAGGAAAGGTGAAGAAGGCACGATTTAGGGAAGTAGAATGATGGTGTCTGCCCCCTACCAAGGGCGTCGGGAATATGTGGGCGGGAGGAAATCCTGCAATCGTCTGTGATATTGACCAAAGTTTTCTCTCTTGACACTCCTCCCTTTGGTCAATGTTATCATTTGTCCTCATTCCCTGTCGTCCTACGCTGCATTTCACCTGAAGCACCAATTTGTTTTATATATTTTCTTCTTTTCTCGTTCGACAGCATGATAACACATTTTTATTTTTGTGAGGAGATGCATTTTTGCTTTCTGCTTTTAAGTATGCAGACGGCTTTCTATTTTCAACACAACTGTAATAGAAAACGTGAGCAGCTCATCCATACTGAATCGTTATACATATCGTTCTTGTTTTCGCGGGGAAAAGGTCAGGACACCAGTTGTCTATTCACATTAATGCTCGCCTGTAGGAAGAATCCTGTGAATGAAGCGATTACAGAACGTTTTTAATCATTTTCTTAATTAGGATTTCATGGGAGTGAAGTGGACGATGTCGAGGATAAAGATTTATTTAAATGGACGTGGGGTAGAAGTGCAAGGAAGTCATGAGAAGGCAGATGATCAGGGGAAGGACAATCCGGAAGTGGAAAAGGAAGAGGAGGAACATAAAAATTAGTAGTATATATATATTAATAGTAGTATAAACGAGTCAAATTTACAGTAGTAGAAGCAGTAGTAGTAGTAGTAGTATAAAGGTGACTACTACTACTACTGGTTTAGAACCATCTCCTTATAGTGGCTGGAAGATCACCCGCAGAAAAATAACAAAGGAAAAGTGAGTGATGGAGTAGGAAGTGACGTCAGGGCGCCATGATAAGAGCAGCTCTAAGAAAAAAAACATTGATGTAAGAGAGGATACACTGTGGGCGTTTACTAGGCATGAGAGAGGAAATGAGAGTGAGACAGCACGAGGGCGGTGAGAGGTGGAGAAGGGCGAGCCTGTAAGAGTGCCGGGACACACATGGCTATCCCTCCCTATCTCCCCCATCCCGTGGTGGGGCTGTGCCCTCCCCATCCTGGTCGTTTCTCGTGCTTCTCCAAGTATGGTTTCCTCCTTCGTTTGTTTCACGCTCCTCCCTTCCCCCATTTTTCTTCACTTGCAGCGCCCTTACTCCTCCCATAACTCACTCCTGCCACCTCCTATTTTCTCGCATGTTGCTTGTGTGTGTGTGTGTGTGTGTGTGTGTGTGTGTGTGTGTGTGTGTGTGTGTAGTTGTATTCATCTAGTTGTATTTTACAGGGCCTGAACAACGCTCGTATGGCCCCGTCTCCATATCAACATTTATTTTATCATTCATCTTTAGTGCTTAGTGTTGGCCGAAGCCACCACCCCGGGAGGGGGGTCACAAACCCCCGGCTAACACCCGGTACCCGGTACCCTGCTGGGTGGACAGGGGCTCGGGTTTTAAGAAGACCGCCCGTCTGTCTTCGCTCCGCCCGGGGATCGAACCCGGGACTTCTCGGTTGTGAGCCGAGCATGCTATCCCTTACACTACGGAGTTCCCCGTGTGTGTGTGTGTGTGTGTGTGTGTGTGTGTGTGTGTGTGTGTGTGTGTGTGTGTGTGTGTGTATGTGTGTGTTTTATGTTATCAATTGTCATCTATCCCACTTTTTTTTGCATTTTGATACCTTATTACTGTTCCGAGAAATTTGATTAATCTTGCATTCACTTCCTATACCTCGTTTTCCTCAAACTCAGACTCCCTTTACCACCTCTCCCTTGATCTCCTACGCTTCCGGTTGCTGGTTCTCATCCCTTCCCTGACTGTCTTATCGCAACACAAACGGTGGTGTGGCTGATAACGAGGGTAATTTACTTGGCTCTCTGCACGTCCGGCCACCCGTGTGTGTACTGGGGGGATGGGGTGGGTGCGTGCGTGCGTGCATGCGTGCGTTGAATAAGTTCGTTTGTGTTTGTATTTGCATTTATTTCAACGCTTCATGTTCTTCGCGATTGCTTGTGTATTGATGCACATATACGCCATGTTTGCGTGTGTACGTACGTAAGTGCTATTAAATGTCTGTACGTACAGAGCTGCAACAACATCTCCACGTGCACTGCTGCTTCGTGACTACATACATGAGTCATTATTTATCTTCCCCCGTTTTCTACATCCCTCTCCTCCGCCTCAGCTTCCTTTCCTCTCTCCCTCTCCCCCTATCCCTTCTATGTCTTCCCCTACTCTTGTTCCAGAAGTTTTGTTTACATAGTACATTATATATTTTTTATTAAAACTCTAGTACATGACCCAGCTCTGAATATTTCCTTTTTTCGTTCACTCGGTTTATTCCTTCAATTAACGTCCTTCTTAGAACTGATCCATTAATTTTTTGAGGCTCACTCATTTATTGACATTTTTTTTCATGTATTGTTAATCCATGAGTGCGCTTCAGCTTTTCATTCACGATGCCAAAGTTGATCTCATACTTTCTTACCTATTTCCATCCACCACCTTAGTCTTACTTCCCCTCATCTGTCCTCTCTCACTCTCCTTTCCTCTCTTACTACAAACCCTTTCACTACTATCTTAAGTTCCCGTCAGCGTATTCTCAAAACACTCCAAACGTACTTCTCACCTCCCCCCACTCTCTCTCTCTCTCTCTCTCTCTCTCTCTCTCTCTCTCTCTCTCTCTCTCTCTCTCTCTCTCTCTCTCTCTCTCTCTCTCTCTCGGCGGTGGCCGAGTGGT
>JACEEZ010025087.1:62500-82119 GCA_016584305.1 Chionoecetes opilio
GGTTTTCATGTAGGGGTATAAAAATCTCACCATTCAATGGTCGGCTAGATATATTGTTTGAAAATACAAGTTAGAAAGTTACATCAATTGTGCATGCTAGTCTTTCATGTGGACTCAATGGAGAGCAAACTTTTTCACAAATTACACACTATTATCTTCCTAAATAACTACGAAGATTTATGTGATAGCGACTCTTTCTCCTTAGGACTTATTTGTTATTACACATATATTTGTAGCACAGATTTTTGTGTCAAAACTTTAATTTATAGCAATTTTCCAAAATATATCCTAGTCAAACAAAAACATAATACTAAATATCAAAGAAGCGTTTCAATCATCAATCCTTGGGGGCATACGCTGAGGGACGCGTCACCTCGCCCACCCTACGACTCCACTCCCGTGGGTCACCACGTGCTAGTCCCCATGCAGTTACCCTTCCCATACCAAGCATCTCTCGACAGGAAACATCCAGTTGCCCCAGCCATGAGCCTTGTGGGCAACCCCTTTGCCCACCCGGGGTTCATAGGCTGCAAGTCATCAACATCAGCATATCAACAATTTATTCAACATAGGCTGCAAGCATCCCATGTCAAAACTCAAGTCGGTGTTCCACCAGAACGCGAAGCGCTAGGATACGGTCCGTTGTTCAGTTATCAGGCGTGAACCCAGACTGCTGAGGTCTCTGATACTTCAGCATATGTTGCGGATTCGTGTCAGCAATAGATGCGCAAGCACCTTGCCTGGCACGCTGAGCAGTGTAATACCGCGGTAATTGTTGCAGTCCTTACAGTCCCCTTTCCCTTTCCAAATAGGGACGACCAGCCTCCTTTTCCAGTCAGGAGGTATGGTACCAGATTGCCACACGGCAGTCAGGACAGCTTGCAATCCGTGGATCATGTCTTTACCCCCAGCTTTGAGGAGCTCCGCACTGATATTTCAAACACCAGCTACCTTTCCACCACTCAACTTTGCTACAGCCTCTCTGACTTCGTCAGCAGAGGGTGCGGTTTCGTCAATGGGAGGATCGGCATCCACTACCCGTAATCCAGTTTTGTGAAGCTGCCTAATTGGAGGGTCTACCGTGAACAACTGCCCAAACTACTCAGTCCAACGAGCCATCTGCCCATCCATGTCCGACACGAGGGAGGTATACATAGACATAAGCTGGTGATAATCAGATCAGTTTTTTTTTCTAAACCTTATGGATGATTGACAAAGGGTATCTTGTCCAATATGATACTCTAAAGATCAGACTAATGTTTGATTTAGTTTCATGCCATATCCACAATGGTCAAGGAAATTGACATACGCATTTCGGAAAAGCAATATCATCACTTTGATCAGCGATTAAAGGTGATAATCAAAATACTTAATAGAATATAGCCTGCTCATCCTCTGCGATGGGCAGGCTATATATACTATTTAATTGAACAAATGAAAACTGTGACTAGAGATTCCGCAACTTTTTTCACCAAAGCAGGATCGGAAATTATATAAGCAATCATGTGCAAGAAGGAGGCCTGTGAGTGTTCCATAGTAAACCTGGAAATTTTACATTACAGACTTCAGTTTCTTTAAACCACCACTCTGCTTGATGCTATACATACTGATGTTTGTTGATAATAATGGATATGATGGTGATATTGGACAATGGCGACGCCGACAATGACGACGATGGTCATAATAATGGATGATGATGACGATAATGATGATGATGAATGTCATCATCATCATACTGTATCATGATGATATAAAATTGTGTGTACGAGTAGAGTACACACAACTATGTTTGTAGGGACGAGAGTGTGCACTCGAATGTATCAGATTCACAAGATGACCCACTTACACACAGGCGCGCGCACACACACACACACACACACACACACACACACACACACACACACACACACACACACACACACACACACATACACACACATGCATACACACACATACACATACACACACACGCACACACACACACCGCCTGAACGGTTCGGTTGGTTAGGATGCCCGGTACCATTCTGTGGTCCGGCGTTCGATCCCTGGCCCCGTTCAATCACGAGGATTTTTCCACTGAGAAATTCGGGCGGTTACTATCCCCCTTGAGGAAGGGGATAGGTGTATGTAGTGTGTGAGGTCGCAGCATTACACAAAGATCGGTAATAATGAGTTCCAAGCACGCTCCTGGAGGGTGAAACTGGCGATCGCGAGCCAGCTTGTGTGGACAAGACCATGGGTGAATAATTGACACACACACACACAAACAAACACACACACACACACACACACACTCATACACACACACACACATACACACACACATACACACGCGCGCGCGCACACACACACACACACACACACACACACACACACACACACACACACACACACACACACACACACACACACACACACACAGCTCACTATAGTACCATCGTTCCCACACAAGTAATCGGATTTCTGTTAAGCCATGGAAACAAATTCATTTCGCATATCGAGAATGTAAATCTGTATGCGAAATTCATTAATTTTGTGCAAAGAATAACAAAGAATTGGTAGTGGGTGATGGCGATTTAGATTACATACACAAGTGATAAAGATAGTATTGATAATGATTGTAATAATGATAAACATAATGATGATAATAATACATATATAAAATATAATAGAGATGATATTAATAATGATAATATTGATTATACAAATGATAATACAATAATATTGTTAAAGAATAATATTATAATCATAATAATAGTAATTATAATATTGGTAATAATATTAATGATAGAAATAGTTGTAATAATTATAATTATAATAATAATAATAATGATAATATTAATAATAATGATAATAGTATTAGACATATTGATAATGGTAACGATGGTATTGATAACACTGATAGTAATGAAAATGATAACAGGATTAATAATGCTAATGATTATATAAATAATGGTAATCATGATTTTCATAAAAATGATTGTAATAAAAATTTGAATAATGATAGTTGTAATCATTATAGTTATTAGTATTGTTTTATCGTAATTATTTTCAAGATATTATTTTCGATAGTAACTGAGTCAACAATGTTAAACCGGAGAGATCAGTGCACGTTGTTCATAAACGTTCTCTCAAACTCCATTAGTGGCAGCCCAGTCTTCATACATCGCTGGGTAGTTTCAAATCAAGGAGTATGCATGTATGTGTGGGGAGGCGGTGGTCGAGTTGTTAGCGTCTTGGAATGGTGATCTCGATGGCCCGAGTTCGAATCCTGCCGGGGGCAACTCTTTCGGCCATCTTTAACGCGGTCGACAAGAGGAGGTGAGCACAAGGTCCCGAGTTCAAGTCCCACCGAGGAGCAACTGTAAATCCATCGTCGAGTGGCCGAAGAAACCCACATGCTACATTCCTGTTCCTTCGACTCCGACTTCAAGTGCGGCGGAGGAAACACCAGGTGGTAGCATAAGCATAGGCCTAAACGATGGTTGACCTATTAACCTAATGGTTGACCATCACAGAAAACGAACCCTTCACCTATAGATCACAGGTGTCACTATAAAAAATCCAGCCTGCGCCACCAACGGGCTAGGGCCAACCATCACCACCTTCCAGAATGTGCAGGGCCAACCACATGAGCCCTCAAGGAAAAATATAATAGCCTACGGGCGCTGTAGGCTTCAACGTAAAAGGAACCATTGAACCCAATGTCTGATCAGTTAAGTTAAGGATGTAAAGACAACATACACTTGTACTATATATACATAGTCCGTCAGGTGAACCCCCATTTTTAGCCAACCGGTACACTCAAGATGGCAAAGACTCATTGGTATCATTGGAAAGCTATGGTATTCAGGAACTCATTTTGCCCTGGTAGCAGTCTGGATTTAGCAGTTTTCATATTTTTATCGCCTATTGAACAGACCACCTATTGGCGAACAAATCCCGCCAAATGCGGTAAAACCTGTAAGGGGTACATTCATGTTAGGACTGCATGTCATGGTTCTACAGAGGTATGCCAAGTGCCATTTGTTTTTTTAGCTTTAATTATGTTCATATAATGCCATTGTAGTAACAAGTTTGGTCAAATCAAAAGATTTTGTACTTTTTGAGCCAAAATCTTATAATGCCGATAATATACGCATTGCTATATCTTTGCAATCAGATAAGTTATTGATATTTATAAGTATTGTTTTCATATTCAATACCTCCATATTCAGACAGAGGGATCGTATGTAGCCATTATTAGTCAGCATATAGTTATGACTGTATAGTATAGGTGACCATGGTGACACATATATACCAAAATAAGATTGCAAAAACTGACTGTATTCTAGTCAGATCTCACGATAAGCTGAGTTGATATCTTGAATGCTTATAATTTAGGAGGTTTGAATGAATGAACTAAACACCATCTTTTAGTTGAATATTTAATTGTTTCATTGCACTAGACACTTCAATCCAGAAACAGTATTAAAATGTACAAACAGTCTACGTAATTTTCTCAGTAATTCTTGTCATTTGCTTTACATTTAAGAGTTATTTACTTTTTTTGTTTATTACAGATGTAATTTCACATGACAGCACAATCTGTGCTGACTCAAGTTCTTTCTTTAGTTGATGGCTCTCTTTGGCTAGATCGTATATCGTCAGAGTATATGGAAAGACCAATATCTTTCCTTTATCATCAGGACACATATGGAGTGTATCGTTGAACTCCACTTCCAGCTTTCTCCGTATGTGTTTCCTTGTCGAGTCCCTCACAGCAGTTATTCCTTCAGAATGCATGTACGTTGATAACAGATGAGCAAGATAAGTCAATGTGACAACCTTTGGATACTGAAACAGCTCTTGCCTGATATACTGGAAAAGTTGCAAGTAGGCTTCTGTTTCAGCAATCTTGTATTTAGCATCAGGGTCATCATTTGCATCATCGTTGGTATGGTCAATGATGGCATCTTTCACACTGGTATACGATCGGTAACAAGATCTATGATACCATGCTTCAGCAGCAACTATGTTTCTTGATGTGACAGCGAGGATGTGCTCATCTTGTCTCTTTGTTGCTATATCTCGTAAAGTATTATCTGCTCTCAACTCAGTACACTGTGTTAACTTCTCTCTTGTGTTCGTGCCTCTGGTATACTTGGATCGTCCAGGTGGGCAGAATATACATGTTTTCTCCATTACTCTTGAGCTGCTTGAAGGTAGTCTTCTCAATGTTCTTCGCTTAGTAGCAACTTCGCCTGCAGTAGTCATTTCAAGTTTATCCAAGTCCTGTTTCATCGTGAACAGTTTACGGCACTTGAGATGATACGGAATCTGTGGCAGTTCTCCTTCTCTCAGGTTTTCTGCAACTGTCAAGATAGCTTGATGCTGCCTGAGTCTGGCTGCCCTTAGTAGTGCGTTCCAGGAGTCGAGATCCCGAAGTGATGTAAGGCCAGCGTGAGGATCTTCATCAGTTGTGTGGATAATACAAACAGGAATTGTCTCATCCATAGCTGATTAGCTTCTCATTCACAAATGTTACCTGCAAAGATAAGAAATAAACTTAAGAACACTTGCAATTATTGGCAATTAGCTGATATTTTTTCTAAACATATTATATGCTGCTGTTGATTTGCTGTAAAATTCAAAATATTATGGAAGGATCAATAGTGGCTGCATTCGATACCTTGTATCTGAAAATGTATAACAAAATATTTGATTTATGTCATTATCACATATGGTTGCTAAGATATGACGATAAGTCGATTTTTAATATTTATCTGGTAGCCATCCTGGATTTTGGCTCAAAAAGTACAAAACCTTTTGATTTGACCAAACTTGTTGCTACAATGGCATTATATGAACATAATTAAAGTTAAAAAAGAAAAAGGCACTTGGCATACCATGTAGAATCATGACATGCAGTTCTAACATGAATGTACCATTAAGTGTACCATTAAGTGGCAATAGGCATCGAATACCTAATTTCAGAAAGGCCAATTATGCGGGATTAAGAAGACACCTGGAGGTTATTAATAAGAGGTGTGGGATGGAGGAGCAGAATTTTTCCCAGGACAGGGCGATGACAGCTGGAAAGGCCAATTATGAAGGATTAGGAAGGCACCTGGAGGTAATTGGCGCGGTCAGATATTGTAGTGAGGTCGAGGCTGAGGAGATAATTAGAGCGGTTAGACAGGGAAGTGAGGTCAGGGCTGAGGAGGTAATTAGAGAGGTTAGAAGGGGAAGTGAGGTCGGAGCCGAGGAGGATTATACCTCATTTGTAAGGAATATAATTGACGGACAGAAAAGAAATATTCCTTATAGGGAAATAAGGTCCAGAAAGAGTGATCCAAAATGGATGACCACCAAGTTAAAACACAACATTGGAGTAAAAAAAACCATTTATTTAAGGTTCAAGGCAGGATTGGTAAACAAAGAACAGTATAACGTGATGGCGAGGACAGTGAAGAAATTAACTCGAGTTGCTAAGAACAATTATGAGATTAAAGTAGCACAGGCGAAAGGGGACCCAAAGGGGTTCTATCAGGTTTATAAAACAAAGACAAGGGAATTAGTTGGGCCGTTAAGGTCAGGACAGGGTGAGGTCTTAAATACGGATGAGGATATGTGTAGGAGTCTAAATGATTATTTCTTAAGTGTTTTTACGGAGGAGGATACACAGACGATACCTGATAGTGAACAGATGTTCAAAGGAAGCGATGAGGAGAAACTCAAAGATATTGTGATAACTAGGGAAATGGTGGAGGAGGGTATAGAAAAAATGAAAACATTTAAATCGCCAGGACCAGATGAAGTGTATCCCATGGTATTAAAGGAATGCAAGGAGGTTGTTAGTGAGTCGTTAGTGCACATTTTAGGAAATCGGTTGAGATAGGCGATGTGCCATTATTGTGGAGGAAAGGAAATGTTGTTCCCATATTTAAGAAGGGAGACAGAGGACTAAAGTCAAATTATCGACCCGTAAGTCTAACATCAGTGGTGGGTAAATTATTGGAATCTATTATTGCAAAAAACATTAGAGAGCACTTAGATAAACATAGTTTGATCAATGATTCACAACATGGATTCACCAAGGGTAGGTCATGTCTCACCAATTTATTGAGCTTTTATAGGAAAGTTTATGAGACGGCAGATAATGATAAGGATTATGATATAATATATCTGGACTTTAGTAAGGCATTTGACAAAGTACCACACGAGCGACTCTTAAATAAGGTTAGGGCTCATGGTATAGATGGGAAGGTTCTTCATTGGATCAGAGCTTGGCTAAGTAATAGGCAACAAAAGGTTACAATTAATGGTTCCAAATCTGAATGGGGACTGGTGACAAGTGGAGTTCCACAAGGGTCTGTTTTGGGCCCATTACTATTTTTGATTTACATCAACGACTTGGATAGTGGGATTAGCAGTGATATCAGCAAGTTTGCTGATGATACTAAGTTAGGTAGGAGTATTGGATCACAGTCTGACGTAAACATATTGCAGGGAGACTTAGATAAACTTAACGAGTGGGCAGTCAGATGGCAGATGGAATTTAATATTGATAAATGTAGCGTTATGAATGTTGGTAGAAAAAACCCTGGTAATAGATACACCATAAGCAATGTATCGCTGAAAAGATCAGAAGGTGAAAAAGATCTTGGAGTGAGGGTGAGCCCAGACCTCCGACCTAGGAAACAATGTATTGAGGCCAGAAATAGAGCTAATAGAGTATTAGTATTCATTACCAGAAGTGTTAAAAGTAGAAGTGCGGAAGTTATTCTAAAGCTTTATCTGGCTCTAGTCAGGCCTCACCTAGACTATGCAGTTCAGTTTTGGTCTCCATATTACAGGATGGATATAGTGTTGTTAGAAAAAGTGCAGAGAAGGATGACCAAAATGATACAAGGGATGCGTAACTTTAGTTATGAGAGGAGATTGAAGTTATTAAAATTACACTCACTCGAGAGACGCAGAGTAAGGGGCGATCTGATAGAAATTTTTAAGTGGATAAAGGGATTTAATAAAGGAGAGGTAGGAAAAGTTCTTAAGGCTTTTAACCAGGGTAGAACAAGAAGTAACGGATTCAAGCTGGAAAAACATAGATTTAGAAAGGAAATAGGGAAAAACTGGTTCACAAATAGGGTGGTGAATGAATGGAATGGTCTCAGTAGACAGGTAGTTAGTGCTGAGTCATTGGGGAGCTTTAAAGGGGAGCTGGATAGGTTCATGGATGGGGATGAAAGGTGGATGTAGGTAGTGTTAGGTGACAGGAACTACCACGTGTAGGCCTCGCGGCCTCTTGTAGCTTCCTTATTTTCTTATGTTCTTATGTTCTTATGTACCCCTTACAGGTTTTACCGCATTTGGCGCGATTTGTTTGCTGATAGGTGGTCTGTTCAATAGGCGATAAAAATATGAAAGCTGCTAAATCCAGACTGCTACCAGGGCAAAATGAGTTCCTGAATAATATACCTTTCAAATGATACCAATGAGCCTTTGCCATCTTTTTGGTACCGACAGCCCCTATACCTGACGGACTAAATGACTGTTGTGTTTGGCAGGTTTGAAATAATTTGCAGAAGAGTCAACAGGTCCGTGTCATCTCCAACAACTAACACAGGTATTGTCTCAGCAAGGGAACATGCTGACATTGTAATATCATAGTCAGCATCCCCAGATGACTGTTTTACTTGGATGCCTTCCTTCTTCATCTGTGATGACAACATGTTGATGAGATTCTGCTTGTTCCTAGCGTTAGCAATAAATGGCCTTTTCTTCATTTTGAGAGTCATGACGCCTGTGAAATCAACATCTACTCCTATATCAGTGCCAGTCCTCCTCTGGTGAGTCTCATCCTTGATAGATGGTTCAGTTCTATAGCCATCAAATACAACAAGCACACGCTGATAGTAGTTATGAATGAAGTTGATGTAGAGTTTGCAGAGACTGATATATAAGGCGGACTTCGGCCAGGGCAAACGCTGTAGCAACGCCCCTACATATATGACATACATTACGTCAAGTGATTGATCAATGACAACACATGCTGGAAATTTCATAATAAGACTAATCTGTAGATCGTCCTTGTCTGAAATCTTCATAAGCAGTTTGGAATCAAACAACGATGAGGAATAGGAACAGAGTTCATGCTTGAACAATTATGAGAGTTCGATATTGCCGATACCAGCGACAACAAGGCGTTGATACAGTTGTTGTTGATAGATCGCAATCTTCTCCCCGTCTCAAGGGTCACATACATTGAGGATGCCAGATTACTGACCTGATGTTTCTTGACAAATTTGTGTTGCGAGACTGACTTTCCTTCAATTGAGGCCAGAATAGAATTCCCAATGGTCTTAGCCCTATCGACGTTAAATGATCCTTCAACAATGATTCCGGGTGAGATGTTACGGAGTTAGATTGTTTTAAGCGTATTTAATTTCAGGCAGATCTACTAGGTTGCGTGCCTTTGTAGCTTCATTAATCCTGATGCAGCCCTTTTCTCCTAACTGTGATATAAGAACATAAGAACATAAGAAAATAAGGAAGCTACAAGAGGCCGCGAGGCCTACACGTGGTAGTTCCTGTCACCTAACACTACCAATCCACCTTTCATCCCCATCATAAAAACCTATCCAGCTCCCCTTTTTAAAGCCCCCCAAGGGACTCAGCACTAACTACCTGTCTGCTGAGACCATTCCATTCATTCACCACCCTATTTGTAAACCGTTTTTTCCCTATTTCCTTTCTAAATCTATGTTTTCCAGCTTGAATCCTTTACTTCTTGTTCTACCGGGTTTAAAAAAGCCTTAAGAACTTTTCCTACCTCTCCTTTATTAAACCCCTTTACCCACTTAAAAAACCCTATCAGATCGCCCTTACTCTGCGTCTCTCGATGAGTGTAATTTTAATACCTTCAATCTCCTCTCATATAACTAATTACGCATCCTTGGGATCATTTTTGGTCATCCTCCTCTGCCTTTTTCTAACAACACTATTTTCCATCCTGTTAATAGGGAGACCCAAATTTGAACTGCATAGTCTGGGTTGGGGGCCTGACTAGAGCCAGATAAAGCTTGAAATCTTTTCTCACTTCTATTTTTAAAAACTTCTGGTAATAATCCTAATACTCTTTAGCTCTATTTCTTGGCTAAATACATTGTTTCCTGGTCGGAGGTCTGGGCCACCCTCACTCCAAGATCTTTTTCACCTTCTGATCTTTAAACGATAACATTGCTTATGGTGAAACCCCTATTACCGGGGTTTTTTTACAAAAATTTCATAAGGGCTACATTTATCATATTAATTCCATCTGCCATCTGAGCCCACTCGTTAAGTTTTATCTAAGTCTCCTGCATATGTTTACGTCAGACTGTGATCCAATACTCCACCTAACCTTAGTTCATCCAAACTTGCTGATATCACTGCTAATCCCACTATCCAGGCGTTGATGTAAATCAAAAATAGTAATTGACCCAAAACGACCTTGTGGAACCCCAACTTGTCACCATCCCCGTTCAATTTGGAACATTAATTGTAACCCTTTTTTGCCTATTATTTTAGCCAAGCTCTGTCCAATGAAGAACCTTCCCATCTATACCATGAGCCCAAACCTTATTTAAGAGTGGGCTCGTGGGGTTTATTTGTCAAATTGCCTTCAAAGTCCCGATTATTATTCATAATCCTTATCATTATCTGCCGTCTCAGTAACTTTCCTATAAAAACTAAAATTGGTGAGACATGAACTCCCTTTGGTGATCCATTTTGTGAATATTGATCAAATTTATGTTTATCTAAGTGCTCTCTTAATGTTTTTGCAATAATAGTTTCCAATTAATTTACCCACACTGATTTTTAGACTTACGGGTCGATAATTATAATTTGACTTTAGTCCTCTGTCTCCCTTCTTAAATATGGGAAAAACTTTTTCCTTTTCCCTCCACAAAAATGGCACATCGCCTATCTCAACCGTTTTCCAAAAAATGTGCACTAACGACTCCTAACAACCTCCTTGCATTCCTTTAATACCCTGGGATACACTTCATCTGGTCCTGGCGTTTAAATGTTTTCATTTTTTCTATACCCTCCTCCACCATTTCCCTAGTTATCACAATATCTTTGAGTTTCTCCTCATCGTTTTCCTTTGAACATCTGTTCACTATCAGGTATCGTCTGTGTATCCCTCCTCCGTAAAACACTTAAGAAATAATCATTTAGACTCCTACATATATCCTCATCCGTATTTAAGATCCACCCTCCCCTGACCTTAACGGCCCAACTAATTCCCTTGTCTTTGTTTTATAAACCTGATAAAAACCCCTTTGGGTCCCCGTTCGCCTGTTCTGCTATTTAATCTCATAATGTTCTTAGCAAAATCGAGTTAATTTCTTCACCGTCCTCCCCTCACGTATACTGTTCTTTGTTTACCAATCCTGCCTTGAACCTTAAATAAATGTTTCTTTTTACTCCAAGTTGTGTTTTAACGTGGTGGTCATCCATTTTGGATCACTCTTTCGGACCTTATTTCCTATAAGGAATATTTCTTTTCTGTCCGTCAATTATATTCCTTTACAAAGAGGTTTTAATCCTCCTCGGCTCCGACCTCACTTCCCCTTCTAACCTCTCTAATTACCTCCTCAGCCCTGACCTCACTTCCTGTCTAACTGCTCTAATTATCTCCTCAGCCTCGACCTCACTACCATACTGACCGCGCCAATTACCTCCAGGTGCCTTCCTAATCCTTCATAATTGGCCTTTCCAGCTGTCATGCCCTTTTCCTGGGGGAAAAAATTTTGCTCCTCCATCCCACACCTCTTATCATAACCTCCAGGTGGGCTTCTTTAATCCCGCATGTTGGCTTTCTGAAATTAAAGGGATTCGATCCCTATTGCCACTTAAATTTTCCCAAATTCCCATTTTAAGCTAATCTGATCTCATAATGGTCGCTATTATCTAAATTCCCCCCGACCTCACATTTGTAACTAAATCGTCTCTATATGTCAGCAATAGATCTAGAATATTATCTCCTCTAGTAGGCTCCTTGATTGCTTGACGGAAGAAGTTATCCTGGATTATATTTAACAATTCATCTGCATCGTTGTCACCTATGATTAAATCCCAGTCTATATTCCTAAGATTAAAATCTCCCACCACGCATAATCGATTATATCTGCAGGCCTTGTTTATTTCTTCCCATATAGGAGCTGAATCCTCTTTATATAAGTTTGGAGGCCTATACACTACACCCAAAACCATTTTCTCAGTTCCCTCCGTAACCTCTACCCATATAGACTCTATGCTGTCATCTGTTTTTATAACATTGTTAACTCAACACTGCAATGCAGATATATATTGAGGCTAATCCTGGTCAACGGTCTTCATAAACAACACACACGTTGTTTCATCTGATGCAGAGGCCATGTTTCAGTAATCAAGATCATGTACCTGCAGAAAAACAATCACCTCATTATGGCAGTCTACACACAAGTGACTATTTGTCGTTAGAATGTGTTGTGTAGCTTAATTATCTCTTAACTCCAAAAATAAGATATAACTCTGTGAAAATTTGGAAACAAAATGCAGCACGTGCATGTTCAACCAAGTTCATATATTCACTCCTTGTCTATAGAGCACACCTACATCGAATGTAGGCTTGCATGCACTGGATAAGAATAATGCACAGCCTACACAATTACGCAGAACAGCAATATGTCAGCCATTTTATATTTATAGTTCTACAGTTTTGAGACGTCATCCATCACATATGGCTTGAAAAACTAGTGTGAATAGACATATTACACTTGAATTTGGCAGACTTAATAAAATAATTATGAATATTTAACGCTTCCGCTATTTGTCTGGCGGCCATCTTAGATATCACCAATTTTAAGGCATTTCCCAAGATCAAATTTTATGGGACTTATTTTTACACATTATAGACATATCAATAAACTGATATCAGTTGAAAACCTTTTCCTTTTTCTTCAATTTTGTTTAACCTTAGCACTTCGCTTACCGGATTACTAGGATAATCGAGGGGAGCTGAAACATATGTGTACAATATTTCACAACAGACATTATATATCAGCGATTTAAAGAAGAATAAAAAAGATTCCCTCACGTACAGACTGGCCGATACTCTCGATTCGATTATCTCAATCGAAATGATGTATAGTTTATAAGGCAACTCGAGTATACAATATACTGGACCTCATAATTGTCACGCTTAGTAACTTCATTAGTATCGATTATATAGTCGAGCACCTTATTCTACTGGCTTATTCTACCATAAAATGGTATAACTGAAATTGGCATAAAAACAAGTCAGCAATCACCTCCCTCGCCCCAAAAAATAATGTACTGAATCAAAGGTAAACTATTGCGAAAGTGTTAGGCCTGCGTTGATTGACATGCAGTTGAACGACGTTCACCAGTTAAAGGACACGTAGATCTACTTTAGACTAATACAAACACTATAATATTCAATACTACTATTCATACAAACACAACAGCGTGATTCTTTATCATTTTGCAAAATATAGAAATAACGTCAACAAGAGTCTTTCTTGGTTTAGTCATCAAATTAAGTGTTGATGCATGATATAAATAGGCTGTATTAAGGTTAAAAAAGGAAATAAAATAACATGCAACACTTCTGAAAACTCAATGCATCACAAAGCTAGGTGGCGAGAAAAGAATAAAATTTCAATGAAGCAAAACATCTATACAGTATAGAAAGTTGATATTGCAACAAAATATAAATAATGTCAATTCAATGTTTGAATATATTAATGATAAAAAAACCTAATCAGAAGCGGAATCTATCCACTGCAAGGTAATGCAGGCATCTTTCTTACACGTGACCAGAGCATGACACGTTGTAAAAGAAGGTAAAGATGGGAGCATACGCTAACCTGCGCGTGGCATTCGGTGCTCATCTCCGTGGCATTTACCCTTAAAGCCTGTGGTGGGTGAGGACACGTTACCCCGGGACACAGGGCTAGTGTGACACCCGGGTTACCACAGTTACCTTCTCCAGGTTACCCCAGGTACCCATTTATCAACCCGAAAAGGAAGGAAGAACAGCTGTTTTGGCTGGTCGCCGACTTGCCGTGGCCCGAATTCGAACCAGGTCCCGCAGATTCGTAGACAGGCACGCTAGCCACTACACCACGGACACGACATGACAAGTTTGCGAACAAATATTCATGTTTGGTATTTAGCCCAAAACTGGATAGAAAAAACAATAATGATAATAGTGATACTGAAAATTATGATGCGACTAACACCGTAAGGCAACAGCAGACACTTTTAAGCAGCTGCCAATATCGGTGACACTGTGTACAAACCACATAAGTGTCAATAATATTTACACCGACAAACTTATAAATATGGTTAATCCCTAATGTTATCTTATTGGCATTCAACACGTTTAAAGAAAAGTACTGGACAAGACAAGACCTTCCCTAAAATTCCGAAAGATCGAAGACCGAAATTTCTAGTTCCCTTACGTCTTGTCTATCCTCAAATAGTTTTTGCGGTAAGGCTTGGTGTCTGTCGTCTGGAAGGCAGCTAACATCAACCGAACTTTAAGAAAACAGACTATCGGTACCTATATTCGTCCTCTTTATCTTGCAAAATGCTAGAAAATATTTTCAAAAACTATATATGTCTTCAACTATATGGACATTGTTATCGTTCTTTGATGACAGACTTACTAACACAGATATAAGGGGAACGTCACACCATTTCTTAATTATAATTATCAGTGTATTGTCATGTTTTTTTTTGTCTAAAGTATGCTAATGCCGAAATAATCGTAGCTCATTTTCAGATCCATTGCTCGATACATAACTGCCAAAATTTTGTTTTTCTTTTTTAAGAAATTTAACTCTTAATAACGTTCTTATCCAATGATTTGTACGTACTGATGAAAAAATTACCATTACAATGCATTACAAATATGCATGAACAAATGAAAAATGCATTACAAAATATCCAAACGATTAGTTTTTTTAAGAATTTTGAATTTCATTTTTCTTAAGTGTCTAGACTTTTTATTTTATTTTGGATCTCGTAAATGTATTTGCTATTATTTGCAAATATTTACCCAAATTGAAAAAAAACGAAAGATGAGAAAATCACATCTTCATTCCTCTTTCCAATGATATATTGTTTCGAAGTTATTGAAGGAAAAATTGAAAAAAGCTAATTTTTCAGTAGAGAGGTTTAAAGGCGCGCGGTTTAAAAAGCCGCGCGCCCTTTAAACCTCGAGGCTCAGTGAATCTGAGCAGATGCTGGTTTGTTTGTTTACTCCCGCAGCCACGCTCTCTATCACTCATGAAGTGTTATATGACAGCCGGTATCTGGTCCCCCCTTTTGCAAAACAAAACAAAGTCACAAAAGGGTGCTGGCTGTCAGACGCGTATGGACAGTTTGCTGAACTACAGCCAGCATTCTCTCTTTGTGAACCACTTTATGCCTTGATGTCCTCAGCATGGTGGTGGAGAAGATAGAGAGCGTGAGGTAGATTAATCCTGCACCGAATAAATGGTAAATGGTCTAGAGGGAGTAGAAATGGTGAAAGGCTGAGATGAGCAGCGACACCCGGCTTCTCCCTCTACTCCCTCACTACTGAGGCCTTAAGACGACCCTCTCTCTCTCACAGAGAGGGACTGAGAGGGGCCAGTTTGCCTATGCCAGTGAATATCATACACATTTTCTTTACGTATATTTTTCTAGGGGAGGAGGGGGTAGAAAATCAGCCGTAACTCTTTCATTTTTTTCTGATTTCTTTATAATAATTTGTCACAAGCTTGCTCAAGTGTTCAACTACGTATGAAATTTTCTTCGAATATTTCGATTTTTTTCGGAAATATTCATGTAACGCTCCCCGTTTTGAAGGTTATGCTTTACAACTGTCTTGTTATATTTATAATAGTATCTTCACGGCTCAGGATACGACCATGTCTCTACATATTATACATTTTTATTTTCTAATGACGTTTCTTAGAGTAACACATTACAATTCAATGCACAAAATGAAACAAATTAGGGTAGCAAGCAGGATATATTCATTGATTGAAAACTGGCTAAGCAACAGGAAATATAGTTCGGAAAAAGCAGCAGGAAATATAATTAGTCTTCGAATTATTGTGCGGTGCTACATTAAAAAGTGTGCACTGTGTCAGGGATATTGCTATAACAAGTAGGCTACGTCAGATCTCAACCTCTCAAAATTCAGTAAAACTGCTATCGGAATTGGAAAAAGAATGTTGAAACTTGTTAGAAATATTTTCATTTCGAAAAATGGTATTATAACTGCCATAGATTGAAATTTCCATAAAATGTGCATGTGCACAGAAACGTCGTTAATGAGGAAAAACCAAAACAAAATTCGGAACCTACGGACCTACGAACATAGGTGCCAGTAAACCATTTCAATAGCATGGCTCCTCCCGAACAACGATTAAGTTTGGAGATACAGTCAAATACATATATATGTACAGTGGTGGGCGCCGTTAATCAAAAAGTTAACTTCGTTAACCGTTAATCCGTTATCCAAAAAATTAACTTCGATAACCGTTAATCAGTTAATTCTTTAAAAATGTAACGGAAGTTATCGATAAACCGTTAACGTTAATTTTTATTCTAGAAAAAAAAAAATCTGTTTTTGCTCTAAAACCACCTAAAAACACCTTTGAAAAGTGCCAAAACTATAAAATCAGCCTTTATGGGGTTTTTTAAGGGCTTTAGAACCAAAAAACTATAGGTTTTTTTGCTTTAGAGTTAAAAAAGGCAGATTTTATAGTTTTAACTTAAAAAAAAAACTAAAAAAGGCTAGATTTCATTGTTTTGGCCCTTTTAATTTTTGGGTTAGCGGACTTGAGTTAACGGAAGTTAAATGTAACGGAAGTTAATTAGTCCGATAATGATTTCCAAAGTTAACTCAAAAGTTAAATCGTTAACGAAAATGTTAACTTCGTTAATTAACGATTAACGGATTAACGGTTTGGTGCCCACCTTTGTATATATATATATATATATATATATATATATATATATATATATATATATATATATATATTATATATATATAATAATTGTAACAAAATCTTCTAAGCAAATTACATTGCAAAATAATGGAAAATATTTCCATATTCCGTCGTCCAATGAAACGCATCAAACTCATTCATAAACAAAAAGTATAGGCATTTCCACTTAGGCCATGTTGTCGCTTTTTTCCACGTCGGATAGCATGGAATCAAAGGGTCTGGGCGGTCTGTGTTTACTTTTTATTTAAATTAATTCAAACGACAGTTTCATAGACGCGCAATCCTAGAATAAACCCTCTGTCCTTAACTCAATAGCACAGTATCACCTGTAAGTATCACAGTATCAGAGTATCATTAAGATATTCGCAGTACACCAACTTTAGTATCCCAACACCTGATTCACCTCTAACACCAGTACATCTATCTTCAGGCTTCCTATTGCTCCCCGCCGGGCCTTATTCTATCGTACCCCTGCTGTCCCTTTCCTCCACTTTCACGCACTGTCCCTCTGCCAACTCCCATCCTCTCAGTTAAATAACAAAAGCATCTTCTTCACATGCAGTCGTGATTGTGACGAGGAGCTATATGTATACTAAAGTGTCCGGTGAATATGGATCTGTAGCATATCGTGGATTGCTTGCAGTCCACGTGCTGCTTTTGTATAGTAGAAATAGATTTGTCATGTAGAAGTGATTTTCCCTTTGCTTCCGTCCCTTATCTGTGAAATCTCCTCCCACGCAATGCCACATTGAAACTAACGCTAAAAGGACAGTGCGCCGTGTAAAGAAAATCATTCGACTTGCTTATTCAGATCATTGAATGCGAGAGTGAAACCATGCATCAAGGTCACAAAAGTCAAGTAATGCACGCTAATAACACACCATGTGTGAAGCGCAAGTGTTGCAAACACATCTTAGACCATAGATTTCCATAGTTAGGGTACTGACATCGTTGAATGGGATTGTTTTGTATTAAAAAAATAAGGCTAAATGGAGAACTTAGCACTTTCCAGTGATGTTGATATCATGGAGATGTTAAATTATGAGATTCTAAACTCATGGTTTGTAGTTATATATCACGGAAACGTAATATGTTTTTCAAGTATCAATATTATGAGTAGAAATGAGATTGGAAATTCAATTAATGTTATGTTAACTGTAAAAAAAACTCTTAACCCCAAGTCGCTATAAAACAGTCATTAAGTTTTTTTTTCTAGGATTTTGTTGAGATGTTGACACATCGTGAGGAGTTCATTAGCTACGGTCAAAGTTAGAACTTTGCATTCCCTTTCAGTCTCCATTGTATGCTCCTAGGTCTTAAAACACTTAGTTTCATCACTTCACGCATATTGCACCCAACGCGCAACTCCCACGAGGATCTAACAGGTCTCGATCAACTTTGGTATGGACGACCCCCTAGTGGCACCCGATGCGTCATTGTGGTGAGGAGAACAAAGAGAGAGGTCATGTGGGCACACTTATCTGTATGGAGGTGGAAGAGTCCTCACATTTTTAAGACAATGAAGTGAAAGTATGTTTAAGAACAAGACAGAAAAGCAGAAAAATGACCTGACCTGACCTGACCTCTGCGGAGAAAAATAAAGGACTGACCGTGAGGTGGATGCATGTCACTGGGCAAGAGTCGAGAACTGCCTGATAAATAAATCACTCAGTTCCAACCCCTTGACAAAGAAGGGAAAATAGGCCGGAAGAGAACGACCAGGTAACGCCTGTCAGAGAAGACAGTTCAGGAGGACGTTTTAATGCGTGCCATCATTGTTTTTCCTCTTTTCAGCGAGGACAGCTTCCGAAAATATAGTTTCCTCACTTCTGTCAGTTTCTATTAAAGTGACATTTTTTTTTTCACTGCACATTTTCTTTACCATCGTCATTTTTTTGTTTCTCTCTCTCTCTCTCTCCTCTCTCTCTCTCTCTCTCTCTCTCTCCTCTCTCTCTCTCTCTCTCTCTCTCTCTCTCTCTCTCTCTCTCTCTTCTCTCTCTCTCTCTCTCTCTCTCTCTCTCTCTCTCTCTCTTCTCTCTCTCCTCTCTCTTCTCTCTCCACACACACCCCACACACACACACACACACACACACACACACACACACACACACACACACACACACACACACACACACACACACACACACACACCACACACACACACACACAGACACACACACACACACACACACACACACACACACACACACACACACACACACCCCACACACACACACACACACACACACACACACACACACACACACACACACACACACACACACACACACCTTCCTGTTCAGTGTTCCTCTACTCCTTTTACCATTTACTCCTCTTTTTCCTTTTCATTTCTATTCCTCTCCCCACCTCACCTCTCTCTCGTCCACACACACACACACTCTCGAAAATGCACTCTGCCATCTATCAATTTTTCATCGGCAGTTTTTAGGCCCACGTTCCGGTCGGTGACTCGCTTGTTTTTGTTGTTTGGGTGCCACGTTTCATCCTTTTGGTGCTGCTAGTGGCACGACTTGCCCAGTCCAACCCAACCAAGCCTAACCTAGCCCTGTCCTCCT
>JACEEZ010025089.1:0-17500 GCA_016584305.1 Chionoecetes opilio
CCGTTTAGCATGGAGCAGAGACATGATCTGAAACAAAAGAAAATATACCTATGTAATTAAACACTAAGCTGGAATAGTTACAGCTTTGAAAACAAAAAAAAACAGCATAAAACGAAATAGAAATTACAATGGTATGTTGTTACAAGGTTAAGAGAAAAGCCATAACAAATCCTCCTAATTCCTAATATCCTAGCTTTCTGTTTGCAGATATTGATAATACTGACCTATGGAGCTGCACACACTCTCACCGCACTGTCTCATTGTAACGCACAAAACAAGTTGCCACATAGCTCTCGATGAGTCAAATCGTAATCAGCTGGCAAGTTTTACTACAGCTCACAAGTGGAATTTTGCTTATCTGGAGGGTAAGCTGTGGAGAAAAAACTTGACGTGCTAGAAAAAAACTGAATTTGGAATCAGCATGCCAATTTTAGTCTAAATAAGCTCAAAAATCTAACTCAACAATTTTTTTTTCTTCAAATTGTTCCCCAGTGTTATCCACCATAACTAGAGCACTATCTTTAGTGCAGTATCTTTAGTGCTATACTGCTTCCGCAGTATCTTTAGTGTCTTGACGATTCTTATCACCATGCTGTAGTTATTGTGTTCAATTTATAAAATTAATACATAAGTATTTGTGGCCTAGTCAAGGTGGGCAACAGTGTGGACAACAGTGTGACCGACATCGGTGGCGTGGTTCACTACACAAGCGAAGGTTGCAAAGTAGTGTGGGGAATGGACCAGAGCCCTGCCCACATCTTCAACCACTCGGTGTCAGTCGCAGCACGGCTGGGAACAGTTGCAGCATGACGGCAACCGTGGGTTTGCGTCGTGCAGCAACTGTCGGGAAATGTCGCCACATGACGCCAACTCAAAGTTGACCTTTAAATTTTCAAATACCCCTATAGTTTGTGACTATCGCCGACAATCGCAGACTAGTCGCCGATTAGTCGCCTAACTACGGCAAACCATCGGCTAACCGCGCCGACTACGGTTGGTGGAGGGGCTTGTCATATCCGGTGTCAGTCGTAGCACGGCTGCGAACAGTCGGCGCATGAGGCGTCGTGCTGCGACTGTCGGCGACTGTCGTCGCATGACGGCAACCCAATATTGGCGGTTAAATTCGTTTTAGTCCGCAACGGTCCGCGACTATCACCGACAATCGCAGACTAGTCGCAGACTAGTCGCCTAACTAAGGCAACCCGAGCCAACCACGCCGATTTTGGAGCTTCAGACCTCCCAAAATCGGCTGCAGTCGGCACCGACTGGATGACTCGGCAAGTCGTGACCGGTCGCTGCTGCAAGTCGTGGAGATGTGAATGGGCCTTAATACGGTATGCTCGTAAGTAGAAACCGATTACAACACCCGACTTCGTTCTTTTGTCGTGAGCGCTAAAGTAGTGTATGAAGTCGTCCTTGTTATTAGGTTTTCTGTACACCTTGAACTTTGCAACTTTTCCCGATCTTATCACTAGAGTGTCCAAGAACGGTAGTTGGCCATCACTCTCGGTCTGTACTATACACTGAATTATGTCACTTACACGATTTAGTTTCTACAGCAGGTTTTCAACACTTGTATTAAAGTGAGTTATTATGAGGACATCGTCCACGTAGGCTATCTGTACCAATTTGCGATCTTAGACATTACACGCAAGTAATGCTCACTCTCCAGTACTTCCATATAGAGCGACGCCATCACTGCACTGAATGGAGAACCCGTCGCTAAGCCTTCGTGCTGACGGTATTCAGCACCATTAAACAGGAAAGCACCAAATTTCACGCACATTGAAACTAATTTCAGATAATCACATTTACAAATAAGCAAACTCACTACGCTCGTCATATCCACTACTTCTCTCACTGCGTCTATTGCACCATCGACAGGTAGCCTGCATTCGTGAAAAGAGGTTTCACATCAGAACTCACTAATTTTTCTCCCCTAAAATTCACTTTCTGTAGTTTCGTCTTGAGATTCGCCGAAATCTTGAGGTGCGTGCCGCTTATCTTGCCCATTGCTGCCGAGCGAGGCGAGGCGAGGGCCTTTGCTAGTCAATGTGGAGCACTTCCGATCCCTGATGTGATGGGTATGAGAGGGACGCCAGGTTTGTGCACCTTGGGTAGTCCTTGGGCGTTCTCGAACACTCCTCCAATCAGTCTCTTCTCTTTTTCCGTCTTGTTCAAGATATTCCTGGCTTCCTTGTTGAATCTCGCTGCCTGTTCAACAAGGATGCCAGGTATATCTTACCCGTGAAATATCGTGTATCTATACTGTGAAGGTATATCCATGATCGGGCCCTTATAGAGGGGTGGTTATAGAAAAGCTTAAGGGTGTAGCACTCTTTTCTATCACTTTTCTATTGATAGGAAAAACTAAAGATAGCATGATAGGATGGCGCGAGTTGAAATAAAACACCATAACCCTTCAACGGTAAATATAAGGTTCAACTCTTAAAATTAATCTCACAGAACCTTGTTTGTGCGAATAAGATTTTCGAGGTAAGGGATGGGTTGTAACCCTAACTAAAACGAACGATGACGTCGACAAAATATGTGGCAACGAGTGCCTAAAAAGCTTGACCGATGCTAACAATGCTCCAATCTTAACACCAGAGCAAAAATTAATAAGAATGGTTATAATCTTTAACGTTGGTAATCATGTTTTTTTATAACAATGAGAGAGATATGATCGCATAATTCAAAGCCAATAATAAGTGGATTTAAGGAATCGATAATATATTCAAGATTGCCAAAAGTAGTGAAATAAAAATAACATTCAAACAAGCCATCTCGGCGAAAAAAGCCACATAAATCGGAATACTCAGCTTCAACATGAGTATTCTAAACCATAAAATTAAAGCAAAGGTACTCGTAAACATTAACACTTGCCTGAAATGTTACGAAATAGAAAACCACGCAACAAGTTGGTACACAAAAGATAAGAAAAAATTCAAAGTCTGCTCTGAGTGTTGTAGCCCCAATCACACATGGAAAGAATGCAAATCCTCCAGTAAGAAATGAATAAACTGTGGAAGAGAACACAGTACAATATAGCGAATAAATTTCCCTTGAGAAGGAATATAAGGAATGAAAATTTGAGAGAAATAAGGGAAGGGTAAAAACTTATAGTCAGGCAACAAATAGAAACATAGCCAAGGAGAGAAAAACCAAATGAAATAACTAACTTGAATATGCAGAAAGACTCTGCAAAAAAAACACTTACGTGCATGTTTCATGCACGTTTTCAAAACTTTGTTATCCAGGGTTCTTACATTACGGAGATTAACAAACTGTTTGAATTGAATAACCTTCCAAGTATCAATTTGCCGGAAAACCAACTCTCGGTAGAGATAATAAATATGGCAAATATTCTTTCTCAATGAACAAATAAAAAGACAACAAAAAACGATGATGTAAACATAAACGCAAACACCGATAAAACAAACGATAACGATAAAATAAGCAGAAATGCAAAAGCCAATGAAGAAAAAACTAAAATAACCGGAGATAAAGAAGCCAACGATAACATGCCTCCTATGGAAAAAATACATGGCAGAGCCATAGGATTAGAAAATGTCACAAGAAAAAGCGAAGGTTGGCCGCAGGCACACCTTAACCAGTGGTTCTCAACCTGTCGGGTGAAAATCCTCGCCTCTTTGTCAATCCTCGCTGATGGCATCGAGAAACCTCAGTGTGTACTGTGCTTCAAAGTGCTGGGGAACAATTATATGAGGCCTAGTAAGTTGAAGCTTTCATTGCTGACCATCCATCCACAGTATGCTGAAAAGCCCCCGATTTCTTCAGGCGCCACGAAAGTAGTTTGGGAAACAGAAACTGTATGCGACTGGTGCTTTCCCAAACAACAGACCTAAAGTGTAGTTGAGGCATCATACGAGGTTGCCCTCGAAATAGCGAAGCAAAAGAAGCCCCACACAATTGGTGAAAAACCTTAAATCAAGCCATGTACTTTAAAGATGGTCAAGCGTGTTCTTGGAGATGCAAGTGAACGTTAAAAATTCAAAAAATTTCCTTGTCAAACGACACAGTAAAAGCGGAGAATTAAATAAAATGTCAGAGACATAAAGGAAAAAAGTGATACAGGAGATAAAATCGTCTCCAACTGGTAGTTTGCAATACAGTGGATGAGTCAACGGATGTGAGTTTTGTGCACAGCTACTCGTGTTTGTTAGGTATGTTTTCTTGTGTGTAATATCAAGGAAAGAATATCTGTTATGTACACAGCTTGAGACCACCCACAACAGCTAAAGATGTGATGGAAAAGCTATCTTCTTTCTTAAAAGGGCCTAACAGGATCCCCGGGGAAAATTGTTGTGGAGTCTGTACAGACGGGGCTCCAGCGATGCTGGGATCAAAATCAGGGTTCCAGAAGCGTGTAAAGGGAAGTAGCTCCGAATCCCAAAGGGGGGTTCATTGTATGATCCATCGTTTTGCACTGGCGTCGAAAACCCTCCCTGGTGAACTTGCAAGATCCTGGAGGCAGTGGTCAAATGCGTCAACTTTGTAAAAGCTGGAGCTCTGAACTCTCGCCTTTTCCAGAACATTTGTAGAGACATGGATTCAGAGCATGAAGCTCTCCTCTTTTACTCCAAAGTGCGCTGGCTTTCCAAGGGCAATGTTGTGAATCGAGTGTTTGAACTTCGGGGGGAGCTTAATTGTTCCTGGAAATGCAAGGGAAAGATGATCTGTTAAAGTCACTTCAATGAGGTTTGTGGGAGCCACGTCTTGCATTTTTAGCAGATATATTTGAGCAGCTAAATAGGTTGAATCTGAAGCTACAAGGCAAGAAAGAAATGTATTTCACCTGATTGGATGGTCTTCGTGGATTTCTTGCCAAGCTCCAGAATTGGAAAAGGGAAAGTCGGTTTGCCGGGAATGTTGCCATGTTTGAAAACCTTTCAGCTGTTCTTGACGAGAAATGAAGAAGATAGTCTGCTTGACCCATTACTTAAAACTGAAGTCACTCAGCATCTGAGATCCTTGGAAAGTGAACTTAATAGGTACTTCCCAAATTCGAGGAGGAAGAAGGGAAGTTGGTAATGAATAAATTCTCTGGCACTCTTGATATTACTAACCATTCCCCCAGTGATGTTCAGGACGAGTTCCTTGATCTCAAACATGAGTCTGCTGCCAAATATCTCTAAGAAGAAAAACCCTTTTTGAATGTATTCTGGTGTCAATGCATCAGTCCATATCCAAAAGTCAGTGAGATTGCACTTCGACTACTCTTGCCTTTTTCAACTACCTATTTATGTGAGTGGTTTCTCCACCCTTCTACAAATCAAGAATAAGAGCCGGAACCGATTGGATGTGGACCCCGACATGAGATGTGCATTGTCAGTGACACAAATTCGGATTCGTCAACTGACTGAAAAGAAACAATATCAGCCTTCCCACTGATGTGTGATAAAATATGCAGAGATTAATTGTACTTTTTCCCAACCAGATTCAAATTTGCTAGTGTCCGCTAGTCTTTTGTAGGCTAGTGATGTAAACTAAGCATATCACAGAAATCTATCAAATATAAGATAATTATGACTGTACACTTTGTAATAAAGCAAGGGTGTTCTCTTCATCAACATTTTTTTTTTTTTTTTTTTACCTTTTTTGGCGGGGAGAAAAATGAAGGGGAGCCACACGAATGTTGAGAATTCATGAAGGGGGGAATGGAATGAAAAGGTTGAGAACCACTGCCTTAAACAATTAATGAAAAATATAGATATGGAAAATGCAAGTGGAAGTACACAAACACAATTATACAAAGAGGAAAATGTCAGAAATATGTTAGAAACTAACGAAATAGACCTGAATGGATGATGGCGAGTAGCAGACGATCAGATATTAAGAAAATCAGGAACGGGATATTCCAGGGAAGAGCACCCCTAAGAAATAAAATATGTAAGTAGATACACCGAATTTCGATTTCGATTCCGAATATGGATACGCTAAAAATTATGCAACACAGCGTAGCGTACTGGAGGACTAATAAGATCAATTTAATTAATATTTACAAGGAAATAGACCCAGACTTTATCCTTATCAACAATCATGAACTGAATGATGAGCATAACATCAGAATATATGGATACACCACACATTTCAAAAAATTATCTAAGGAATTACACGAAGGGACCTTATCTACCAATCCTAGATTTACATATATTGGCCTCAAACTCTCGTCCGACATAAATTTTGGGTAACTTGAATGCGAAACATCATGTTCTCGGCAATAATTATGATAACAAAATAGGAAGGGGATTGAAGTTATAAATAAACATTAACAAAATAAGTCACATAAGACCCGATTTCCACACCTATTTTTGCCACAATGCCAGCACAACACCAGATATAATTCTAGCCAATGATAAAATCAAACATAACTACATCATAGAACCTGGTCCACTTACGGCCTCAGACCACATTCCAATAACACTCAAAATAACCCCGCAAGCAGTAAAATTCAAAGTTACTTCCAGATACTGTTACAGAAAGGCAAATTGGGATAATTTTCAAGATCAAATTAAAGATAATTTGCACACAATTAACACCACTGATCACTAGCTGGAGACATCGACCAAGCAATAGCATATTGGTATAAAACTATAACTGAGGCCATGGTCAATAACCTTCCATTATCTAAAACCAAAGTAAAGCACAAAGCAATAACTAACCCCAAAATTTAAAAACCTGCAATTTTATCTTTAAAATACCATGGAATCGACAATAACGAGAGGATGGTCACATAGTCAGTTCTCAACATCCAAAAATTTAAAACAGAAGTTAATAGATGAATCTCAAAGTCCATATACAAACAATTGGCAGGAGGAAATTAATCACTTCCAACATTTATATAAAAATCCTAGTGATTTCTGGAGGGAAGTAAAATAGTTAAGAGAAACTGTTAATGACCAAGAGCCTTACATTGTAAACGATAACAAGAAATGGTATGGTAATGTAAAAAAAAAAAAAAAAAAAAAAATTAAAGTAAAATTTATAAAATAAGTGATGAGGAAAATAGAAACTTTGATATGAACAACGAGGGATTGGTAAATAATCTATAATTAATAACAACTAAAAGACAAATCCATATATATACTCAGATTTAACAAGACTACCTAACAACGACGATCTAGCAGGTAAAATAACCATTGAAAATATCATAGCAAAACTGAAGAAAAAAAACACTCCTTGGAATAGCAAGATAAACAAGACAATATTTCTACACGTGTCAAAAGAAGCGTTGTCAATTTTCACCTGTATAATCGACCATTCATTTTTATCTAGGCTACTTTCCCATAACAATTAAAACTGCTCTCATAAAACAAATTCCAAAAAACAAATATGGATGGTACAGACCCTAAAAATTATGTAGACCAATTGTATTGCTAGAAGTACGCGGTAAAAGTTTTGAAAAATAATTAACATTAGAATCAGAAATTAGTTGAAACGCAATAAAATACTTCCTGACACACAACACAGGTTCAGATTAACAAAAAGTACCGACACTGCCATAGCAATAATTACAGAAAAAAAATAGTATCAGGATTAGCTAATAAAGAGCAATGTTGCGTTGTAATGAGAGTCTCAAAAGTCTTTGATAGAGTCTGGCATAACGGCTTGAGATATAAAATTATATCAACAAGACCTGTCCAGGTTCTGAAATTCTTACTAAATTATTATTTTATGCACCTTTATTGATGATAGGAAGGCGTCCATAACCTTAGAACAGCTTATAGGAGTCTGTTTCGAAACTAAAAATGGAGTGCCCTAGGGTAGCTCCCTCTCTCCAACCTTTATTCGATATACAGTTTCGACATAGCACCAACTGCGGCTGACTGTATAAACGTAATGTATGCAGATGACATATTTCAGGTCATAAAACAATAAAGTAAATCAAAGAAAATCATAGCGAGAAAAGTTAGGCAGAAGTAAACAAAAATAATAACTTTGAGAAGCTTTGGAAAATTAAAACAAATATGACTAAATTTAAAATTATTCCTATAGCCATTCAGAAAACAGAACCGGTAAGAAGTCAAGGTAATGTTCACATACAGTAACAAAAGTAATATTTTAGGCCTACATTTCAAGAAACCGGTTTTATCAAACACATTAAAATTTACAGGAATAATGCAAGCCAGGATTGCATTATTAAGATTGCAAGATTGCATTATCAAGAAGATAAAAGATTCGGATCATTAGATACCAAAACAAAGCTTCATCTAGTAAAAGCACGTGTAATACCTTTACTCTTATACTCCCATATCCTCTGAGTGCACTCTCGAAGTCTTCTATTCTTAAGCTCCAGATAATACAGAATCAAGCTCTAAGATGTGTATATAAGAAAAAGTACACTAGAAACACAAAACAATTACACTAATTTTCGATCTTATCACCAGTAAACATAACGTTATACGAACGAGGTAATGAAATAATAAATATAGTAAGTAAGGGTAGATGATGATCATTACAAAGATTTAATAACAAACAATAATAACACTGAGCATGGATGGTTCAAAAGGCAGTTCATACATCTATATAAACCTCGACCAACGTCAATATACATACTGAAATAGATCTGAATCGTATGAAATAACAACTAAGAGAGGCAGACACATCAACTAATGGCAGAGTTTCTAAGTAAACTTTCATGTCAGACTCGTTCGTGTACCATTATATATATATATATATATATATATATATATATATATATATATATATATATATATATATATATATATATATATATATATATATATATGTGTGTGTGTCTTATTTACACAAACATGCATATATACATAAACAAAACAACAGGGGACCAGGAGCTTGAATGTTTGAAGACCCCGACTGGGCGAGGGGGACCCTTCCCCATATGGCCACAAAGGGGTAGTCAACACGTGACCTGGAGTGACCTGAACTTGACCTGACCTCGCACTACTGACCTCCCAGGACTGGCTAGTGGATTATATATGTAAGTAAATATTTGCATTTAAATTCCTCTCTATTACCTGTATGGTGGTGTAGTGTGCAATATAAAAGTGTATTTATTTCGAAACGTATTTTTTTACATAAAGGTTATAATAATTTTACGTGTAATTCAGCGATTAAAAAATTCTTGTTGCAAAATAATGCAGACCCGGTATCTACTAAATGTAGCATTACTAGATCTTCCACCCCATATATAAATTTATTACCGATTTTTCAATGACGATTTTCTAGCAGAGAAAAAATCCTCATTTTCCTTTAGTCGTTGAATATTTATGTTTTCAGCTAGGTTTATGGTAATGCTACATTACGTATTTGAGGGTTTTTTTTTTATTTATGGACGCAAGGGAGTTGCCATACTCTTCATAGATTTAAAACCATTACACTTTTTTTAAGATCTCACGAATTTGCAGTTTGTTTTATTTTTTACGCAAAAAATACTCAAACGGCTTTGATAAAATTACAAGTATAATAACATAATATAGCCATGCATTTCGTGTAAAAATATTATACACATAGTTGAAAAACTAAGGTTAGGAGGACCGAAAAACCAATTGTCGTGACCGCACCTGAGTACGATCTTCTTATTGGCTGTATCATCAACCATACCGTTCACATCGAAAAGTCAACATCACTGCCCTACTATATGAGGCTTGAAGATCTCCAATCTATCGTTATCTCATGTATAGAAAATCGGTCCATTGATTATTCCATCTTTATGTGGTGACTATAACCCTCATGCCGAACCATGCTTGATCATGTATAACCAAGTATTAATGTTGATGAAAAGCACATATTCATGTGAGGTATATCTTTTCTTGAGTGAGTTAGAAATGGATGATGTTAGATAAACCAAGATGTATCCCAGGGTAGAAGCTCCTATGGTGAAGCTGGTGAATGTGTAATGATTCAAATAGCCTAGAAAACCCATTTCCAAGAGGGTATGTCAGTTTGGCTTTATGGGACCGTTCCCGGCTGTAGTGGAGCGAATTCTAAGGCGGGATGGGTTCGAACCCCACCATGATCAGTCCTATATACAAAAATGGCAAGTAAGATTTATTCCCTGAATTGTGATTGTTATTCTGTCAGGGCGTCTTTGGAAGGATTATTCTGACGAGATTCAAAAGGATAAATTACTGTGGGCCCAGGGTAGTATAACGCTCTGCGGTCTTACAGTCTCGGCGCCTATGGATCAGTACATTGGTTCCCTGTTCACAGTCCCCTTGACCCAATAGTAACTCATGGCTACTGTCATGAAGGCTACTACTCCCCCTTCGGCATCCCTTTTAGAATAACATCACAAAGATAAAAAGATATAAGAGAGAAGAGAAATGAAGAGTTTAGAGAGAAAGCTTGCAGTGCCGTCCCATCAGGCGTCAAAAATGCATGTATAAATAATGAGGTATGCATTTTTAATGACAAACTTGAGTCACTAGATGAAGAGATTGGGCTTGGTAGAGTAACTACTACTTTTGCTACATTAGTTGATCATGTAAATGGTTCTTCATCACATGTTTGTAAATTTATCTGAAATATAATATTTTGATTCACTGTTATCAGACGTTCACTGTGGCATACACGTGCAAATAAAAAACTACCAACAAAGGAGTACATGTAAATAGAGGCGGTGGGCCGAATGGGGAGGCGGTGGCCGAGTGGTTAGCGTCTTGGAGTGGTGAACTCAATGTTCCGAGTTCGAATCCTGTCGGGGTCAACTCTTCTAGAGCCTGGTAGGGGAGATGAAGGTCCCGAGTTTAAATCCCATCAAGGAGCAACTGTCAAATTCATCGTCGAGTGGCTAAAAGAAACCCGCATGCAGCAATTACCTAATCTTCGATTGCACGTATGACGGAGAAAATTCTAGGGGCTGCATGATCCAGACTGAAGATCCGATCATAATAGAAAACGCCGATCTTCACCTAAGACCAGAGGTGTCACTATAAAAATCCACCTGCGCCACTAACGGGCGAGATCGCCCAACATCAAGACTCTCCATAAGCCTACAGGCGCTATAGGCTCCAATAATAATAAAATAAATAAAAAATAATAATATTCATTTTGTGACGTCATCGAGTCATGGTGCGTCGTCTGTTAGTTGTCAGGAACGTTTTGGAAGCTCGGTGAATTTTACAGATTTTGATTGCAGATTAATTAAAAAACGGTTGACTGGACACAATTAGAGTGACAACATATTGTTGATATACTCGATAATGGCTATATTTTCACCATTTAAAATCAGGAATGATGAAATGGTCTGGACGATTACTTTAAGACCATGCATTTATCTTTGGTAGACCATATGCGACTGCAATGCCTCTTCCCACCATGACTTTCCTTAGGCCCGATTCACACTTCACGTTTTTGCTGGACGTAGTCTACGTGCGTCTTGTTATCGTGACGTCACGGTGACGTCACGATAACAAGACGCACGTAGACTACGTAGAAAAGAATTGGGAGCTCCGAATAATGTGAGCTGGGACGCGCGTCTCTCAAGGTCAGTGACGTCATCACTGCTCCAGCAACGTGGTCGCGTGAGCTCTGGTTCACCCTACACAGGCAGGGAATGACATCACTGTGACGTACTGTGAGTCACTGGTGACAAGACGCACGTAGACTACGTCCAGCAAAAACGTGAAGTGTGAACGGGCCTTAATCGTTATTTTCAGCAACTCCTTTTTGCCTTTCCCTATTTCCACACTATTCACAACCACATTCTTCTTTACAAGCAGTATCACACCACCTTCATTCTTTACACTACTGCTTCTTATCCATACATGATAATGGCCCTTTACCGAGTAGCTACTTTAATTTCAGTTTTATTTTTTTTATTTTAGTCACAACTAAACCCATACGATCGGTTTTTTACACATAGCCTAGATGGTCATTTACCTTTAACAATGCAGATGTAAATCCATATACATTAGTGTATGTATGACACCTTCCACACTTGACGTACTTCCTTTCAGCTGATACTACCTCTCCGGTGACATGTTTGTACCTATATCTCACTCCTTAATCTATGACCCTACAATAAAACTTCCTCTCTTCTTCTGTTTTTTGTGTTTTTCCTTTGCTTAAGGAAGCAAAGGATTAAAAACGCAAAAAAGCTGCTTAATTACCTCCGCCAACGAAGTTGGCGGGGTTATGTTTTCACCCCGATCTGTCTGTCTGTCTGTCTGTCTGTCTGTCTGTCTGTCTGTTTGTTAGTGTACAGTATTTCTCGAAAAGTACGAATAGATTTGGACCAAACTCGGTATACCAAGTCTATTGTATAAGGAAGAACTGATTTAATTTTGGATAAAATCTATTGACAACTGTTGCCATGGCAACCAATTGATGAAATATTCGGCCGGAGGTATGCGCTCATACTGAGTGCATAATGCATATATATATATATATATATATAAAATATATATATATTTTATATATATTATATATATATATATATATATATATATATATATATATATATATAATATATATATAATATATATATATATTTATATATAATTAATGAAATATTCGGGGGGAGGTATGCGCTCTACTGAGTGCCCCCCCCCCCCTAGTTTACTCTTTTTTGCTCTTGCCTCTTCATTCAAGTCCTTCTCAATCATTATTTTCTTAATCCAGTTTCTTTTGCCAGGTTCCATGACCATACCAAAATATTATCAGCGGCTGACGATGAATTATATTAATTCTTCATGAGTCTTGTTTCTCCTTTGAATTTATCCCACTAACACTTCTCTAATATCCTGATCTAATCGTTCATTATTCTCTTGGACTACTTAAGTTATTTTTGTGCTATCTTTCTTTACTGTAATGTGATGGATGAGCATCACTTCTTTTTTCAATCCATAAAGCCCAATACATTTATTTTTGCCAACTGTGTCTCAAACCAAATTTTCATTTTCTTTGATAACCTTTATTATCTTTTCCTCTTCCTGGTTTTCCATGGTGTCCCTGAAATTAAACTTCCATTCTTCTTTTTCCTTTTTCCATTCGCTGTGTAGCCCTTTCATCTCCTTTACTCGTAGATCGTCCGCATGTCCTTCACTGTCTTCATTCAATCTGTATTTTTTACAGTTAGGGTTTCTCACTTTTCCTTCAAGGTCATGTTTTCTACTTTCAATTAATTCATAACCAAGTTAGTTTTCCTTTTATTGTCTCTCTGTTGTTTTTTAATATCTTGATTTTCAGCTCCCAGTTAACTTGTCACTTCTATTTTCTTAACTCTCTCTATCAGGGTTTCAATAATATTCTCAAACTCCAGAACTCTCTTCCAACCCATCCATGGCAACGAACTCCCTGTCTCTAGAGTCAAACCTTTGAATCCTGCTGTATTAGCAAGTTTCTCAGGGCTGCTCATCTTTTTAGACTCTTGACATCATATCTAACGCAAAAAACAACTGTAGTGGCAAAACAGGTCTGAGGTCTCAATAGAGGCTTAATTAGCATAAAGTATGGAGCTCTGTTTGTGCGAGGTTTTTTATAATATCACAAAGGACTGGCCAGTGACCACGGGTAAGAAAAAAACGAGACAACGAAAAGCAGGGTTAGTTGTCAGTTTCTATAAAAAAAACAGTAAGAGAATATACACAGCGCGCCAAAGCATTGTTCGCGACATCATAACACAGCGCTTCCATACGGGAATTCAGAAAATGTACTCTATGGCAGCCTACTGACTTCCGAGAGAGATATCTTACATATGGCAGCTTGTTTAAGGCACGGGCAGTCATCAAGACCGTTGAGGAATGTTCAGATGCCACTTGTCAAATTTTAGACGAAGCATTTAAAAAGTATCGCATTCCTTCCTGCGAGTAATTTGAACAGACGCGCATTGGTATAATTATCATTATTTGCATAATGAGTGGCAAGAAAGACCTAACAAAGGAGCATATTAAAGTTATTGTATCTCTACACAAGGCAGAGAGGCCAGTGGAAGAAATATCAAGGATTGTGAATGTTACGAGGAGATGTGGTGCATAAGTGGTGGAAAGTTAAACGGTGGGTTGGCGGTGTCGCGACAGCCGCGACACCAGAACATTATAAGTGGCCAGGGCGAGGATGTAAAACCTAAGCAAGCACCCCTAAATGTCATGAAACGTCAAGTGGATGCCCATCCTCAATTAAGAGCAAGAAAAATATGCGATATGACTTTTACATCCTCGCCCTGGCCACTTATAATGTTCTGGTGTCGCGGCTGTCGCGACACCGCCAACCCACCGTTTAACTTTCCACCCACTTATGCACACATCTCCTCGTAACATCCACAATCCTTGATATTTCTTCCACTGGCCTCTCTGCCTTGTGTAGAGATACAATAACTTTAATTTGCTCCTTTGTTAGGTCTTTCTTGCCACTCATTATGCAAATAATGATAATTATACCAATGCGCGTCTGTTCAAATTACTCGCGGGAAGGAAGGCGATACTTTTTTAAATGCTTCGTCTATAATTGACAAGTGGCATCTGAACATTCCTCAACGGTCTTGATGGACTGCCTGTGCCTTAAACAAGCTGCCATATGTAAGATATCTCTCTCGGAAGTCAGTAGGCTGCCATAGAGTACATTTTCTGAATTCCGTATGGAAGCGCTGTGTGTATGATGTCACGAACAATGCTTTGGCGCGCTGTGTATATATAGAAAGGGTGTTGCACCAATTTAGTTCGGGAGGTGTCTTTTCACTCCTCTCTTTAAGAAATTTAAGAAGGTGGGTGGAAAAATATAAACAAGAAGAGAGTTCCAGAGTTTACCAGTGTAGGGGATGAAAGTGTGATGATACTGGTTAACTCATGCATCAGGAAGATGCACATAATAGGGATGAGAATGAATAGAAAGCCTTGTGCAGCGAGGCCGCGGGAAGGGGGGAGGCATGCAGTTAGCCCGTTCAGAAGAGCAGTGAACATGACAATAACGGTAGAAGATATCAAGAGAAGCTACTTTGCGGCGGTGATTTATATATTGAAGACAGTTAGTCAGAAGAGGGGAGTTGATGAGACGAAAAGCTTTTGACTCTACCCTGTTTAGGAAAGCTGTATGAGTGGATCCCCCCAAACATATGAGACATACTCCGTATACATGGGCGGATACGGCCCCTGTAGAGAGCAAGCAGCTTGGAGGGAGAAAAAAATAGACGCAGACGCCACAAGATATCTAGAAGCTGTTTTAGCGAGAGATGATATGTAAATTTTCCAGCTCATATTTTTTTTAGTAAGGGATAGTTCAAGAATGTTCATTGTAGAAGAGGGAGAAGTTGAGAGTCATTGAAGAAGAGAGCATAGTTGTTTGGAAGGATATGTCAAGTAAATACGTGAAGAAATTGGGTTTTTGAGGCATTGAACAAAGCAAGGTTTGATTAGCCCCAATCAGAAATTATAGAAAGATCAGAAGTTAGGCGCTCTGTGCTATTTCTCCGTGAGTCACTTATTCCTGTTAATTTTGGACGTATAATGAGCGACGTTTGAAAGATGCAGGGTAGTTTATCACTATTAGAGTGGATAAGGCTTGTTGAGTTAGACTTAGAATATTATTAATGATTAGTAGAAAGAGAGTGGGTGATAGGATCAGAGCTTTGAAACGGTTTAAGGGAACGAAAACGAAAACCAAAACGTACGAAATTATGCTCGGAACAAAAACGGAAACGAAAACGTTATCATACTCGTATTTACTGTTCCGAAGAAAAAGACGCTATTTTAAAATCCCTGTAACCGGTTGATAACGTAATTTGTTTCGTTCCCATGCCATATTTGGTCAATATAATCAATTTTCACTTCCAAGTAGCCAAATGCTTTAGTTGGGTTGCAGCAGTTGGGTTTAAGAACAGTTGGGTTTAAGAACATGCTTAGATTAATATCCAATATCGAAATGGATAATATATCGTGAGTATGTGCTTAAACTTTTAACTCTGTTCATAGCCTAATGCTTGGTGCGCCAACTTTCGGTGTGGCTGTCCTAAGTTTGAGTCCTTGGAGTACCACATGTAGTCATTGATTTCATTAATTAGGCTTATTCAATTAGTGGGTGGTGATACTACCAATTAATGTATTTTTTGCCATATATATAATTTATAAATAATTTAGTAATTCATGTCTACTTGACGGTAACTGAGATTGCATACTCCTACACTACGCTTTCCTGTATTGATATGTAAATGTGTTGCCTTAATTAAGTCGTATAATAATATAGTTCTTACTACATCTAAGGGTTTGATTTTGTTGGAATACTATGCACCCTGAAATGTATGGCTTTATTACCATCTATATGAATGTAGTCATGTATAGGCATTATTATATATTAGCGCTAATAGCATATTCAATACGGGTGATTTTGAAAATACGTTCTAACCGGTTTTTCATTTCTTTCTAACCGGTTTCAGGAAACATTATGTTTGCAGGAACGAAAAACGAAACATCAACATACTGTTTTCTGATCGGAACGAGCCGCTTTTGAAAATAGTTTTTCGTTTTTAAGCTCTGGATAGGATAGAACCCTGAGGAACACCACTACTTGATAGACTTAGGAACATGGATTGTCTACAGTAAGCTGCAATAGAACGGTTTGAAAGGAACTTAAAGTAATCGTCAGACCATTTCATCATTCCTGATTTACTGCAATCAAATCATAGCCATTAACGAGTATATCAACAATACGTCTTCACTTTTTTGTATCCAGTCAGCCGTTTTTTTAAATAATCCGCATCAAATCTGCAAATTCCCGAGTTTTCAAAACGCTCTCAAGGTTTTGCAGACACTCAGCTCAGGCTCGTGACGTAGCATCAGGGAGCTCATCTTCCCGACGATGATCAGAGAGGCACGTAAAACACAGAGAGAAATATAGTACTTGAAGATCTTTGGGTGTTTTCTGAATAGATTTTTTTGGCTATATGCCACATCATCAAAGGAATGCATCCTTTTATGGTGAAGCAGACAGCTTGTGCCTTTCGCGAAAAGTTTGCACGGAAAGGAGTGGCGTGTGTAGGGTGGATGACCCGCTATAGTGTGTTTGGGGCGAGCAGTTGTGTTGAGAAACGGTGTGTAGATCGGGGTACACATCGAAGTGAAAGACTGGGGTGAGTGTGCAGCACGACTAGTCGCCGTACCCAGTGGTGTGGTTTGGGACGACTCTCAGTGTCGTGAGGTGAGCCTGTGTACACGGGTGTGCTTGGACAAGGGCGGCGCCCCCCCCCCCCCCCGTATAAGACAGTGACTCAGTCCAACACCATACCAACCAGGTGGCCTGTTATACAGGGACGCCAGGACTGGCGCAGCGGTGGACCACCACGACGGTGAGGCTATTTTCCTCTTAACAAGACCAAGTAACCAAGTAAACTAGTTGTGGAGTGGGCGTGCCCTGTGGTGAGAGACCCTGTGGTGGGTTGGCTGTCACACTTCTGCCTTCCCGCCGCATATTTTTCCAACATCTATGCTGTAGTTAATGCTAGTATGTGGTTTTCCGAATAATGACGTTTTGACTGTAGCTCCAAAACGAACCATAGGATTTTCTC
>JACEEZ010025089.1:25000-40670 GCA_016584305.1 Chionoecetes opilio
CGAACTGACTGCATCCTCCTCATCAAGCTACGGAGAGCAAGATAAGAACATTCGAGCACCGGTGTAACAGTGCGTGGAATGCATGTACTGTAAGTGGAAAAGTGAAATATCATAAGTGTGGAACTTATCCATCAACCACCTCTCTCATAATTGGTAGAGTGGTGGTTTTGATCTCACCCCCCCCCCGCCCCTTCTGAGTGAGGTATTTTCCGCTCGTCAGAGGGGGAGTGCGTTATAGGGATGTATAGATAATTAAAATGGTAATGGTAATATGAAGGTAATTTAAGTAAATGATTAGTACTGGATAGGATAAATTAATATTCTCAGTGCTGATTAGGTGAGGGGAGGGGGAACCATTTACACCTTATAGAATTAGCACCTTGATTTGGAGCGCGGTTCATTGGCAATCGTCATTTGATTCTAGACCATAGGGAATAAATACGTGGGCTTAGGACCAGGTAGCCGGGCTCGTCGCCACTCTCGGAGATCAGTACACTCACACCCTCATGGGAGTAACATCTAATATAGTTGCTTGTATATAAGTCAAGTATCATTCCAGCCCTCATGGACTAACATCTTTTTCTCTGATTAATATGAAGAGATTTTGTACATTTATTGTACATATAGTTGTAACAATAGGACTGTGTTTAAAATACAACACTGTAACAATCCGCCGCTCGTTTAGTTTTACTTGGTGGGTGATACCCACTTGACGCCAACCACGATTACGCCTCCACTCCCTCTTGTCTTCACGGGCGGCCTTCGATCCCGGCGACCACATCGATCACAAGACCATGCAGTGTTAATCCAAACCTACAGCGTAATTCAGCCCACAATCCACCGATCAGTATCCTAGTTAGTTGATTAGCTGGATGATGTTTGCGGGAGATAAGACATGGGTTTGATTGATAGGTAATAACCTCATTTTAAATATGTATTGACATAAATTTCACATAAAGGTATAATGCAGTTTTAGACCAGTACATACAACACACAATCGGTGTTTAGTCTCACTGAACGTTCGTTCTTATTTTAAGGAGTATTTCTAACGCCACACAAAGCTGTCGGAAATGAAAAAATAACACATGGGGTCTGGGGGACGAACCCCCCCCGAGTGAGTTAGGTTTACGTAATCAATGCCCGGGTTAGATTAGTTTAACTACAGGGAGTCTTGGGGCGTAGCCCCCAGTTATGTCAAAGAGTATTGGTCAAAAAAAGGGAGTATTGGTTGAAACTCTGTATATTTCCTAAAAGAGTATGTAGAGGATAAAGGAATGATGTGTGATTGTAGGTAAGAATGCTGAGAAGATACGTAGGTATACACTTTAATGGTAAGTATTGGTCAATAGGGAGTATTGGTTGCAACGCATATTTACCTAAAAGAGTATGAGAGGCCTAAAGGGAATGTGTGATTGGTGGCAAGGAATTGTCTGAGAGAGTAGGTACACTTGAATGTAAGTATTGGTGCATAGGGAGTATGTTGCAACTGCATATATACCTAAAAGAGTATGTAAGGATAAGGGAATGTGTGATTGGTAGTCACAGGATGTATGGAAGAGTAGGTACACTCTACTCCAACCAAGATGGTATGTGAGTAAAGCGAAAGTATTGAATGATGAATGTTCTATGAATGGAAAGCTGGGGTAGTGAGATGTTATTCAGGCAAGTTCACGACTCACTGAAAATTGGGAGTTAAGCACAATAAAAATCACTAGAAATGCAGGCTTTCATTTCCAACCTAACCCCATCTACTGTAATAGTCAAGTCCGGTATTTATTTTCGGTGCTGAGACTGGGGGGGAATCACCCCCGACTCAATCACTAACCTAACCTAGACTATAGTCACTGGCCAACCTAAACCTAACCTAAGTGTTCAGCTATTGCTGGTATTTAATCCCTGAATTCAGAAACACGAGTAAAATAGGAACACTCGCCGCGAAAAAAATAGTAACGTCGGCGAGAATTCCTATCGGCGACAGTGTCCCAGGTGTTGTCTAGTTTACTTGGATATGTATCCCATTAAAATACCCCCCTAAAATGGTGGGTATTAGGTTTGGGGTAGTGGGGCTTTCAAAAGTCCTAGGATTCTTACCTACATCATCGGTGTAGATTTTCTTCATTCTGAGTATTTTGAACCCCATTTCTTCCCCAAAAAAAAAAAAAAAAAAAAATGTACAATTGAATAATATGGCGTTACATTACGTACTTGCCGAAATCTTATCCGTTATTTCAGCAATAAACGTTAAATAGGTTAAATCAGATTAGGTTAGTTTAGGTTAGAGGTGGGGTTTTTGGTTTAGCCGTCTAAGTTAGGTTAAATCAGACTAGGTTATGTTTAGGTTAGAGTGGTGTGTTGGTTTAGTAACATATGATATCAAGAAAAAAATAAAATTATCAATAATATGGCAGTGCGAAGCGGGTGCAAGGTTTTGCGGGGCATACATCCCCCCCCATGACCTGTAAACAAAAAAATATTTCCGACAAACGAGTGCCATATCATTCAATACACAATTAAAACGATTCAGGAAAACTAAGTTTTCGGGCCTCAAAATCGTTGAAAGCCCACTACCGAAATTTTTACAATTGGGTGTAAGTGCTAGCTATTAATCATTTCACTTCTATATCATTATTCGCGCTGCTAAAATGGTAATTTTTTATCCTCTCCAGCCTTATTAGTGTTTTTTTCTCTCCAGACTTCACAAATCCTTTCAGCTACTCTAAAACGTAATTATAAAGTGGAGAGTTTATCCCCTTTAACATCCCCTTACCCCACCTATAGTCTAACTGATCCCCACAATAAATCCTAACTCATTATACCTTTCTACCTACAATAACCTCCTAGCGAGACCTAAGGGCAGAAGAATATAATTTTACCAGTTCAGTTATATTGAGGTATAAGTTTTGTAAGTTTGTTTGTTGGGGACCGCGCAGGAGGGGTTATATAGTGAGCATACGTCTTCAGTCTTCAGAATATTTCCTTGGAGATCATGAATATTTGTTTACATTCTAACTGATTAATGATTGGCTAACAATCTCAAAGGTTGATGAATCCTTCCTCTGATTGGGCCAGCGACAGTCAGCTTGAGTTCCATTCCTCATGGTTGAACAGACGGAACGAGCTGAAGATGCGCAGCATCGTGAGCTAAGAACCATTCGACGTCCTTTGAAATACATTTGGTGTGGGGTTCGTACCCAAGATCTAAGATGGGCCGCTATGACACTCTAAGATGAATCTTAGAGGCGGAAAGTTACGAACGTTCGAACATCCAGCACCAGTAATTGGTCGCGACCCGTAGCTACTTTGAAGAACCCTGGCGCTAGGGCGCCAGCCATCCCATAAATGCATAAGTCTTACTTCCAGTCATAGTACCTCCTTTCTACGTTTCATCACCAAAGAAATTACTAGTTTTCTACCGCCAGGGACACGGAAGATTCTTATTTCGGGTCCTCGTACTGAAGGACTAGAAGAATTTGACTATGGCCAACAAGAAACTTTCCAAACCATGTTAACCAACTACATTTGCGATGTTCCTCCAGGTAATAACAACACTCCACATCACACCGTTCATGTCAGCAGTACGTGTCATGCCGTGAAGTCGGGTGCACGATGATTTACTACAGTGTCATACTTAACGATTAACGGGTTAACTATAATTATTACTGTTTCAATTTGTTTGAGTATACTCTTTAATCCAAGACTCCTATTCAAGAGTTTTGGGCTTAAGGCTGTTGATGTACTTACCCGGAAAATAAACATAATGGATTCTCACAACTCCTGACAGAGTTCACTTCATTTTCCCGTGAGAGTAACATCTCTTCTTTTCTTCTCTGATTAAATTGAGAAGATGTATAGAGGTGCCTTTGTGCATATGTGTTTAAATACAATAGGACGTGGTCTTATTCGACATAGCCATAGACCACTATATACCGGGACTGCGCACGGAATATCGGCCTGTCGCGCAAGGGCCCGAAGTCGGGAGGGCCGCTTCGGTTCATATATATAATATATATATACGGATCATATAGACTGGTTTATCAGTATATATGATATACTGTAATCTTCGTAATGTTTGTCTATAATTATTTATCAATAAAAACAGTAAAGAACAACGCTAAAAGAAATCCATTACGATACTATGAAGAAATAGGCATGACTTAATATTCACTTCAACTCCTTCGACATTTTTAAAACTTTTGCGAGTCCAACTTTTATCATGAAGGGTATCAATAGAAGCGCAATTTTATTATCTTATCCTTGCTATATTTCGTTAATTCTGATAAATGAATTAGAACCATGCATAAATTAGCGTTAACTAAACAAATAAAATCATCAATCGGGTAATTTTCCCCGATTGTGAGGTTATTTATTAGGTTACCGCTATTTATCATGGTTACTAATTCATATTATCAGAAACTGAAATTTATATTAAGTAAATAATAACATCATCAATCGGGAAATTACCGATTGATGATTTAATTTTTTTATTTAACGCTATTTATGCATGGGGGTAATTCATTTATTCAGCAAACGAAATACATCATGGAACGCTAATAAAATTGTGCTTCTATTGATACCCTTCATGTACAAAGTTGACTCGCAAAGTTTTTTACACCATGGCGAAGAGTTAAGTGATATTAAGTCATGCATATTTCTTTCATAGTCCGTATGGCATTTCTTTAGCGGTTTTACTGGGGGGTTTTTTATTTGATAATATTTAGAACAAACATTTACGAAGATTACAGTATACCATAATACTGAAAACCAGTCTATATGATAGTGCCATAGACCACTATAATCTCTTTGTCGTGCGCCCCCGCGGGCCCCTATGCAGCCCGCAATTCAAAACATTTGTCGCGGAAACATTCCAGGTATACAGTGGTCCTATGAATAGCCGAATATCTCGCCGGTCGTGTTGGTTTTGATAACCTCGCCTGACGCCGTAACAAAACCAACCGGCTTCCGTCCTCACCACGCCGGCCTGGATCAACGCCTGGCCTCCGAATACCAAGAGCTTTGCAGTATTGATAGCCTTCAACCCAATTCAACCTCCTACCCTGATAATTAACTTAGTTAGTACTGGCTTGGGATATTTTGTCGGATGAGATAGACAAGGGTCTTTGGGGATGTAATATCTCTAATTAAAATAAAATGTTTGTGACATAAAATTTCCACATTGGTGCCACAAGTGAGGATATCATGTCATGTGTCGAGTGGTCGTTGTGAGGCGTATTTATGAGCCTACCACAACAGGTGGTAAAGGATGGAGGTGAGGTGTTTCGCGGCGTCAGGAACGACTCAACAGCCGAATTACTCAAACGCAGATAGTAGATAACATCAGGCGTTTACGTACTGGCTAGTTAGTTGTAATAATAAAGTTGTGGTTTAGGTCATGAGGCCTTGATAACGCGTCTGGCAGACCGAGCTGATGGGCACTAACCACAAATTAAGATATAATCATTATCAACTAGCAATTATTTTAAGTTACGTAATCTTGCATTAATATTTTATTTGACTTTAGTTATCAACTAAATCATGGCGAAATAGCTAAGCATTCATTTGTCGGCTAAGTTGTTAGGATGCTCACAACGCTATATAATAAGTTGTGAGGACGCAGTTAGGCTATTCCTATTTGAATTATATTAATTTAAAGACTGGTCTGCTATTGTTAAAGCAGCATGGGTAAATATGAGAAGCTTCTACCTATATGAGTTCATTAAGATAAATCTGGGGATTAATAATATTCACCAAAGTGTGACCAAGTAATGAACAAGAGTGTCACAGATATCTTGATAAAATAATTGCTATGAGGGATTATGGAGTGTGCTCTATTCCAAACAACAGCTTAAGCCTCTTTACCCCGATTCAATTACCAGACTTTTTTATTACCTCAGTTCTCAGCAGTGAAAATTGTTTCTCCTTCTGGGATTTAATTTAAATGTGTTAATGATGAGGAGCTGACTTAACCGAGGCTAAATTAACTTATTTGTTGGTCAGTTGGAGAGTCCGCAATAGCTGCTTGCTAAAAGAATTAACAAAATAAAATTCCAATTATAATGTGCGCTCAAGATTGTCAAGGAGAATTTTGAGGATGAAACTTATTAGTTATAACTGACCTATTTGGCAGGTTTATGGATCTACTAGTCCTCAGCATAATTCAAGGAATTGAAGAGTTCAGAGTAGCTAGCTTTGAACTGCACCCTAAGAAGCAATTGAATTTCATAAACCCTTTGATTGAGTCAGACTGGATGGTCAGTACTATGATCTGAGGAAATTACCAACCCATGTGCGAGTACCGTATAAATCGAGTACTAACAATAGTAATTACTTCACAGCAAACAGATAGAAGAGGGATTATTGCAGGCTTTGCAAAAATTGCAAGGTATTGAGTCAGTACAGCCACAGGGAGATCGAGATTGTTACACTAAGGGTAATCAGCTATGTCAGCCTACCCTTAGAGTTTAAAGTCCCTGCGTTATTTTTTTTTTTGGGAGAGTTTTTTTTTTTTATCTGTGCCTATAGCGCCTGTAGGCAGTGTGACCCAAGGGCTCGGATGGTAGGCTTCTGGAGGTTCACTTGAGGGTTCTGATGTTTGTCCTCGCCCGTTGGTGGCGCAGGCAGTTTTCTTATAGTGACGCCTGTGAGCTCATGCCGCCCCCGGTGGTACTTCGATGCACGCGCATCGAAGGTAGAGTTATAGCAGGGCATGTGGGTGTTCTTTAGGCACTCGACGGTGCAGAAAGGTTTTCGGTTTCTTCGGGGATCGACCTCGGGTCACCGAGACGCCAGTCGGAGACTCTAACCGCTTCCGCTACCCCGCCTCCCCATAAGGTGGGTACTTATCCTGCTCCTGAAAGTTACTCAGGTTAAACAGCCCTGCAGTTAAGATTCAACTTCATCCTACCAGTAAACTACAAGGCCTACTCAAATATCAGGTAAAACTCCCTAAATTTAGGGCTACTTCTAGTGAAGTAAAAAAAATTGCGTCCTATGTGAGGGGGAACATCCCCCTCCACATGTAATATCTATTCAATTGTTCCATCCACGAGAGTTAAAAGGTTAATGAGCCTAACCTGTTAATTGCCTAACTGACTCAGTGGTTACATGCTTTAAATGTATGCCCTATGACACTTAAGAACTTGTAGGAAATGTAAACATCTATTCAGCAACATAGCTCTTTTTTTCCTAACAGTAATATTGATTTAACTCAGACCCTACAGTAGTTAAAATAGCCGTAACTAATATGAGTAGTTTCATCCACTGTCCCTCCTACGGCAGAATGAAGGTGAGCCACAATGGTAATTCGGATGCATTGGTAAAGACTATGTTTGACGGTGGAGCAGAAAGATCCTTTCTTACTAGAGATATAGTTAAATTGTTTAAAACTAACCCATAATAAGTAAGTGAACTTAGTCATTTCAGGTTTTTCTTGGGGGGGGGGGGGAAAAAATAAAGAGGCTCAAAACTTTTATATAGTTTTTCAACCCTTAGTCCAAATAGAAATAATATAAATGTAGGTAACTGCTGTGGTCCAATAATATTGGTGATTAAATTTAACTGTTTTTAGGACTAAAAGACACACTGATATGTTACGGGAGAATGGTGTTAAACTAGTTAGTAATACCTTCGAGGACGTTGATGGTCCATTCCATCTAATAATAGGCGCTGATTATTTTGGGCGTTACTTATGGAAGGTCATCAAAAGCATAAGGGTCTCTATGTTCACCTGGTGGTGATGCATTATGATTTATCATAATGCATCACCACCAGTGAATAAACATAGAGACCTTATGCCTTTTTGATGACCTTCCATAAGTAACGCCCAAAATAATCAGCGCCTATTATTAGATGGAATGGACCATCAACGTCCTTCGAAGGTATTACAACTAGTTTAACACCATTCTCCCGTACATATCAGCTGTCTTTAGTCCTTAAACAGTTTAAATTATACCAATATTATTGACTCCAGCACTCCCCTCATTATATTTTTCTATTGGACTAAGGGTTGAACTATATCAAGTTTTGAGCCTCTTTATTGGCAAGAAACCTGAAATACTAAGTTCACTTTACTTATTATGGTAGTTTTTAACAATTTAAAACTATATCTCTAGTAATGAAAGATCTTTCTCTCCACCGTCAAACATAGTCCTTTACAATGGACCGAATTACCATTGTTGGCTCACTTCATTTCTGCCGTCGGGACAGTGGATGAACTACTCATATTAGTTACGGCTATTTTAACTACTGTAGGGTCTGAGTTAAATATCACTATTACTGTTAGGAAAAAGAGCTTGTTGTGAATAGATTGTTTAACATTTCCTAGCAGTTCTTATAGTGTATAGGGCATACATTTCAAGGCATGTTTACGCACTGAGTCAGGTTAGGGCAATTTAACAGGTTAGGCTCATTAACCTTTTAACTCTCGTGGACCAATCTGAATAATATTACATGTGGAGGTGGATGTTCCCCCTCCACATAGGACGCAATTTTCTTTTTTACTTCACTAGAGTAGCCCTAATTTAGGGATTTTACCTGATATTTGAGTAGGCCCTTTGTAGTTTACTGGTAGGATGAGTAGTTTGAATCTTAACTGCAGCTGTTTAACCTGAGTAACTTTATCAGGCGCAGGATAAGTAACCCACTATGGTGAGGCGGTAGCGAGGGCGGTTAAGTCTCCGACTGCGTTCTCGTGACCCGAGTTCGATCCCCGAAGAAACCGAAAACCTTTCTGCCCCGTCGAGTGGCCTAAGAACACCCACATGCCCTGCCTATCAAATCTACCTTCGACTGCGAAGTGCATCGAGTACACAGGGGGGGCGGCATGAGCCTCACAGGCGTCACCTATCGAACATGCCTGCGCCACCACGGGCGAGGACCAACCATCAGAACCTCAATGAACCTCCATAGGAGAAAAAAAGGGAAAAAGAGCCTACCATCCGAGCCCTGGGTCACACTGCCTACAGCGCTATAGGCAACGATAAAAAAAAAAAAAAAAAAAAAACTAACGAGGGATCTTTAAACTCTAAGGGTGGCTGACATAGCTGATTACCCTTTAGTGTAACAATCTCGATCTCCTGTGGGCTGTTACTGCTCAATACCTTGCAAATTTTTTGCAAGCCTGCAATAATCCCTCTTCTATCTGTTTGACTGTGAAGTAATTACTATTGTATACCTCTGATTTATACGGGTCTCGCATCCCTGGTTGGTATTTCCTCCATATCATAGGTACTGACCATCCATCCTGACTCAATCAAGGTTTTATGAACTTCAATTGTCTTAGGGTGCAGTTCAAAGCTAGCTACTCTGAACTCTTCCAATTCCTTGATTATGCTAGAGGACTAGTAGATCATAAACCTGCTAAAAAATAGGTCGTTATAACTAACTAAGTCTTCATCCTCAAAATTCTCCTTGACAATCTTGAGCGCCAACATATAATTGGCATTTTTATCTGTTATTCCTTTAGCAGGCAGCTATGCAGGACCTCTCAACTGACCCACAACAAATAGTTATTTATGTTACTCTGTTAAGTCAGCTCTATCATTACACATTTAAATTATCCCAAAGGAGACCAATTTTCCCTTAGAACTGAGGTATAACAAGTCTGGTAATTTCATTGGGGTAAGAGGCTTAAGCTGTTGGTTTGAATATGAGCACACTCCAGTAACCCTCATATGCAATTAAAAAATTTATCAGAATATCTGTGACACTCTTGTTCATACTTTGTCACCCTTTGGTGAATTAATCTTAATCCCAGCTTCTCTTAATTGAACGTCATATAGGTAGTAGCCTTCTCATATTTAATCCCATGGCTGCCCTTTAACAATAGGCAAACCAGTCTTAAATTAATATAATCAATAGGAATACCTTAACTGCGGTCCTCACACTTTTATATATGCGTGTGATGCATCCTAATTAGCCGACCATGAATGCTTAGCTATTTCGCCATGATTTAGTTGATACTTAAGTCAAATAAAATATTAAGGTCAAGATTACGTAACTTTAAATAATTGGCTAGTTTGATAATTATTTATTCTTAATTGGTGGTAGTGCCATCAGGCCCGCCCGGTCTGCCATGACGCGTAGCCAGCCTATGACAAACCACAACCTTTATTATTAAAAAAAAAAAAAAACAACTAACCTAGCAGTACGTACCGCTGATGTGTATCTACTAATCTGGCGTATTGTAGTATTCGGCTGTTGAGCGTTTCCTGCGCCGCGAAACACCTCACCTCCACTCCTTTTACCACCTGTTGTGTGTAGGCTCATAACTACGCCTCACAACGACACCTCGATCACATGAACATTAATATTCCTCACTTGTGGCACCAATGTGGAAATTTTATGTCACAAACATTTATTTAATTAGAGATCTTACTTCAAAGGACCCTTTGTCTATCTCATCCCGAACAAAATATCCCAGCCAGTACTAAATAGTTAATTACAGTGGATAGGAGGTTGAATTGGGTTGAAGGCTTATCAATACTGCAAGCTCTTGGTATTCGGAGTGGCCGGCCGTGATCAGGCCGCGTGGTGAGGGACCGGAAGCGTTTTGTTTTGTTACGGCGTCAGCGGGTTTATCAAACAACACGACGCGGCGAGAATATTCGCTATGTCATAGACCACTGTATCCTGGACCTGTTCCCGGCGACAATGTTTGAATTGCGGGGCTGCATGGCCCGCGGGGCGCCCTACAAAGAGGATATAGTGGTCTATGGACTATCATATAGACTGGGTTATCAGTATATATGTATAACTGTAATCTTACGTAAATGTTTGTTCTATAAATATTATCAAAATAAAAAACAGTAAAACACGCTAAAGAAAGCAATTAAAACGAGACTATGAATAAATATATGCATGAACTTAATATTCCTTAACTCTTCGCGCATGTTAAACTTTTGCGAGTCAACTTTTTATCATGAAGGTATCAATAGAAGCACATTTTATTAGCTTCCATTGAGTATTTCGTTTGTCTGATAAATGAATTACCGCTCCCCTCCCCCATGCGATAAATTAGTCGTGTGTGCGGTAAAAAATTAAATCATCAATCGGGTAATTTTTTCCCGATTTGATGATGTTATTTATTTACTTATTCTTTCGTTTTCTTCTGATAATTATATTAGTACGCATGTATAAATTAGCGTAACCTAAATAAATAACCTCATCATATGTGAAATTACCAGATTTGATGAGTTTATTTGTTTTTAGTTAACGCTAATTTATGCATGGTTCTAATTCCATTTATCAGATAGAAAATATAGCATGGAAAGATAATAAAATTGCGCTTCTATTATACCTTCATGATAAAAGTTGACTCGCAAAGTTTTAAATGGCGAAGAGTTGAGTGATATTACGTCAGCATATTTCTTCATAGTCTCGTAATGGTATTTCTTTAGCGTGTTTTACTGTTTTTTTTATTGATAATATTTAGAACAAAATTTACGAAGATTACAGTATATCATATAGTACTGATAAACCAGTCTATATGATCCGTATATAATATATATATCTATAGTGATCCGCGGCCCGCCGACTTCGGGCCCTTGCGCGACAGGCCGATATTCCGTGCGCAGTCCAGGTATATAGTGGTCCATGGCTATGTCGATAAGACACGTCCTTATTGTTTTAACACATATTCTAAAGGCACCTCTATACAATTCTTCTCAATTTATCAAGAAGATTAAGAGAGATGTTACTCTCCGGGAAAATGATGAACTCGTCAGGAGTTGTGAGAATCCATTTATGTTTTTATTTTCCGGGTAAGTACATCAGCCTTCTCAGCCCCAAACTCTTGAATTAGGGAGTCTCTGATTAAAGATCATACTCAAACAAATTGAACAGTAATAATTACAGTTAACCCTTAATCGGTAGTATGACACTGTATTAAAATCATCGTGCACCCGACTTCACGGCATGACACGTTACTGCTGATGACGGTGTGATGTGAGTTGTTTGTTATTACCTGGAGGCACATCGCAATGTAGTTGGTTAACTGTGGAAAGTTCTTTGTTTGGCATAGTCCAATTCTTCTAGTCTTTCATACGGAGACCGAAATAAGAATCTTCCGTTCCCTGGCGGTAGAACTAGTAATTTCTTTGGTGATGAACGTAGAAAATGAGTACTAGACTGGAAGTACACTATGCATTTTATGGTTAGGCTGGCGCCTAGAGGCAGGGTCTTCAAGTAGCTACGGGTCGCGACCCATACTGGTGCTGGATTTCAACGTTCGTACTTCCGCCCTCTAAGTCATCTTAGAGTGTTCATAGCGCCCTCTTATATCTTGGGCTACGAACACCACACAAATGTATTTTTCAAAGGATCGTCCGAATGTTTCTTAGCTTCACGATGATGCGATCTTCAAGCTCGTTCCTTCTGTTTTCCAAGCCAGGAGAAATGGAACTCAGCTGATGTCGCTTGGCCAATCAGAGGAAAGATTTCATCACCTTTGAGATTGTTAGCCAATCATAATGCAGTTAAATGTAAACAAATATCATGCCTCTCCAAGGGAAATTATCTGAAGACTGACGACGTATGCTCACTATTAACCTCCTGGCGCGTCCCCACACAACAAATTCAAACTTATAACCTCATTTTTATATAACCTGAACTGGTAAAATTATATTCCTTTCCCTGTCCCTTAGGTCTCGCTAGGAGGGTATTGGTAGGGTTGATAAGGGTATAAAATGAGGTTAGGATTATTTTGGGGGATCATTTAGGACTATAGGTGGGGTAGGGGATGTTAAAGGGGATAACTCCCCAACTTTTATAATTACGTTTTTAGAGTAGCTGAAAGGATTTGTGAAGGTCTGGAGAGAAAAACACGATAAGTGCTGAGAGGATAAAATTTACCATTTTAGCCAGCGCGAATAATGATATTATGAATTGAATGATTAATAGCTTCCACTTTACACCCATTTATTAAAAATTTTCGGTAGTGTGCTTTGCACGATTTTGAGGCCGAAACTTAGTTTCCTGAATCGTTTTAATGTGTATTTGAATGATTGGCACTCGTTTTTGTCGGAAATATTTTTTTCTTTACAGGTATGGGGGGGATGTATGCCCCGTCAAACCTTGCACCGCTTCGCACTGATATGTATTGATAATTTTATTTTTTTCTTGATATCATAGTTACTAAACCCAACACCACCTCTACCTAACTAACCTAGTCTGATTTAACCTAACTTAGACCGGCTAAACCAAACCCCACCTCTAACCTAACTAACCTAATCTGATTTAACCTAACTTAACCTTTTAAACATTGCTGTAAATAGTAGATTTTTCGGCGTACGTACATTTAACGCATTTATTCAAATTGTACCATGGGAAATGGGGTTCAAAAATACTCAGAATGAAGCAATCCTACACGATGATGTAGGTAAGAATCCTAGGACTTTTGAAAGCCCACTACCAACTAATACCCCCCATTTTAGGGTGGTTATTTTAATGGGGATACCTTATCCAAGTAACTAGACAACCCCTGGAACTGTCCGCCGATAGGAATTCTCGCCGGACGTTCCTATTTTTTTTTTCGTCGGCGATTGTTCCCTATTTTACCTCGTGTTTCTGAATTCAGGATTATACCAGCAATAGCCTTACAGTTAGGTTAGGTTAGGTGGCCAGTGACTATATGTCTAGGTTAGGTTAGTGAGTGAGCGGGGTATTCCCCCCCAGCCTCAGCACCGAATAATCCGACTTGACATATACGTAGATGGGTTAGGTTGAAATGAAAGCCTGCATTCTAGTGATTTTATGTTGCTTTAACCTCCAATTTCAGTGGTCGTGAATTGCCTGAATAACATCTCAACTACCCAGCTTCCATCATTGAACCATTCTTCAATAACTTTCGCTTTACTAACATACCATCTCTAGAGTTGGGTAGAGTGTACCTACTCTTCTCAGACCATCCCTTGCCTACCAATCACATTCCCTTATCCATCTACATACTCTTTTAGGTATATATGCAGTTGCAACCAATACTCCCTATTGACCAATACTCTACCATTCAAGTGTACCTAACTCTTCTCAGACATCCTTGCCCACCAATCCACATTCCTTTAGCCCTCTACATACCTCTTTTTAGGTTAAAATGCGTTGCAACCAATACTTCCCTATTGACCAATACTCTACATTAAGTGTATACCTACGTACTCTTCTCAGCATTCTTACTCTACGCAATCATCACATTCCTTTATCTCTACATACTCTTTTTAGGTAATATACAGTTTCACCATACTCCCTTTTTGACCAATGACTCTTCTGACATAACTGGGGGGCTACGCCCCCAAGACTCCCTGCTAGTTAACTAATCTAACCCGGGCATTGATTACGTAACCTATCTTCACTGGGGGGGGCTTTCGCCCCCCAGATCCCCATGTGTTATTTTTTTCATTTCCGACAGCTTTTGTGTGGGTTAGAAATACTCCTTATAATAAGAACGAAACGTTCAGGATATGTAGAATTTATGCTACAAACATATTTAATCTGAGGGTTCTTACCTAATAAATCAAACCCATATATCCCTGCCCGACTCCATACCCTAGCTAATCAACTAACTAGGATACTTATCGGTGGATAGTGGGTTAAAATGGGCTGTAGGTCTTGTATTAATACTGCAATGGTCTTGTGATCTGCAGTGGTAGCGCGTGATCAGAGCTGCCCTTGAAAGACAGAGGCAGCGGGCTGGAGGTTGGTTGCTATCGAGACGTCAAAAGGGCTTTCACACCAAATAACTTGACGCGGCGATTGTTATCAGTGTGTTGTTTCTTTAAAACATGTCCTTTGATTTAAACTATATGTACAAAGAGTCTATACACAATTCTTATCAATGTAATCAGATAAGACCAAAGAGATGTTACTCTCACGGGAACTGGAATGGTACTGATTCTCTCCCTGTGGGCGGCTGGTGGCGTCCACCAATCCTACCTACACGTGTCAATCGTTCGTGGTGGCGGCGAGGCGCACCCCTACCAATACCTGCCACGAATACACGCAGGATAGGTTACAATATTATGACGGCGACCAATAGCCAGTCGCTCCAAATTAAGGTGCAAATGCTTAATAACCACTGGGAATATTAATTTATCCTATCCCAGTACTAATTATTTACTTAAATTACCTTAATTATTACCCATTACCATTACAATTATATATACATATCCCCATACACCCCTATCACGAGCGGAAAATACTTCACTCACAAGGGGGGGGGGGGAAACAAAACCACCACTCTACCCAATTACGAGAGGGTACGTGGTTTATGGATAATTTCCACAGGATACCTAAAACCACCGATTGGTTGTGTTGTATTGTATTGGTCTAAACTGCACTTATACCTTTATGTATTTCACTTTCCACCTACAGTACATGCATTCCACGTACTAGTACACCGGTGCTCGAATTTGTCTCTTATCTTGCCTCTCCGTAGCATTGATGAGAGGAGGATGCAGTCAGTTCGTACACAAACTGTTTGTACACCAGTAGATTCGTACACTTAAAGTTGTTTCGTAGTCTATATATATGAAACTATAGTCGTTTCGTACACTCACTCGGAGTTTAACTTGATGACTAGAGTTACGAAACGACACACCAGGTATGTACGAAAAAAACTCAAAATCATGGTACTGAACTACATTTCCTTCCCCTAAACACACACATACTTGTGTAAAGACTTTCA
>JACEEZ010025091.1:0-2500 GCA_016584305.1 Chionoecetes opilio
TTTGACTTATAAGGGAAGTCCTTTTTTTGATAGGGAAGTGACTGTTTTTTGTCTAAAACGAAGTGACTTTTTTAACTGGGGGAAGTGCTGTTTTTTTATTGTATTTTGAGTGGGAATACTGTTTTTGACTGTTTTAGGAAGTGCCTTTTTGACTCTAGGAATGACTATTTTACTGAAGGGAAAGTGCTTTTAGATTTTGTTGGGAATGACTGTATTTTGTTACCATCGAAGGCTCATCATTGTCCTTCGTCTTTTGTATTTTTAGTCGTTGGGGCTCTCCTTCGTCCTTCGTGCTCTTCACCTTTCCCTCTTGATGCTGACAATGTGAAAATTTTAAAAAACGGCAGAATGAGAGGTAGATAAGACACACCACACACCTCTCTCTCCCTCTCTCTCTCCTTCTTCCCTCCCCCTCTCTCCCCCTCTCTCTCTTCTCTCCCTCTCTCTTTTCGTCTCCTCTCTCCTTTTTCCCTCTTTTTCTCTTCCTCCTCCTCTCTCTCTCTCCCCCTTCTTCTCTCTTCTCCTCCCTTCCTCTCTCTCCCCCTCTCTCTCCTCCTCTCTCTCTCCTCCCTCCTCTTTCTCCCCTCTTCCTCTCTCTCTTTCCCCTCTCTTTCTCGGACAAAGAGCAAACCTGTGCTTCTTATAGCGCCTAGGAAAAGGGCAAAGAGGTAAGCCGATAGTTCCCTTAAACCATATAAAGGACTTTCTTAAAATTGAATCTTAATTCACAACCCTCCCGGAAATTTTGGGGAAAATAAAGTTCTGGTAAATGAAAGAGATTCGATTTTTTGTGTATTGTGAGACTGGCTATCTTCCTCCCCTGTTTTCCTATGTAAATTACCTCACTAAAACTATCAGGGTGAAAACGGTCGGGGCTGGGATGTTTGTGTTTGAAGACCATCTCACTCGAAGTATTAGAAACAACTTGCGCAAAAAATTAGGTGTCGAGGATTTTGGGATACAAATTCAGTGCAAAAAATTTACCTTCTATCTTATAGGTTGCATTTACGACACCCTAAACTCTTTCTGATTCTTTTGACTATTTGTTGACCTCCTAAAACAATACTTTGCGTAACAACCTGTTTTCATCCCCTGATTTAAATGACGATCTTCCAACAGTAAAGCAAACTCTCACGAATCCAAAAATAAAAATTAACACAAATAATTTACAAGCCATCGAGTCCCTTCCCACCTCTCCCACACTACTTGCTTATATCACTACAGCCTTCGGTCGACTCTGACGTCTTTCCCTCATCCCATAGGGCGCCAATGCCTTGTCAGTGTCACCGCAATATAATAAAAAAAAAACGACCCCGTTCAAAAAACTATTCGTGACATGCCCCAAACTATGATAGGCACTTCTGCTCAAAATTACCTACGAAAGTGATAGACTCAAAAAAATTTTAAATAAAAACGATGTAAATGACAATTAGACAACTAAATCCACGATAAACTATGCCGGTTCCTGCGCCCCCATGGTTAAAAAAGGAAAATAGCCGTCCCCCCCCCCGGGGGATGACCGATCAGATTCGGGAGAAATAAAACCAAATACCGCTCAACGAAATCTCAAAGCACCAAACACCCACACCCTGCGGGCCCCCATATGGGCCAAAAAAAAATGTAAAGCAGCTATAGATAAAACAAGGAAGAGTATTCCGATCTTTACTTAATTCAAAAAAAAATTGCCGCTACTTGGAAGATTTTAAAGGACCAACCTTTCCCCCCTAAAAAGGCTCTAATGCCAACACATCTGACGTGAAAAAGTAAAGCGGAAATTTTAATATTTTTTTTCGCAACTTTTGGGTTGAAACTACTTACAAAAAAAACAACAGTCCCTGCTTAACATCCCCGCCCCAAATTAACTACAAGAGACTCTACGTATCCTCGCATAAAACATTTCCGCCCCAACCCGTCGATACAAACACGGTCTCTTAACTAAAGCACCTTAACAACATAATCTTTTCAGATAATATTTCCCTCTTTTCGAAAAGTTCACTTTAGTTTTAGCTTATTATTTGCTTTACTATAACCCCCATCGAAACCCGGGTTTTTTTTTCCCGAGTCAGGGGAAGCATGCTATTTTTCCCCCCTCTTTACAAGAATGGAGACCAGATGATTCAGTAATTACCCCCCCTTTTCCCTCCTCCCTATCTATTCTAAGGTAATTGAAAAAAATGTTGCTCTCACTCACACTTTCCCCGAGTAAATGATATCCATCTAACAACCGCATGGTTCGTCAAATTTTTTACACCGAACACCCTTACTGTCATTCTAAAAAATTTAACAAATGGACGGGAAGCGGTGTCATTATTATCCTATGCGTCTATTAAAACATTTTTCAGTGTCAACCCCCCCATCCTACTTAAGAAAATTGACAAAACCCAAAAGTTTATACTTTTTTGGTTTGACAGTTACCTAAATGGGAGAACGCGTCAGTACGATTAATAACACTACTTCTTCGAAATTCATGTTCGTACGGTGTCCCGCGGGCCCATCTTGG
>JACEEZ010025091.1:10000-35000 GCA_016584305.1 Chionoecetes opilio
CCCTTCACACCCAGATCTTTCCTTTGCTATATGAAATCGTCTGTTATTAGCCATAAAACTACGAAAAAGTAACTAAATATACCAAATTAACTATTGGATAAGAATACTAAACAGGTCATTTCTATAAAATATTGCTTACATTCATTAAAAATCGTCTAATGGTAGTCAAATTACAATGAAAATAACGTTCTGGGCCTCAAGGCGTTAAGTCCCTCCTCGTCCATCCCGTCCAGCCCTCAGCCTCACCTCAACACGGTCTTCTTTCTCCCGCTCCATCACCGCCCCATCAACCATCCCGCCCTTACCGCCACCCTCACCCCTGCATCTCCCTCCTCCCCCGCGTTCCTAGGTCACTGCAAGAGTTTGTTGTTGAGAAATTGCTAAACCTGGAGGTGAATCGGCCCACTGCGCCCAATAGCCTTCCTGTGTCGCCCCACAAAGAGTCTCCACAATAGGCTGCCGCAATAATCAATGCTGCTCTTCAATAATTCCAATGCCTCAACGGGAAAAAGAAGAAAGAGTGCATGCGCCGCTCCGATGCTCGTGTCAACAAACCCTGCTGCCGCCACAACAATGTTTTTGCCCACGTCCTCCCCGCCATCAAGGAGATCTATGCATCCCACGACCTCTCTGAGACCTTATTCTTGACGAGCTTCTGTTGTGGATTTCGCTCTGGTCGCCATCCGTCAACCACAACATCCCGGCCGCGTCTCAGGGTCACCAGCCGCTGTAAGAGTGTCGTCAAGACCGTCTGCTTCTCTGCTTCAAGATGACCTTTATGACTCACAATCGAAACTTTTCTTTGTACCTCAAATAGAATGCCTACAGGCGCTATAGGCTCCAACGTAAAAAGAAAAAATTCATCGTAGTGGGGTTAGTGCGTTCACTTTCCTACCCAGCGGTGTCTCGGGGAATGTATCGTCTTTTAAGTGCTATGAAAACCTTTTAGATTATCTCCTCCTGCACCCACAGCCACGTCAGCCTCCACAGACTCTAATCACCGGAAAATGCTCACTGGTAACCTGCTAGACGATGAGATATTTCCATCAGCAAAGTTACCAGGTGGTTTTTTTCATATTCACGACGCAAAATCCTGGATCACTCAGACTCACGAATATTCCTCAGCATTTATTATTGGTCGCTGTGGACCTGCCCTGTTGTGTCGCGCTATCAACCCCGCCCTTCTGCGACATGGAAAAAGAAGGGAAGGGAAGGGAAGGGAAAGGAAAAAGCAAGATAAAGGGATGGAATGGAATGAAGGGAAAAGAGAAAGGTAAGGAAAGAGGAGGGAAAGGGAGAGGCAAAATATCGGGCAAGATAAAAATTTGTGAACGAAACCTTTGTCCTTATCCTGACAAACCCTATATGGAGGGTCAGCAGGGAACAGAAGCCGCCCCCCCTTTCCTCTCTGCCCCCCACACACGCCCCCTATCTAGCCCCCCCTCTATGCCCCCCCACACACGCCTCCTATCTAGCCCCCCCTCTCTGACCCCACACACGCCCCCTATCTACCCCCCCCTCTTTGACCCCCACACACGCTACGCCCCCTAACCAGGAACACCAGCGAAGGGCGGCGTCACGCTTGCCTCTGTGCACTGAAGGAGACAAATTTTGGGGTTTTATGTAGAGATACTTTTGTTTTGTCGTATTTTTACTTTGTTAACTTTTTCTTTTCACGAGTGTTTTGATGTTTTGATTTTTTTTTTTTTTTGCACCGGCATATTAGGCTTTCCTTTTTATTTTCAGTTTAGTTTTACAGTTTTTTTACTTGTTCTGTAGTCTGACCTTGAATCTTTACTGGTGTGACATTAGTAGTAGTAGTAGTAGTAGTAGTAGGAGTAGTAGTAGTAGTAGTAGTAGTAGTAGTAGTAGTAGTAGTAGTAGTAGGAGGAGTAGTAGTAGTAGTAGTAGTAGTAGTAGGAGTAGTAGTAGTAGTAGTAGTAGTAGGAAGTAGTAGGTAGTAGTAGTAGTAGTAGTAGGTAGTAGTAGGAGTAGTAGTAGTAGTAGTAGTAGTAATAGTAGGAGTAGTAGTAGTAGTAGTAGTAGTAGTAGTGGTAGTAGTTAGTAGTAGTAGTAGTAGTAGTAGTGGTAGTAGTAGTAGTAGTAGTAGTAGTAGTAGTAGTAGTATGCACAGTATTATTATTATGCAATCATCCGTCTTCGTGTCTTCATTCTTTAAATTAATTAGATATCTTCTATAACACTATAAGTAATATAAGAATTCAGAAAACTTAATTAGCTCTCCTTAAATATTTAACTCTTCCTCTCATTTTCCTAGAGTTTTTAAATTCTTGCTCCCTTTCCCTTTCCCATCTCTTTCCTTACCTTCCCATTTCCATCCCTTCCATTCCATTCCATTCCCTTTATCTTGCTTTTTTCCTTTCATTCCCTTCCTTTCTGATCTCTCCCTTCCCTTCTCTTCCCTTCCTTTCTGATCTCTCCCTTCCCTTCTCTTCCCTTCCCTTCTGATCTCTTCCCTCCCTTCCCTCCTCTTTATCATCCTTTTCCCTTCCCTCCCCTTCCCTTTCCTTCCCTTCTCTTCCCTTCCTTTCTGATCTCTCCTTCCCTCCCCTTCCCTTCCTTTCTGATCTCTCCTTTCCCTTCCCTCCCCTTCCCTTCTTTTCTGATCTCTCCCTTCCCTTCTTTTCTGATCTCTCCCTTCCCTTCTTCCCACTTCCTTTCTGCTCTCTCCCTTCCCTTCCTTCTTCTTTATCATCCTTTTCCTTCCCTCCCCTTCCCTTCCCTTCCTTTCTCTTCCCTTCCATTCTGATCTCTCAATCCATTCCCTCCCATCCCTTCCCTTCCTTTGATCTCCCTTACCATTCCTCCCCTTCCTTCTGATTCTCCCTTCCATCCCTTCCCCTCCCGTCTGCATCCCCAACCCAAGCGAGAAGGTCATTATAAACCCCCCCGACCCTGAGCCTATAAAACAGCCCCCAATCACCACCACCACCACCACCTTCACCATGGTAATTAACACAGCTCCACTTTAATACAGTAGCGCAAGTCACCCTTCACGTCAGTCTGTTTCCCCTGTCCCATTTCCCTTACCTTTTTCCATCTTTAACGGTTCATGAGGGAGGATAAATAGGTTTGTTTTTCTATTTTGTTTTCTAAGTTTTATTTTGTTGAATTTTTTTGGGGGGAGTTTACGCTGTTTGATTAGTTGTTATTAATAAGTTGTTGTGTGTTTTAACTCGAGATTATGTTGATTGTATATGTGATTCCTCCCTGAATAATTGGTGTGTGTGTGTGTGTGTGTGTGTGTGTGTGTGTGTGTGTGTGTGTGTGTGTGTGTGTGTGTGTGTGTGTGTGTAAGTCTCGAAACACCTGTGGCATTTAACGTCAAGAAAAAAAAGAACACTCGCGCTGTGTACTTTGTCCCTCGCCGCCGCTGGACAGACATCACCTCTGCCTCGTTGTCCCGCACCTTTTCTTCGACGCTGCTGAATATGCGCGCGTGTGGGTCCGAGAGAGACACAGGAAGCGAGGAAAGAGCGGCTGGAAAAGAAGGATAGAAACAGAAAGAGGGATAGAGGCAGAAAGAGGGATAGAGACAGAAAGAGGGATAGAGGCAGAAGAGAGGATAGAGTAGAAGAGTGGATAGAGACAGAAAGGAGGGATAGAGGTAGCAAAGAGGGGATAGGACAGAAAGAGGATAGAGACAGAAAAGGGATAAGAGACAGATAAAGCGGGATAGAGACGAAAGAGGGATAGAATAGGACGACAGAAAGAGGATATGAGAAGAAAGAGGGATAGAGACAGAAAGAGGGATAGAGACAGAAAGAGGATAGAGGCTAGAAAGAGGGATAGGAGACAGTAAAGGAGGGATAGAGGCAGAACGAGGGATAGACGACAGAAAGAGGTGATAGAGACAGAAAGGAGCGGATTAGGAGACAGAAAAGAGGGATAGAGACAGAAAGAGGGATAGAGAAACAAAGAGGGATAGAGGCAGAAAGAGGGATAGAGACAGAAAGAGGGATAGAGACAGAAAGAGGGATAGAGACAGAAAGAGGGATAGAGGCAGAAAGAGGGATAGAGACAGAAAGAGGGATAGAGACAGAAAGAGGGATAGAGACAGAAAGAGGGATAGAGGCAGAAAGAGGGATAGAGACAGAAAGAGGGATAGAGGTAGAAAGAGGGATAGAGGCAGAAAGAGGGATAGAGGCAGAAAGAGGGATAGAGGTAGAAAGAGGGATAGAGAGAGGCAGAAAGGAGGACAGAGGCAGTATGAGAAGCCAGCCATGAGAAATAGAAGAAAACGGGAAATGGTGGAACGGAAGAGAGGAATAGAGGAGAGGAAAGGACGGGATGAAGGAAGAGAAAAAGAGGAGAGGAAAGGACGGGATGAAGGAAGAGAAAAAGGTGCTGGAGGACGGTCAAGGGAGGAGCGGGAAGCCATGTTGACGAGATTAAATCAGAGGACATAACCTTAACCTCCCGGGAGACAATAAGCGACAAGAGGTCATAGTGGATGGAAGTCTCTCTTGATCACACTTTTTGAACGCTCTCTTAAAGGACATGTTAAAAAAATCTCTATTAACCGACTCTTGAAAGTACATAAAAACTTGTCTTGCCTTTAGTCTCACGTGTTACGATATTCTTTCAACGTCAAAAATATTCTTTCTCTCACTCTCTCTCTCCTCCAGGGTACTTGAGCTTGCGGTCTGTTGAATCGTGAACCAGAAACGCGGCAGAGTTTTGTAAGTATGAATTCTCTGAGCCGTTTGCAGGAATCCCCAAAGTGTGCCGACTGACGAAAATCTTCATTCTTTAAATTAATTAGATATGTTCTATAACACTATAAGTAATATAAGAATAAAGAATCGCCCTTTCCTCGACGAGCCTTGGGTGGGTGAGGGGCGAAGCAGCCTTGTGTGCCCTGCTTCTGGAGGTCACGCGCGACTAAGGGAAATGCGACGAAGTTATCAGCCGAGGAAGAAAAATAAGGTAGTTCTCTGGAGGCCAGGTGGGTATCGAGGTCGCGTGAAGTTAGGCCTTCGACGCGGAGAGAAGAGAATATGGGGATGAGGAAGAGAAGAAGGGAATGAGGAGGAGAAGAAGGGGATGAGGAAGGGAAAGAGAAGGAGAAGAAGGGATGAGGAGATGAGAAAGAAGGAGAAGAAGGGCTGAGGAAGGGGAAAGAGAAGGAGGAAGAATGGGATGAGGAAGAGAGAAGAAGGAGAAGAAGGAGTGGAAGAGAGAAAGAAAGAAGGAGAAGAAGGGGATGAGAAGAAAGAGAAGAGAAGAAGGTGCTGAGGAAGAGAGAAAGAAGGAGAGAAGGGGATGAGGAAGGGAAAGAGAAGGAGAAGAAGGGGATGAGGAAGAAAAAGAAGGAGAAGAAGGGGATGTGGAAGGGAAAGAGAAGGAGAGAAAGGGGATGTGGAAGAGAGAAAGAAGGAGAAGAAGGGATGTGAAGAGGACAAGCAAAGGAGAAGAAGGGGATGAGAAAGGGAAAAGAGAAGGAGAAGCAGGGGATGGGAAGAGAGAAAGAAGGAGAAGAAGGGGATGAGGAAGGAAGAGGAAGGAGAAAAGGGGATGAGGAAGAGAGAAAGAAGGTAGAAGAAGGGGATGAGGAAGGACAAGAGAAGGAGAAGAAGGGGATGAGGAAGAGAGAAAGAAGGAGAAGAAGGGGATGAGGAAGGGAAAGAGAAGGAGAAGAAGGGGATGTGGAAGGGAAAGAGAAGGAGAAGAAGGGGATGTGGAAGAGAGAAAGAAGGAGAAGAAGGGGAGGAGGAAGAAAAGAGACGGAGAGAAGGGGATGTGACGGGAAAGAGAAGGAGAAGAAGGGGATGAGGAAGAGAGAAAGAAGGAGAAGAAGGGGATGTGGAAGAGAGAAAGAAGGAGAAGAAGGGGATGAGGAAGAAAAAGAGAAGGAGAAGAAGGGGATAGGACGAGATAAAAGAAGGAGAGAAGGGATGTGGAAGAGAGAAAGAAGGAGAAGAAGGGGATGAGGAAGAAAAAGAGAAGGAGAAGAAGGGGATGAGGAAAAGAAAGAGAAGAGAAGGGGATGAGGAAGAGGAGAAGGAGAAGGAGAAGGTGGGGTGGGACGAGCAGGAGGAGATGAGGAAGAAAAGGAGGAGAAGGAGAAGAAGGAATGAGAAACAGAAACATAAAGAGAAGAAGTAGAGGAGGAAGAGAAAGAGAAGGAGAAGGAGGGAAAGGACGAGTAGGTAAGGTCTTCAAGGCAATTCTGGAAAATACAGGTGGGAGATGAGAGGTCAGTCTTCGGGGTCACCAGGTCAGGTCACCAGGAGTAAAAAACGAGGGCAGGGGGAGGAAAGGGCAGTGGGAGGACGTTTTCGCCACTCAGAAAAAAAATTAAAGGGGGAGAAGAACAGAGTTGCCGGGAGGGGGGGGGAAAAGAGAGGGGGGGAAAAGAAAAAGGGAAGGGGGGGAGGAGAGAGGAGAGAGAGAGAGAAAAGAGGGGAAGGGGGAAGGGCAGCTGGGGAAAGAGTGGGTGAGTGTGGGAGGCGCAGCAGTCTTCTCCAGCTGCACACCGTCCTCTAAACGGCGCCATCTGCAGCTGGGTGCGAGCGGCTGTCTCACTCTCGCGGTTCGACACTTACAGCGCTCGTGGGTGTGTGTGCCCCGCATCTGTCCTCCCCCCGGGGTTTTAGGTTTCCCCCGGGGATTCCGACACCCCCTAAATACACCAAAGCAAAAACCCCCCAAAAAAATGCCAGGGTAATTTTTCCATACATTTTTTCTTTGTGACGGGAGGCATTTTTAATCAAGAGTGAGAACTGTGTGAGAATTAAGTGTGAGAATTAAGTTGTCGTTTAATTTTATCACGGAATGTTTGCTCAATGTCTAATGTCTATGTTTGTATGTTTTTGGCTGCCTGTCTGATTGTGTGTGTGTGTGTGTGTGTGTGTGTGTGTCTGTGTCTGTGTCTGTGTGTGTGTGTGTGTCTGTGTCTGTGTCTGGTCTGTGGTTTTGGGGGTGTTCTGTGTTGTGTCTGGGGTGGGTGGTGTTGTGTGTTTGTTTTGTTCCCCGTGTCTGTGGTGGTTGTGCTGGTCTGTGTCTGTGTCTGGTCTGGTTGTGTGTGGGGTTGTGTGGTGTTGTGGGTTGTGTGTCTGTGTCTGTTGTTTTGTGTTCGTTTTCTGTGTCTGTTGTTGGTGTGTGTGTGGTGTGTGGCTGTGTCTGTGTGTGTGTCTGTGTGTTTTGTGTGTGCCCTGTGTCTGTGTCTGTTGTGTGTGGGGTTGTTCCCCTTTTTGTCTACTCGTCTGTTTTGTCTGTTGTCTGCCAATTGCCCCCCTCTCTCCTCTCTCTCTTCTCTCCCCTTTTCTTCTCTCTCCTCTCTCTCTCTCTCTCTCTCTCTCCCCTCTCTCCCCTCTCTCTCTCTCCTCTCCCCCTCTCCTCTCTCTCTCTCTCTCTCTCTCTCTCTCTCTCTCTCTTCTCTCTCTCTCTCTCTCTCTCCTCTCTCTCTCTCTCTCTCCCCCCTATCTCTCCCCTCTTCTCTCTTCCTCTCTCTCTCCTCTCCTCCTCTCTCTCCCTCTCTCTTTTCTTTTTTTTTTTTAAAATTGCTTCATACCGGCAATGCAGCGTCGCTCCATTGTCGGGAATCTCTGCAAGATGAAATATTTCGTGCATCACCGCAGCTTTGTTTGTTTTGGCGAATCTGTGGAGGATAAAATACTCCCTAACTTCTGGTTAATTACGAGACTTTCAAACGAGGTATTTTCCAGGAACTTGGCCCCTATAGCAGTCGCTTTTATGTTCCTTTCCCATCCCCTCCCCTCCACTCCCCTCCCCTCCCCTCCCCTCCCCCCTCCTCTCACACCCCCTCCCCTCCCCTTCCCTCTCCCTCCCCCCCCTGCGTGAGTTAGAGAGGCGCCTTGCAACTTACTCCCCAGCGTCCGCCCATGCATATACGGGGCGTCACCTGCGTGTAATTAATACGGTAATTATGCTGCGTCCTTCCCCCCCTTGGACAGGTAGGGGGGGGGGGGGCGCTTGTATCAGGTGACCGGAAGTTTCATTTGATGGATTCCGCTCAAGTGCCATTCCGGTTTTCAATCACGTGAATAAATTAGTAGATTAAAACAGTAATTTACTCGAAACTTTGTAAGTCATCTTTTGATCTTTTCCATATTAGATATTTATATCAACCACTAAAACCCAAGGCCACTTAATTACAGATATTCAAATGAATTAGTTCATTAACAAGATTGCTTTCAAACCTGAAAGGTAAACGACACCAAAATGGCTTTCAAGAATCAAATTAGACGACCATTGCCAGCTGAACGGAACGCACTTTGGAAGGCAAGCAAAGACATCAATGGAAATACTAATATTACTCATAAAAATCCATTACTGAACGTCCAAATTCCTCCACGGACTCATTACACGCAAGATATCACCGCCACTTTTGCATCCCATTCCCGCCTAACCGATGAGCCGCCCCTCCGACCCTCCGCCGCCCACACACGATAAACACGCCGCCGCCCATGTCGCGAGGGAGGAAAGAGAAGGGGATTTGCTGTTTGTGTGTGTGTGTGTATTATTGAAGGAAAGAAGAAAAATTGGGTATATAATTCTCTCTCTCTCTCTCTCTCTCTCTCTTTTCTCTCTCTCTCTCTCTCTCTCTCCTCTCTCTCTCTCTCTCTCTCTCTCTCTCTTCTCTCCTCTCTCTCTCTCTCTCTCTCTCTCCTCTCTCTCTCTCTCTCTCTCCTCTCTCTTCTCTCTCTCTCTCCTCTCTCTCTCTCTTTATCTCTTCCTCTCTCTCCTCTCTCTCTCTCTCTCTCTCTCTCTCTCTCAACCACCTGGGCAGTATCTCAAACCAGGTCACAGATAAAAGTTCCTGAGTGTCAAATTATCAACTAGTTACTGACCAATAATAATAGTAGTAGTAGTAATAGTAGTAGTAGTAGTAGTAGTAGTAGTAGCAGTAGTAGTAGTAGTAGTAGTAGTAGTAGTAGTAGTAGTAGTAGTAGTAGTAGTAGTAGTAATAGTAGTAGTAGTAGTAGTAGTAGTTGTTGTATTTCGAGGACTATCATGTTACCCTGTGTCGTGAGAATACCCTTGCATTAAGAGCAGGTGGTGCAAAAATAAGGTCTTGTGTTGGGAACTTGTGCACCTTACCAGCTGTTCTTCCCATTATCGAAAATACACCCCCAGAAAATTACCGAAAATACACCCCTCAGAAAATTACCGAAAATACACCCTCAGAAAATTACCGAAAATACACCCCCAGAAAATTACCGAAAATACACCCCCAGAAAATTACTGAAAATACACCCCCAGAAAATTACCTAAAATACACCCTCAGAAAATTACTGAAAATACACCCTCAGAAAATTACCGAAAATACACCCTCAGAAAATTACCGAAAATACACCCTCAGAAAATTACCTAAAATACACCCTCAGAAAATTACCTAAAATACACCCTCAGAAAATTACTGAAAATACACCCTCAGAAAATTACCGAAAATACACCCTCAGAAAATTACCGAAAATACACCCTCAGAAAATTACCGAAAATACACCCTCAGAAAATTACCGAAAATACACCCTCAGAAAATTACTTAAAATACACCCTCAGAAAATTACCGAAAATACACCCTCAGAAAATTACCGCAAATACACCCTCAGAAAATTACCGAAAATACACCCTCAGAAAATTACCGAAAATACACCCTCAGAAAATTACCGAAAATACACCCTCAGAAAATTACCGAAAATACACCCCTCAGAAAATTACCGAAAATACACCCTCAGAAAATTACCGAAAATACACCCCAAAAATTACCGAAAATACACCCCAGAAAAATACCGAAAATATACCCCTCAGAAATTACCGAAAATACACCCTCAGAAAATTACCGAAAATACCCCCCCAGAAAATTACCGAAAATATACCCCCAGAAAATTACCGAAAATACACTCTCAGAAAATTACCGAAAATATACCCCCAGAAAATTACCGAAAATACACCCCTCAGAAAATTACCGAAAATATACCCCCAGAAAATTACCGAAAATACACCCTCAGAAAATTACCGAAAATACACTCTCAGAAAATTACCGAAAATACACCCCCAGAAAATTACCGAAAATATACCCCTCAGAAAATTACCGAAAATACACCCTCAGAAAATTACCGAAAATATACCCCTCAGAAAATTACCGAAAATACACCCTCAGAAAATTACTGAAAATACACCCTCAGAAAATTACCGAAAATACACCCTCAGAAAATTACTGAAAATATACCCCTCAGAAAATTACCTAAAATACACCCTCAGAAAATTACTGAAAATACACCCTCAGAAAACTACTAAAAATACACCCTCAGAAAATTACCGAAAATACACCCCCAGAAAATTACTGAAAATATACCCCTCAGAAAATTACCGAAAATACACCCCCAGAAAATTACCGAAAATACACCCCCAGAAAATTACTGAAAATATACCCCTCAGAAAATTACCGAAAATACACCCTCAGAAAATTACCGAAAATATACCCCCAGAAAATTACTGAAAATACACCCCCAGAAAATTACCGAAAATACACCCCTCAGAAAATTACCGAAAATACACCCCCAGAAAATTACCGAAAATATACCCCTCAGAAAATTACCGAAAATACACCCCCAGAAAATTACCGAAAATACACCCTCAGAAAATTACCGAAAATACACCCCCAGAAAATTACCGAAAATATACCCCCAGAAAATTACTGAAAATACACCCCCAGAAAATTACCGAAAATACACCCCCAGAAAATTACCGAAAATACACGCCCAGAAAAGTACCGAAAATATACCCCAGAAAATTACTGAAAATACACCCCCAGAAAATTACCGAAAATACACCCTCAGAAAATGTCCGAAAATACACCCCCAGAAAATTACCGTAAATACACCCCCAGAAAATTACCGAAAATACACCCCCGAAAAATTTCGAAAATACACCCCCAGAAATTACCGAAAATACACCCCCAGAAAATTACCGAAAATGCACCCCCAGAAAATTACCGAAAATACACCCCAGAAAATTACCGAAATACACCCCCAGAAAATTACCGAAAATAAACCCCCAGAAAATTACCGAAATACACCCCCAGAAAATTACCGAAAATACACCCCCAGAAAATTACCGAAAATACACCCCCAGAAAATTTCCGAAAATACACCCCTTGAAAATTACCGAAAATACACCCCCAGAAAATTACTGAAAATACACCCCTCAGAAAATTACTGAAAATACACCCTCAGAAAATTACCGAAAATACACCCTCAGAAAATTACTGAAAATACACCCTCAGAAAATTACCGAAAATACACCCCCAGAAAATTACCGAAAATATACCTTCAGAAAACGAAAAAATAAAAAACGCGAAAATGCAAACAAAACAGAAAAGAACCGAGTCTGCAACAGGAAGTCATTTTGCTATATTGTTATGCTCCCTCCCCTTCATTGTTATCATGAGTGATTAATGCACCGGGGATTAAACACGTCATTAAGGGAGCATTACAGTTATTAAGTGTATTGCTCATGCTAGTGTTGACGTACTGGAATGAAGGAATCACCCCAAGAGGGATCCGACGTCCTTGTCAGCGGCGCATAATTACTTCCTGACACACCATGTTATTGCTGGGCTTATTACTGTTGTTATTATTATCATTATTATTATTACCATCATCATTATTATTACCCACATCATTAGTATACCCTCATCATTATTATTACCATCATTATTATCATCAAGGCTTGTTAATGTTGTTATTATCATCATTAATATTAGCGTCATTAGTAACAGTAGTAATAGCAGTAGTAGTAAATTATTGGATATTAACGTATATGTGTACGAGTAATAGTGGTAATAGTGATGAATATAGGTAAATAAATAGTAAAATGAATAGATAAATAGCAAAATATAAAATAGTTAAGATAAATAGAGAAGAAAATAATATGAAAAAAAATATATATATAAACTAAATGAATACTAAATAGTGATGCATAATAGTAGTTGTTTTAGTTGTTTATTCAGCGTTATTGAACCCACCGTGCCCTTGTGGTAACAGTGATAAATATGGATAAGTAAATAGTGATCAATGAATAAACAAAGAGCAAAATATGAAATAATGAAAGTAAATATGAAATATGATAAAAGCAAAATAAATATCAAATATATATATAGACTAAATAATGGTAAATATAAGCTGTTGTTTGTTATTTATTCAGTGTTATTAAACCTGACGCGCCCTTGGTCATGTTTACAATAGCGGAGCGGTGAGTGTGGCAGCGTAGACAAGGCCGCTGTATGTCCCGAAGCAGTGGCAGCCGCGGCACGATTACGTTTACGAATAGAGGGTGATAGACAGTTGGGGGAAAGAAGAACTAGGAAGAAGTTGAAAGGAAAGGTAAAAATAAAACCGCCGCTGCCACCAATATAACTGGAGGCCGCTGGAGGTCCTGAAGCGGCGGGGCAGTGGCAGCCTCGGTACATCTGTCCTTCGCCGGTATACACACTCCCTTAGGACACCACTGGACACCCTGCTAGCGAAGAATTTACACATTTTTTCTCTTTCTTTTTTTACGTTGAAGCCTATATCGCCTGTAGATTATTATGTTCTTTCCTTGAGGGCTCAGGTGGTTGGCCCTGCACATTCTGGAGGGTCGTGATGGTTGGCCCTCGCCCGTTGGTGGCGCAGACTGGATCTTTATTGTGACACCTGGATTGGAGATGACATAATCCATCCACTCAGTAGCAAGGAATCTGAATGGTAGGTCGCCGCTGCCACCAATATAATAAAGTTGCCGATTTGCATAACAGAACAAAAAAGGGGAAGAAAAAATAATAAATAAATAAAAATATATAAAAAAAAGTTTATAAAAAGAAAAAAAGGGGGAAAATATAAAAAAAAGAATAAAAAATAAAAACTAAGTAAATGCAGTTCGGTGATGAATTTAAAGAAGTTATTACCGTTTATGATGTTCCCATGTTATCAATGCAGACCAATAGTGTTTTGCATCTACGAGTAAGTGGGAGTCAGAAAGCCGGGACAACTTTGCCCCGGTAACTCTGTGATGTGCTGTTACAACGTTCATTTTCTCGACGCTCGGCTGACTTGAATCTAAATGTTCCAACTAATTTCAAGGGAATGTTAGTTTTGTCGGGTAGCAAACAAAGCAAGGTTATAAATTTCACTGTAAGTCAAGGCTGGCCGTTACCTCGCGACCTCAGTCAACAAACCCCGCCGCCCAGAGGTTTGCGTCGCGCCACTGTGGAATCAATATCAAATTCCGGTTGAAACGTTTCGGCAAAACAATCGATTGAATCACAGTTGGGGTGAAATTCATATTCCTATTGAATTTTAAGAGGAATATTACGGTTCTGTTGTTGCTTTTTTTTCGATTATGTTCAATCGGAGAGGAAACTGATCGCTGGCTGATGCGATAAAAGAAAACTTTGCACCGTTGCATTATACACGCACACAGGAATCCTCATAAACAAAGTTGCTTATATTTTGTGTGTGTGTGATATGCATTATTCATCTGGCTTTAAACAGCTTCTACTTCAGCAAACACACACACACACACACACACACACACACACCACACACACCACACCCACACCCACACCCACACCCACACCCACACCCCCACCCCCACACCCACACCCACACGCACGCACACGCACACGCACACGCACACCCACACCCACACCCACGTCCACACCCACATCCACCCCCCACCCACCCACCCACCCACCCACCCACCCACCACACCACCCCACACCCACACACACCCACACACACACACACACACACACACACACACACACACACACACACACACACACACACACACTTCAGCTTCAGATGGGCCACTTTAAGCATGATATATTCCGAGACATTCGCGCCCAACTTGAGAATACTTTTTCCCCGCCGTCGCCAGCTGTGCCTACGGCGGGAGGCCCTTTGAAGACTGCTGAGGGTGGGATGGCAGCTTGTCTCCAGGAACACGGTGACGCTGCGCTTGAACTGTGGGTGAGAGAGAGAGAGAGAGAGAGAGAGAGAGAGAGAGAGAGAGAGAGAGAGAGAGAGAGAGAGAGAGAGAGAGGGAGAGGAGGCAGGAAAAGGAGGAACGAGGAAGAAGTGGAGAAATAAAACGTCGCTTTAATAATTTATAAGAATACGTAAAACAATTCAACATCATCAATATGTTACATTGTTACTTGTTGTGTCTGTTTTCTTGTGATGATTGTGTGGTGGTGTTAGTGATGTGTAGCAGTGGTGGTGGTGACTGTAGGAGTAGCAGCAGAAGGAGGAGGAGGAGGAGGAGGAGGAGGAGGAGAAAATTTGGTGGTGTTATGTGATCTATATCCCTACTTAGGTCAAAACTTTTATTTATTTGTTTTCATATCATTTCATAAACTTTCTCATCTTGCTAGGTCTCGAGGCGCAGTAGCTAAGCATCCATGGGTCAGGCGAGGCCGCGGGTCACGATGGATCTCAAGGGACGAAGGAAATTGAAACGTACCTCAGCGATGGATTAATTGGAAATACCTGAGATAATTAAGTTTTCTTCTTCGGACGCTGAGAAGGTGAGAACTATTTCCTAAACCTTGCTGAGAGGGAGGAAAAAGGAAGGATAGGGGGGAAGGAAGGGTAGGAGAGAAGGAAGGAGGAAGTGTAGGAGGGAAGGAAGGATAGGAGGAAGGGTAGTGGGGAAGGAAGGAAGAAGGAAGGGTAGGAGGAGGAAGAAGGAAGGGTATCGGAGGGAAGGAAGGGAGGGAGGGAAGGAAGAAGGAAGGGTATACAGGAAGGAAGGAAGGGTAGGAGGGAGAAAGAAAGAAGGGTAGGAGGGAAGGAAAAAGGAAGGAAGAGTAGGAGGGAAGAAGATGGAAGGGTATAGGAGGGTAGGAGGGAGGAAGAAGGAAGGGTAGGAGGGAGGAAGAAGGAAGGGTAGGAGGGAGGAAGAAGGAAGGGTAAAGGTGGGTAGGAAGGGTAGAAGGGATGAAAACCTTATCTGACACCTTAGGATTGGCGAGTGTTGTGTGAAGGAGGGAGAAGTTTCCTGCTGCTTCCTTCCCGGGTCATCCCTCAGAGCCAGACACGGCGGGGCAAGGGAAGCCATCAAGGGCAGGAAATCTCTCAGGAAATTTGACTCTTGCTCTTCATTCTGCCTCCACCAGCACCACCACCACCTCTCCTCCTCCTCCTCCTCCTCCTCCTCTTCTTCCTCCTCCTCCAAGCCCCCTCCACCTCCTCCTAGCCCCCCCCCCCCCCCGTCGTTTTCTCGGCTATGGTAGGGAAATTTTCACTTTCATTTGCATATTCGAAAAACAAGGGAAAGGGGGCGTGTCCTGTCGCTCCCCCCTTCCCCCCTTCCCCCTCCTCCTCCTCCCGTCGCCAAGGAATTAAAGGACGATGGTTAGGCTCTAATGGGGCAGTTCATTTACTGGCGACCATAAACTCCGGTAAAGTTGCACAAGTTGATATTTAAAGTTGGCAGGGAAGGAGGACGGTTATGTTGTTTGGCCTCGATTTTTCCCCCAAGGGTTCGTTCTCCCCCCTGGGCCATCCCTTCTGTGACCCGATGCCCCCAGTGGCCCTTCTTGACAATATGGTTCCCTCCTGCTCAAATGGCTCGTCGGCTCATATGGACCGTGGTATAATTTGGCTAAGTTACCCGTGCATTTGTGTTGCTTTTCGGTTTTCTCTGGTGTTTGGGCAATGCAGTTTTGCGCATTTCCTGACTGTTTCACGCGACATCCTGCTGACACTCTAGACAAAGCAAAGGCAGGAGGAAAGGGAAGTCGGCCCTGAATAATCAAAGACCTGAGTTCGTCGTATTAATTAGACGGAATAGGATTACTCGCCTTAAAGTCAGATTAAGTCGGCGAGTTGGTAGCACGAGTGAGCGCGACTGGTATTGGTGTGGACGACGAGTGTGCGAGTGTGGCGTTGTGGCGCTCCAATAACGATTTTATGGTGTGAGTTTTGTCCCCATGACGCAAATTGACCCTTTACCGTGAGGGTGTAGAGATGAGGGGAACGGAATGTAAGGGGAAACCTCTTCTATTCCCCTGTTTTATTTTTTTTTTATTTCTTCAACTCGCTTAAATCTCACACAGGACATGACTCAACAACTCACTCACTCACTTCACTTTTATGTCCTCACAGTCTTCCTTACACACACACACACACACATACACACGCACACACACACACACACACACACACACACACACACACACACACACACACACACACACACACATATGTGAAGTTCAATACTCACGCTTAAATAAAAAAAAAGTTCTAGTCTCCCCTCACACTTATACCAGAAGCACTCTTTTTCACACTTCTAAAACCCTATACTCACACTCACCCTCCACATTTCCCCTCCAGAACCCCTTTTAGTCTCCCCTCTTTCAACCCCCCAACCCTCAACAATACATCTGATCCTCTTCCATTACCTCCCCTCACCACATACACCCACCTTTCCCCTCTCTTCCACTCACCACATACACCCACCTTTCCCCTCTCTTCCACTCACCACATACACCCACCTTTCCCCTCTCTTCCCCTCACCACATACACCCACCTTTCCCCTCTCTTCCCCTCACCACATACACCCACCTTTCCCCTCTCTTCCACTCACCACATACACCCACCTTTCCCCTCTCTTCCCCTCACCACATACACCCACCTTTCCCCTCTCTTCCACTCACCACATGCACCCACCTTTCCCCTCTCTTCCACTCACCACATACACCCACCTTTCCCCTCTCTTCCACTCACCACATACACCCACCTTTCCCCTCTCTTCCCCTCACCACATACACCCACCTTTCCCCTCTCTTCCACTCACCACATACACCCACCTTTCCCCTCTCTTCCACTCACCACATACACCCACCTTTCCCCTCTCTTCCACTCACCACATACCCACCTTTCCCTCTCTTCCCTCACCACATACCCACCTTCCCTCTCTTCACTCACCACATACACCCACCTTTCCCCTCTCTTCCCCTCACCACATACACCCACCTTTCCCCTCTCTTCCCCTCACCACATACACCCACCTTTCCCCTCTCTTCCCTCACCACATACACCCACCTTTCCCCTCTCTTCCCCTCACCACATACACCCACCTTTCCCCTCTCTTCCACTCACCACATACACCCACCTTTCCCCTCTCTTCCCCTCACCACATACACCCACCTTTCCCTCTCTTCCCCTCACCACATACACCCACCTTTCCCCTCTCTTCCCCTCACCACATACACCCACCTTTCCCCTCTCTTCCACTCACCACATACACCCACCTTTCCCCTCTCTTCCACTCACCACATACACCCACCTTTCCCCTCTCTTCCACTCACCACATACACCCACCTTTCCCCTCTCTTCCCCTCTTCCACCCTCAACATAGCGATCCCTGAAATAGGAAAAACTTAAAAACTCACCAAAAAGATCACGTATTATTAGCCAGATCGGTTCAATAACGTCGCTTTTGTGTTGTTGAATTCGTAACAACTTTTTTTTCTCAAGATATATAAAATCACATCTGTAAATCGAGCAGCGTGTGTGGAATCTATTTACTTATCATCATTTTCCTTTGTGATGTGAAAGTGGGAGGAATGGAAGGGATATATATAGGATTCCTCGAAAGACTTGAGTGTGTGGGTGAAAATGATATAGAGAAGAGTAGGTAGAGGTAGGAGTAGGTAGTATATAGAGTAGGAGAGTAGGAGTAGGTAGAGGGTTGTTAAGAGTTATATTTACACGTCCGGCATTAGATATTCAGCACGAAATACGAATAATTAACTCGAACTGTTCCCAAATTGTACCTAGAAGAGTTTTGATTCAGTCACAGAAGCGTAATTTTTATCACTTCTTACTGTGTTCCTGTAATGTTCTCTCTCTCTCTCTCTCTCTCTCTCTCTCTCTCTCTCTCTCTCTCTCTCTCTCTCTCTCTCTCTCTCTCTCTCTCTCTCTCTCTCTCTCTCTCTCTCTCTCTCTCTCTCTCTCTCTCTCTCCCCTTCTCTCCACCCATCTCTCTCCCTCTCTATCTATCTCTCTTTCCCTCCACCCATCTCTCTTTCCTTCCACCCATATATATATATTCTCTCTCTCTCTCTCTCTCTCTCTCTCTCTCTCTCTCTCTCTCTCTCTCTCTCTCTCTCTCTCTCTCTCTCTCTCTCTCTCTCTCTCTCTCTCTCTCTCTCTCTCTCTCTCTCTCTCTCTCTCTCTCTCTCTCTCTCTCATTTTCAAAGGAATGGCCTAATGTTAAACGCCAAAAAGACTCAATGTATGTTTATAGGAACACGAGGACTTTTGTCACAGATTCCCCCTGACATATGTATGCATGTTGACGGGAATCTAATTACCCCTAGCAGATCATTAAAGAACTTGGGCATACACTTTGACAACCATATGCAGTTTAATGAACACATCGACGCATTGTACAGGAAAACTTATGGAACCATTGTCCACATAAACAGACTCCGAGACTATTTTAACCAGACCACCAGGATCTCAATAATACAGTCACTGGTCCTAAGTATACTGAATTATGGCATTAAGATTTGGGGAGCATCCAACATCACACATATACAACGTGTGCAAAGGCTCCAAAACTTTGCAGCAAAAGTTGCTTTAGGAGGGGCTGCAAAGCATGACCATGTCACACCCTACTTAAAAGACCTTGGATGGCTGAAAATAAATGAAAAATATCACTTTGAGCTAGGAGTAGCCGTGTACAATATAGTTAATAATAGAGTACCTGACTGGTTGTTTTCACTGTCCAAAGTGAGAGATATGTACGAACAACCAGTCAACACTAGACAACAGCAACAACTCCATGTGCCAAAATGCAACACATGTTTGGGAACAAGGTCCCTTCATGTGGCTGGACCTGCTTTCTGGAACAGCTTGCCAAGCCACGTTAGAGATGCTACCTCCTTGCACACTTTTAAAAGTCACTTAAAAAATCACCTTTTATGTAAGCAATTCTTACTCTAATTTTTTACGTCCATACCTGAAATGTATTTTAATCTAAACTAACACCTTTTTTATAAATTTTACTGTATGTTTTTATATTGTAACTTTTAGGAAGTCTTACTTTTTATTTATGTTTTCATTAGGATTTTAATGTTTTACAATTTTTATGTATTCTAATATTTTTATTTGTATATAGACCATGTTCAGTGTTCTACCTTTAACACTTGTTATCTTATTCAGAAATATTGTAAGACTCATTACTATGTTAAAAGAATAGCCATTGTAACAATGGAAATAAAATTCTGATTCTAAAAATTCTGATTCTCTCTCTCTCTCTCTCTCTCTCTCTCTCTCTCTCTCTCTCTTCTCTCTCTCTCTCTCTCTCCTCTCTCTCTCTCTCTCTCTCTCTCTCTCTCTCCTCTCTCTCTTCCTCTCTCTCTCTCTCTCTCTCTCTCTCTCTCTCTCTCTCTCTCTCTCTCTCTCTCTCCTCTCTCTCTCTCTCCTCTCTCTTCTCTCTCTCTCTTCATCTCTCTCATCTCTCCTCTCTCCTCCCTCTCCCCTATCCTCCCCACCCCACGCTCTCATCACCTAAGCCACCCGATCAATCTCTGCCCCATACCGTCGTAACTTCACGGAGTCGTCTCTCTCTAATTTACTTCCGGTCCAGGAGCTCTCTGGCCCTTGATGCTCGTTAATCTATCGGTCCAGGCTTCGTCATCCCCTTGCCTGCCTAGGCACGGGACAAGGTGATAGATACACTGTTGGGGAAACGGGCATAGGGCAGGGACTCTGGGGAGGAGGAGATTGAAGGGCTTTGGAAGGGAAGGAGTAGATGGAAGCCGAAGGGGACGGGAAGGGAGAGAAGTGAGAGAGAGAGAGGGAGAGAGAGAGAGAGAGAGAGAGAGGAGAGGAGAGGAGGGAGAGAGAGAGAGAGAGAGAGAGGAGAGAGAAAGGGGGGTTGATGGTCTCTCTCTAGGGTAATACTGGTAGTTAAAGCAGGAGAGAGAGAGAGAGAGAGAAGAGAGAGAGAAAAGAGAGAGAGAAGAGAGAGAGAGAGAGAGAGAGAGAGAGAGAGAGAGAAGAGAGGAGACTGGGACGTGAAAAGGTGTTGACGGTGAAGAGTGGAGAAGAGGGGAGAGAGAGAGAGAGAGAGAAAGAGAGAGACGAGAGAGAGAGAGAGAGAGAGAGAGAGAGAGAGAGAGAGAGAGAGAGAGAGAGAGAGAGAGGTGAGAGTGTGTGAGGGAGGGAAATGCTCATGCAGAAGAGGAAAAGGGGATGGAATGTTACGAGGAGATAAAGGAGAAAGGGAGATAAAGGTGGTGGATGAAGGAGAGGGAAGAAAAGTACACGAATGAGGGAGGATAGGAAAAAGGAAATGAATGGTGGAATAGAGAGAGAGATAAGAAGGAAGGACAAAATAGATAAATAGAAGTTATAGAACAGGGGAGGAATATACAGAGTGGTAGCGAGACATTCCCTAACGCCACGTGAGTCAGAAATTGAATGGAATCAGTAAACATTTGTCCGGAAATACGAAACATTTGTCAGGAAAACCGAAATTCGTCACTCAAACTGAGGACGAATACAGCGACGAAGCGACCTGAATATCGAGTCAAAGGAGGATAAAGAACGGACTGTCTCAATAGGGCAACAACCAGTAAACAAAACAACACATCACCAGGAGTGTGTGTGGTGTGGGTGTGTGTGTGTTGTGTGGTGTGTGTGTGTGTGTGTGTGTGTGTGTTAATTCAAGAGAAAATTATATACGCTCCAAAAAAATGTATAATAGTTGCGTCACGATAGCGTAATAGAACCAAATAAATAAAAAAAGAAGCATTCATCTCTGAGAATTAAACTTCTTATTTTTATATATATATGTATATTTTTTACTAGTGAAATGTAATAGCAACGTCTATGTTGAGCTACGGGTAACGAAATCACCCCCCCCCACACACACACACACACACGCACACACACACACACACACACACACACACACACACACACACACACACACACACACACACACACACATACCACACACAACACACACACACAACACACACACACACACCACACATACACACACACACACACACACACACAAACACCACACACACACACCTACACACACATACACCACACACACACACACACACACATATCACACACACACACACACACACACAACACACACACACCTACAGTTAACTTCAAAGCATTAACCTTTACCAACCTTTTTTTTTATTTTTACACTTGAGGAAAAAAAAAAAAAAAAGTAATCCCTATATCCTGAAAGCACGTCTTAGCGTAGTCACCTGGGATGTATTTACGATCCCAACTTTTGAGGTACCAATTATAACATTTTGCTGAGTCGAGAGGAGGTCGTCGTGGTGGGTGATGGTAGTGGTGGTGGTAGTAGTGGTGGTGGGTAATGGTGTAAGTAGTACGTAGTGGTGGTGGGTAATGGTGGTGGTAGTGGTGGTGGTAATGGTGGTGCTAGTGGTGGTGGTGGGTAATGGTGTAAGTAGTACGTAGTGGTGGTGGGTAATGGTGTAAGTAGTACGTAGTGGTGGTGGGTAATGGTAGTAGTACGTAGTGGTGGTGGGTAATGGTGTAAGTAGTACGTAGTGGTGGTGGGTAATGGTGTAAGTAGTACGTAGTGGTGGTGGGTAATGGTGTAAGTAGTACGTAGTGGTGGTGGGTAATGGTAGTGGTAGTGGTGGTGGGTAATGGTAGTGGTAGTGGTGGTGGTAATGGTAGTGGTAGTGGTGGTGGTGGTAGTAATGGTGCTCAGACTACCTTTCCCTTGCTCTCCTAAACCTTTGACAATATATATGATAGAAAAGCTAGTACCGTCGCTTCTGCAATGTCCTAGCGTGTGAGTGATGTCTCTATTCTAACTTCCACGTAGGAGTTAGCCAGTGGAGAGTTAGGGCGGGCTCAAGGGCATGGCTGGAATGATGAAGGGACGGCTCGCGGCAGGTGGTGGGCAGGTGGTGGGCAGCTGGCTGAGTTAAGGGGTGACGCTTTGATGTTAACTGTATTATAAGTTTAGGCTTGTCCGCCCTCTGTGTGTGTGTGTGAGTGTGTGTGTGTGTGTGTGTGTGTGTGTGTGTGTGTGTGTGTGTGTATGTGATTTCGTTACCCGTAGCTTAATATAGACGTTGCTATTACATTTCACGTGTAAAAGGATACATAAAGATGTAAGAAGTTTAAGTTCTCAGAGATGGATGCTTCTTTTTAATTCATTCAGTTCCATTACGCTATCGTGACGCAACCATTATATTTTTTTTCGAACGTATATTGTTTTTTCTTGACTGAACACACACACAAACACACACGCGCACACACACACACACACACACACACACACACACACACACACACACACACACACACACACACACACACACACCTATACATGCAAGTAAAAATGCCTATAGGAATAACCTTTAAAAATAAATCTTTTCTTGTATTGCTTGTAATCCTGTTTGCTTGTTTACTTGTATTCGTGGCCCTTAGTTAGAATTCTTGCCCTTGTTTGACGTCATTCCTGAGAGAGAGAGAGAGAGAGAGAGAGAGAGAGAGAGAGAGAGAGAGAGAGAGAGAGAGAGAGAGAGAGAGAGAGAGAGAGAGAGAGAGAGAGAGAGAGAGGATATGGAAACAGGGAAACACAGTCCAAAAGGAAGCAAGAACCCATTAGATAAGATATGAAGGGGCAGGAGAACTAAGGTTAGACTAAATTAGGTAACGAATATACAATTAAACTTGAAATACATTGAATAAACAGCAGAGAGTCAAGGTACGTGTATTATAAATAGAAGAGAAAGAGGAAGAGCTGAGGGGATATAGTTACCTCGAAAAAAGGTTAGATATTAGGTTAGAGGAGATGAGGGGGAGACGGAAGGGTATAAGGAGATTGTGTTTGGAGGAAGGAGAAAAAAGGAAAGGAGATGAGAGCCTGGTATAAGGGTAGGTTTGTAGACGGTTTATTATGGAGGAAGGAGAAAAAGGAAGAAAGGAGATGAGAGCCTGGTATAAGGGTAGGTTTGTAGGCAGGGTTTATTATGGAGGAAAGAGAAAAAGGAATAAGGGAGATGAGAGGCTGGTATAAGGGTAGGTTTGTAGGCAGGGTTTATTATGGAGGAAGGAGAAAAAGGAAGGGAAGGAGATGAGAGCCTAGTTTAAGGGTAGGTTTGTAGGCAGGGTTTATTATGGAGGAAGGAGAAAAAGGAAGGGAAGGAGATGAGAGCCTGAGTTTAAGGGTAGGTTTGTAGGCAGGGTTTATTATGGAGGAAGGAGAAAAAGGAAGAAAGGAGATGAGAGGGCTGGTATAAGGTTAGGTTTGTAGGCAGGGTTTATTATGGAGGAAGGAGAAAAAGGAATGAGAGAGATGAGAGGCTGGTTTAAGGGTAGGTTTGTAGGCAGGGTTTATTATGGAGGAAGGGGATGAGAGGCTGTTACAGTGTTATAAGGGCAGGTGTGTAGGCAGGTGTGTAAGGGGTTCATCTCCATACTAATGTTTGGTGTCCTGTGGGAAGGTGTGAAGGTGGCTGTGCAGTGCCGTGTTAGATCATGAATAACATTGCTCAAGGTGCCGCCACAAACAGCATGGAATTCCAACCACTGCTGATAACTATTGCTTTTACCAACACTTTCACTACTGCTGCTACTACTATTATTACTACTACTACTACTATACTACTACTAATACTAATACTAATACTAATACTAATAATAATAATAATACGCCTTCTATTGCTTCTACTACTAATTTTACTACTGCTCCTACTACCACCACTACTACTATTATTACTACTACTACTACTGCTACTAATACTAATACTAATACTAATACTAATACTTCTTCTATTGATTCTACTACTAATTTTACTACTGCTCCTATACCACCACTACTACTATATTACTACTACTACTACTACTACTACAATTCCTCCTCCTCCTACTACTACTATTACTACAACTCCTGTTATACTACTACTACTACCACTACTACGGCTACTACTGCTACTACTACTACTACTACTAACAACAACAACAATACCTTTCAACTCCTCAATCAACCCTCCCCCCCTACACAAACACACATACACCTTAGAAATTGATAATGAGATAGCGCCCCTACATTTTTTCCCTAGTTAATTGGGATCTTCGAGTAACAACAAAGGCTTCGATGCAATGGTGGGCGGTATTATCTCCCTCAGTGCCTGCCCGCCCAACCCGCCCAGACCGCCCGCCCAACCGTCCAAATCACGCCCACCCACCCGCCCAACCCGCCCAACCGCCCAAATCCCGCCCGCCCGCCCGCCTGCCAGACAGAGAACCATTAACAACCGCGGGCATGAATGTGGTGAATGCACTTGGAGAGACGAGAATGAATGCACAGATACGGCGAAACGAGGAGACAAAAGGAGGAGAACGAGAGAGAGAAAAGAAGAGAAGAGAAGAAGGGGAGAGAGAGAGGGGGGGGGGGAAGGAGGGGGGAGAGAGAGAGAGAGAAAGAGAGAGAGAGAGAGAGAGAATAATCGGTAAATAAAGTGAAAACCAATTTCTCTTCTCTCTCTTCTCTCTCTCTCTCTCTCTCTCTCTCTCCTCCTTCCTCTCTCTCTCTCTCTCTCTCTCTCCTCTCTCTCTCTCTCTTTTCCCTTCTCTCTCTCTTCTCCTCTCTTTTCCTCTCTCTCTCTCTCTCCTCTCTCTGGTACTAGGACAGTTTTTGGGAAATTTACTATGTGAGGAAAACCATTTCGGATGTTTTGAAATACGACAACCCGTTTTTCAAGGCGATAATTTAAAATTGAAAAACTGACCCCCCCCCCCTCCCCCGACTACCAATCCAGAAAGTTAACCTTGAAATATATGTTAATCGTCCCTTTATCTTCCCCCGGTCTCATGCCTTTAGTTTTGTGAGCCCCTTGGGAAACTGTTTTAGTTTTTCTTTCTATGTGATAGATTTTTTCCTTTTTTCGCAATCCGTTTTTTTTTGATTTTTTTTTTTATCTTTATTAGCC
>JACEEZ010025091.1:40000-47500 GCA_016584305.1 Chionoecetes opilio
TTGCATTATTTCTGTCTTTGTATTTTTTGTATTTAATTATTTTATCTCTCTTCTCTATTTTTTTTATTTAATTATGTCTCTCTCTCTCTCTCTCTCTCTTTGTATGTTTTGTATTCCATTATTTCTCTGTATTTTATTATCTCATTTTCTCTCTTCTCTGTATTTATTTTATTGTATTATGACTCTCTTCCCTTTCTTTCTTTCTTTCTTTCTTTACAATAATGTACGATAATGTGAACTGCTGAAAAAGTTAGCGTTGTTTTCTGCTTCTGGATACATTTAATGATAACTCAATAACCAGATTATATTCATTACTGTTCAATCACTCATTAGTCATTCGTGCATTTCGTCACTTAACAACACAATTAGACCTCAGAATATAATGCACATTCTTATGTAATCATCATAGTAGTCTTAAAATGTGTATGAGTTTTACATCACAAAGGACTGGCCAAAACAAAAAATAATTAAGTAACAAAAAGCCCGCTAATACCTTCTAAAAATCTCCTTCTAAAAATCTTCTAAAAATCTTCTATAAATCTTCTAAAAATGCCCCTAATACCTTCTATAAATCTTCTATAAATCTTCTATAAATCTTCTAAAAATACCACTAATACCTTCTATAAATCTTCTATAAATCTTCTAAAAATGCCCCTAATACCTTCTATAAATCTTCTATAAATCTTCTATAAATCTTCTATAAATCTTCTAAAAATACCACTAATACCTTCTATAAATCTTCTATAAATCTTCTATAAATCTTCTAAAAATGCCCCTAATACCTTCTATAAATCTTCTATAAATCTTCTATAAATCTTCTAAAAATACCACTAATACATTCTATAAATCTTCTATAAATCTTCTAAAAATGCCCCTAATACCTTCTATAAATCTTCTATAAATCTTCTATAAATCTTCTATAAATCTTCTATAAATCTTCTATAAATCTTCTATAAATCTTCTAAAAATACCACTAATACATTCTATAAATCTTCTATAAATCTTCTATAAATCTTCTAAAATACCACTAATACATTCTATAAATCTTCTATAAATCTTCTAAAAATTCCCCTAATACCTTCTATAAATCTTCTATAAATCTTCTATAAATCTTCTAAAAATTCCCCTAATACCTTCTATAAATCTTCTATAAATCTTCTATAAATCTTCTAAAAATGCCCCTAATACCTTCTATAAATCTTCTATAAATCTTCTAAAAATGCCCCTAATACCTTCTATAAATCTTCTATAAATCTTCTATAAATCTTCTATAAATCTTCTATAAATCTTCTATAAATCTTCTATAAATCTTCTATAAATCTTCTATAAATCTTCTATAAATCTTCTAAAAATTTCCTAATACTCCTATAAATCTTCTATAAATCTTCTAATAAATCTTCTAAAATTCCCCTAATACCTTCTATAAAATCTTCTATAAATCTCTAAAAATTCCCCAAATACCTTCTATAAATCTTCTAAAAATTTTCTATAAATCTTCAAAAATTTCCCCTAATACCCTTCTTATAAATCTTCTACCCCAATCCTTCTAAAATTTTCTTTTTTTAAAATTTTGCCCCTAATACCTTCTAAAAAATACAATAAATACCTTCTAAAAATCTCCTTTTAAAAATCTCCTAAAAATCTTCTAAAAATACCTTTAATTCCTTCTAAAAATCTTCTAAAAATCTCCTAAAAATCTTCTAAAAATCTCCTAAAAATCTTCTAAAAATCTTCTAAAAATACCTCTAAAACCTTCTAAATATCTTCTATAAATAACCCTGATACCTTCTAAAACCTCCTAAAAATACCCCTAATACCTTCTAAGAATCTTCTAGAAAACGTTAATGCAAGTCCGTATATACATAATTCCAATGGTATAACAACGATACATTAGTTATTTCATCATATTCTTCATCAAGCGTTAATGTATGATCCTGATAGACTAGCACACTATAATTACCAGGTTGTTAGTCATAGTGATTAACAGGTGAGGAGGAACCGCGAGGGGCGATGAAAAATATAGGCGTGAATTTGCACTTGATCATGATTATTTTTTCATCGTTATAAATTGTGTATTATTTCGTTCCAGAGGATAATGTTTTGCGATGTTGTGTTGTGTTACTCGTACATTCTCTCTCTCTCTCTCTCTCTCTCTCTCTCTCTCGCTCTCGCTCTCGCTCTCGCTCTCGCTCTCGCTCTCTCGCTCTCTCTCTCTCTCTCTCTCTCTCTCTCTCTCTCTCTCTCTCTCTCTCTCTCTCTCTCTCTCTCTCTCTCTCTCTCTCTCTCTCTCTCTCTCTCTCTTCTCTCCAAGATTAAAAAATCTTGGTATCCATTTCGATAATTATTTGAATTTTGATAGCCACATAAATGAAATTAGAAGGAAAACTCTTGGTACGTTGATTTATGTAACCGAATCAAAGAAAATTTGAAAAAAACCCGCACGACTAATATCCTTTTCCTCTCTTGTCTTGAGCATCATTACTACCGGCATCAAATATGGGGTGCCACTTATAAAAACTCACTTATATCAATTTCAAAGCTGCAAAACTTTGCTGCTAAAGTAGCGTTGGGCGGCGGAGCAAAGCGTGACCACGCCACACCGTTTTTGAGGCAGCTCGGGTGGCTAAAAATATTAATAATTTCAAATAGAACTTGGTATAATGACCTACAACATCATCAAAAAGGATATATCCCTGAAAACCTAATGTCCTTGCCACAGTAAAAAGATATACGTTCTCTTCCTACCAGACAACAACAACAATTGTATGTCCCTAAAACTAATACCAAAATGGGAGAAAGGTCTGTGCTTGTGGCAGGACCAAAATTATGGACACTCTCCCACAAACGTTAGGATGCTACACCTTACCTCATTTAAAACAGTGTTTAAATCATCTTTTAGTGGCAATTTGACACTAGCACCTACTGAGTTTGGTTTTAACAAATATTTTTAATTTATTGTTTTTTATTGGAATTCTTTTATTAGTTTTAAATTTTATCTTTCCCTATTTTTATGACGAATCCCTATGGACGAATATCCTACATAGAGTTAAGCCTATATATATATTATATTCTTATGATATTGTTTTTATATGTTAACTGTAAAGATAACCTTGTCAAATGGAGATAATCTGAATCTGATCTGAATCTCTCTCTCTCTCTCTCCTCTCTCCTCTCTCTCTCTCTCTCTCTCCCTCTCTCTCTGCTCTCTCTCTCTCTCTCTCTCTCTCTCTCTCTCTCTCCTCTCTCTCTCTTCTCTCTCTCTCTCTCCTCTCTCCCCTCTCTCTCTCTCTCCTCTCCTCTCTCTCTCTCTCTCTCTCTCTCTCTCTCTCTTTTTTTTTCTTTTTTTTTTTTTTTTTTTTTTTTTTTTTTTTTTTTTTTTTTTTTCTCTCTTTTTTTTTTACATCTGATTTAATTTTACAGCTAAAGTTCCCGGTGAGGTGCCGATAACTATCTTTAGTCTGCACATTTACTAGTTGTCTATAAGTTTACTAATTATATCCAGATGGCATCAGCCAGGCATTCACTGCACACTTGAAGATGTGGAGTGTGGCGGCCTGTCACATGTCGCACTACACGGTTCCACAGCCTGCTGTATCGCGGCAGGAAGGAGCGGAAGAAGGTTTCTGTCCTGGCGAAGGGAACAATGAGTTGTTGGTCCCTCTTGTGGGCGTCCCTGGTGGAATATGGGTGAGGTGTCGCCCACGGCTGCCGGAGTATAGCGAGGTGCGGGGCGCCCTGCTTGAGGATTTTGTACGTGACGCACAGGCCGGCCACGTCTCGCCTGTGCTGTAGGGGCTGTAGGGGGGCGAGCTGCATGTTTGGTGCTGCCTTCAGGGAGATGAGCCGCTGGGCACGGTTTTGTACCTTGTCTAGGAGACCAAGGTACGAGGAGGGGCAGGATGACCAAGTCAGGGGGGCGTACTCCATGAGGGAGCGGACTTGGGCCGCATAAAGGGTTGTGACACCCCGAGCGTCAAGGAGGTGGGAGACGCGCCTGACGCAGTTCAACCTGCCTGCGGCCTTGGAGGCTATCTTCCTGACGGGCTGGTGAAGGAGAGGGTGCTGTTCACCTCAACGCCGAGAATGTTGACCGTCGGCTGCAAGGGCAACACCTTCCCGTCCAGAAGAATGGGTGGGATAGGGGTGGCTGGGGGGTGATGTCGCCGGGATATCAGCATGACCTGTGATTTATCCTGGGGCGAGATCGACCTGCCACCGTCGTCCCCATGAGGTGATGGTCTCCAACACTTGGTTGACGAGGGCGACAATAGTGCGGTGGTCAGTACTGTCACAGGGGAATGTGAGGGTGCAGTCATCCGCGTAGGCGTGTGCCTCCGGGGTGAGCATCAGGAGGTCGTTGAAAAACACATTCCATAATAGGGGTCCAAGAACACTGCCTTGTGGGACACCAGCTCCAATCGGGTGTTATTCCGAAGTGTGTCCGTTCACCGCCACGCTGAGAGATCTGTTCCGCAAGTAGTCGTGAAGGAGGTGGAGAAGGCCGCCAGTCACTCCCATGCTGCGAGTTTGGTGATGAGACCGGAGTGCCACACCCTATCAAAAGCTCCGGCGATGTCCAAGGCGATGACGAAAGTGTCGCGTCCTCTGTCCAGGGATTGGTGCCATAAGGTGGACATAAGGAGAAGGATGTCGTTGGCAGACCTGTTAGGGCGGAAGCCGAACTGTCTGTTGCTGAGGATGCGGTGTGTGGTGAAGAAGTAGGAGATCCTGCTGGCAATGATGGTTTCCAGTGTCTTGCCGAGGACAGACAGGAGCAGTAGATAGCGACCGCGACGCTGCTGGGAACATTGGCGTGCGCCACCGCCTGCAGGGCGACGCTGCTGGGAACATTGGCGTGCGCCACCGCCTGCAGGGCGTGCTGCCTCAGCTCCTCCCGCGTGCACAACGCCTTCGCGGCCGGCAGTGTGGCGATAATCACCTGGGCGGCAGAGGGCTGCCACGGTGGCGGAGCGACGTAGTTGACAGCGGGGCGGTCAGGTCCGTCCAGCAGCAGGTGGGTGTGGCCGGGGAGGAGGTGGATGGCGGCGTCTGCCACCCTCTGCAGCCAGGTGTTGCCCGGCGATAGGTCACGCTGCTCCTGTGGCAAGATCCTGCACAGCCTGTCCCGCGCGACAGACTCCCTTGCCTGGCAGAGGATCTTGGCCACCCGACAGGCCACGATCTGTCGAACCCTGGTGGCTAGGGGCACCAAACGTGCCTCCGCCTGCATGACGCGGGTGTTTGCCCAGCGCGGTGCCCCCAGCAGGGTCCTCAAAGCTCGGTTCTGAAGGACCTCTAACTTCCTCTGCTGAGTGAGCGATAACGAGACAAGCACGGGCGCGCTGTAGTCTACAAGGGCGCGCACAGTGTGCACGTAGAAGAGGCGCAGCACTGATGACGTGGCCCTGGCGTGTGTCCTCGTCATGGCCCTCATGACGTTGAGCCTGGTCTCAGCCCTCTCCCTCAGATACTTGACCTGAGTAGTGAACAGACCGGGGGGGCAGCGGCCTTGAACACCATGGCCTTGGACTTCTCAGCCGATATCTTGAGACCCAGCTCTCTGCACTTGCAACTGACCAGGTCAAGGGCTTGCTGGGTCAGAGCCACCCGGTCACCCCGGCCAGTGACGACCAGGATCAAGTCGTCGGCGTAGCTGAGAAGTGCCGTGCCCTCCCGGAACGGCAGGCCGACCAGCTGCTCCATCAGGAGGTTGAAAAGGGTGGGGCTTAGGACCCCGCCCTGCGGCGTGCCGTTCTCCAGCTCCCTGTAGCTGGATTTGCGCCCCTGGAACCTGACCCTGGCACGGCGGTGCCAGAGGTAATCCTCAATCCAGGCGAGGAGTCTGCCCCGCACGCCCCGCCGCACCAGCGCGGCCAGGATGGCGTGGGCGTTGGCCAGCTCAAACGCCTTCTCCAGGTCAAGGAAGACGGCGACAGCAGGGCGGTTGTCGATTTGGGCCAGGAGGGCCATGACGCTGTTGGAGGTGCCCACCCCCGTGGTGAAGCCGAAGATGTGTGGGTGGAGGTCTCCCAGGCGCCACAGGAGGCGGGTCAGCACCATCCTCTCCGCCGTCTTGGCCGTGCAGCTCATCAGGGAGATTGGGCGCGGCTTGGTGGGTTCCCTGGGCTTAGGGATGGGCTGGATGTCGGCCTCCTTCCACGCCGAGGGCAAGCGGCCAGCCAGCCAGGAGGAGTTGATCAGGGCCAGGAGTGCCGCCTCCCCGGCCGCCCCAGCGTGGGCCAGCATCGAGTAGGTGACGCCGTCAGCGCCCGAGCGGTGTCCCGTCCTTCCTGGCCCTTACCAGCTCCCGGGAAGTGAAGGGCTGATCAGTGGCGTCGGGGCGAGCGCGAGCGGCGCCGATGACAGCCTCGCGCACAGGTTGAAGCTGAACCTGCAGCCGCTGGACACGGGCGGGGAGTTGGTCGCTGCTACCCCTCGAGACAAACATCTCCACCAGGCGCTCGGCCTCCTGTAACGGCTGGGGGTGGGCGGCAGGGCGGGGAGGTCTCTTTCCGGAGGCAGTCCTCACCTTGCCCCACAGCTCGGCCAGCTTGGTGTGTTGGTTAAAACCTGCGCACCATTCGAGCCATTTGGCCTCCCGAACCCGCCCCGTGACCTGCCGAGCGTGCCTCACAACCTCACGCAGCAGCTCCAGATTGTTGGGTGTCGGCCGCCTGCTGTACAATTTCCGGGGACAGGTGCTGCGGTGGTTATGGGCGGTGAGGTGCTGTCCTGGAGGACACCCGACCATTGCTCCACGCTGCAGACGGAGCTGGTGGCGATAGAGCGCGCCCTACAGCACGCCCTGGGCCGACAGGAGGAGGTTGTGGTGATTCACACCGACTCCATGTCTGCCCTGCAGGTCCTACGGCAGTCCCGCACACCGATGGACAACGTGCAGCTCACCACCGCCATCCTGGGCCACATCCAGGGCCTCGCCGCGCAGGGGCGCTGCGTAAGGTTCAACTGGGTGCCCAGCCACATAGGCGTCCGTGGCAACGAGGCGGCCGATGAGGCGGCCCGGGAGGCCACCAGACATCCAGCGGTGGCCTTGACTGTCTTACCCAGCATCCAAGGGGCCAAGGTACTGGCCAGACGCGCTGCCGTCTGTGCCGCAGAGCAACAGTATCGCCAGCTGGTGCAGACATCGAGGCAGGCAGCCTGGCACAAACAAGCCACGAACAACAACGAGCCGTTACGCTCCGCCCAGCAGCTGTCCCGAGCCGAGGAGGTCGTTCTACACCGACTTCGGCTTGGCTACGTAACCCTGGAGGAGCTGAAGGACGGGTTTGAAGAGCGGCCGTGTGAGCACTGTCCTCATATGACCCCCCATCCCCTGATCCACTACCTGCTTTCCTGCCCCGCTACAGAGCGGCTCAGACAGCGAGTCGGCCCGGAAAGCGCGGCCGCCCTCGTATGGCAGTTTCAGAAAAATTTGCACCTGCTGCTGGAGGTGGCGCGTGCCGCCCCACCCCCCCGATGAACACTAAGGAGCGGGAG
>JACEEZ010025091.1:55000-91027 GCA_016584305.1 Chionoecetes opilio
TCCCTTTGCCTGCCACCCCTTCCATACCTTCCCGCACCCCTTCCCTTTGAACCTCCTTCCCTGCGCCTCTTTCGAACTCCCTCCAGTGGTAAGCGAAAACGTTCAGGTTGTGAGTTTTTTTCTTTTTTGTTCAATCGCCTAAGAGGAAAAAAATAGTCTTGTGCTCCCCTGGGAAATCTGATTATCGTACAGGAAATGGCCATACTCTTAGTCTTTTTCGCTCCTTCGCCTTTGATAATCACGTTAATGATTGAAAGGTGAAAAAAAAAAAAGTCTTCGTTTGCTCCTTCGCTTTTGATTATAATCACATTAATGATTGAAAACTGAAAAAAAACAGAACAATTAGTTGATTATATTTTTTGCTCCGTCATCATCTTTCTGTTCTCTCCCTACACTCCATAGCGAAAACATGTCACGTTATGGGAGATAAAGAAATGACTGAGATGTTTTCCAGCGATTATAGAGATGAAAATGCACCAGAGAGACACAATGAGAACTGTAAGGTGTGCATGAACGCATCGTCGTATTTTATTCTCTTGATGTTCAACTGACGATAAACTCTTGTCAGTCTTTTTTTTTCACAGAATAGAGTAAAAAAGGGAAAAGTATATTATAAAAGTATATAAAAGTATATGAAAAAGTATGTGGACAGAGGCGAGGAGAATGTGGTTCCAAGAATATATATTGGTATGTATTGTGTCACCCTTGTGAACGTTTATCCTGCGAGAACACAACTATACTCGCCGCACGATAAGTGGCGGAAAATGGGGCCCCTTCACTCCCCGCTTCCGAACGCACGAGATGCACGCACGGGATCTTGTTCTTCCCCTCCCCTTCTCCCACCCATCATGTTGTTGTTTTTGTAGCAAGTTAGGAACCCAAGGCTTCTTAAGAACTCCCCTTCTCTCTCCCATCTTGTTCTTTCCCGCCCTTTTTTCCCTTTCCCGCCCTTTTCCCGCCCTTTTTTCCCTTTCCCGCCCTTTTCCCGCCCTTTCTGCCCGATTTCCCTTTCCCGCCTTTTCTGCCCGTTTTCCCTTTCCCGCCCTTTTCCCGCCTTTTCTGCCCGTTTTCCCTTTCCCACCCTTTCTGCCCGTTTTCCCTTTCTCGCCCTTTCCGCCCGTTTTCCCTTTCCCACCCTTTTCCCGCCTTTTCTGCCCGTTTTCCCTTTCCCACCCTTTCTGCCCGTTTTCCCTTTCCCGCCCTTTTCCCGCCCTTTCCGCCCGTTTTCCCTTTCCCGCCCTTTTCCCGCCCTTTCCTCCCGTTCTCCAGCACCACGCCCAGCATCCCTTAACAAGTGGGCGTGTGGGCGTGTGGGTGATGAGCTCCCATGTATCTTCCTTTGCCTCGCTTGTCTCATAAATATGTGGTATACGATGCAACTTTTTTTTTTCTCCTTGTATGTTTTTGCACTTAGTTTTGGAGCTGTCATAAATGTGTGGAGAGAGAGAGAGAGAGAGAGAGAGAGAGAGAGAGAGAGAGAGAGAGAGAGAGAGAGAGAGAGAGAGAGAGAGAGAGAGAGAGAGAGAGAGAGAAGAGAAGAGAAACAGACAGAGAAACAGACAGTGATATACAGACAGTGACAGACAAAAAGAGAGAGAGAGAGAAAGAGAGAGAGAGAGAGAGAGAGAGAGAGAGAGAGAGAGAGAGAGAGAGAGAGAGAGAGAGAGAGAGAGAGAGAGAGAGAGAGAGAGAGAGAGAACTTGTTAGACCCTTCTCCCTCATCCTCTTATCTGTTTCTTTTACTTGAATATTCTTTTCTCCTCCTCCTCCTCCTCCTCCTCCTCCTCCTCCTCCTCTTCCTCCTCTTCCTCCTCCTCCTCCTTTTCCAACTGTTCCTCTTACATGTAGTTGATAGTTAGTAGTATGTAGTAAAGCAGATACCCTAGTTATGGACCAATAGGTCTCCTGGTGTATGTTACTCCTATGTATTCCTATGTATTCCTCCTCCAGGTGTATCCTCTCCACCTGTTGGCACGTAAACCTGCTAACATCATCAACACACTAACGAGATTGTAGAAAGAAAATACCTGTGACTTAATTTCGTACCCTTAAAGTTAAGTTATTATATTATATTTTTGCTCAACCTTAAAAAAACAAGAAAAACAGACGCTGAGGTTAATAAGCGAGGGTGTTATTTTTTCTACTGGTCGTGTCCCCATTCTTTCTTCTTCTCTCCTTCTCACTTCCTCTTCTTTTCTTTTTCTCCTATCTCTCTCTCGTCTCCTGTCTCTTTACTCTCTTTTCCTCTCTCATCTCCTCCTCCGTTCTCCTCTCTCCTTTCTCGTCCTCTCTCATCTCCTCTCAGTTCTGCTCCTGCTTATTTCGTACCTCGTCTCTTCTCATACCTCTCTCTTCTGCTCCCTCTCGCAGCGCTGTTCTAGCGATTTCATCTCTCTCCTTCTCTCGCTGCTCGTCGCTCCTCTCTCATTTCTTCTCTCTTCTCTCTCTCTCTCTCTCTCTCTCTTCTCCTCCTCCTCTCGCTCCCCTCCCTCTCTCTCTCTCTCTCTCCTCTCTCTCTCTCTCTCTCTCTCTCTCTCTCTCTCTCTCTCTCTCTCTCTCTCTCTCTCTCTCCTCTCTCTCTCTCTCTCTCTCTCTCTCTCTCTCTCTCTCTCTCTCTGTATGACCCAGATGAAAAAGAGGGTGAGAGAAAAAATATATCTGTTGAAGGGGAAAGTAGAGGAAATAACAGGCTTTGTGGTGAGGAAGAGGAGGGGAAGGAGAGAGAGAGAGAGAGAGAGAGAGAGAGAGAGAGAGAGAGAGAGAGAGAGAGAGAGAGAGAGAGAGAAAAGAGAGAGAGAGGAATATGTGTGAAGGATTGCGGAGAGGGAAGAGTTAACGATTGCTGTCAAGTGGAAGAAGAGATCGTGTGAGTCGCATATTTATTCTCTCTCTCTCTCTCTCTCTCTCTCTCTCTCTCTCTCTCTCTCTCTCTCTCTCTCTCTCTCTCTCTCTCTCTCTCTCTCTCTCTCTCTCTCTCTCTCTCTTACAGTATGGTCCAGATGAGAGAGAGACAGACAGAGAGAACATCATACACTGATTTAGACCAATTCCTCATCCCTTACAATGGAAGAGATCAAGTACAACTAACTACACAACTATCAGTAACTACTAACTAACTAACTAACTATCAGTAACTACTAACTAACTAACTAACTAACTACACAACATCGATAAGAATAAAGTGATGAGAGATTAATGCTGACAATGAAGTGTTAGGAAAGTGTACGTTAGAGGACGTGTATAGAATATATATGTTTGCAATAATGAATTTTTACTTTTAGTAGTGTTGTTGAATTTTTTGATGGAGCTGATAGGAAATGCCATACGTATATATTACATGGAAGTATAATTTTAATGTGAAAATTATACAAAAGCGCCACAACGTTTCCCATATAAAAAAAATTGTATAGACACTTGAGACTTTTGTTAATTACTGATTAGAGTAAATTTCTGGTCTATGTGTGATTTGGTATATTATGTAATTTCTTTTTATGCATTTTTGTGGACAATGAAATATCTATCAACCTAATTATCTATCTATGTGTGTATGTGAAGATCATAGGCCTGTGTTGGGACTGTGAATAGTGTAGTGGATAGAGTGTGTATTGCAACGACCAGAGGAACCTGTATTGACGTACGAAAGGAATATATACACGTTCGAAATTCGTACTAAACAAGTGTTGTGGCCGGGGTTTCTTTGGTTTTTTTTTTACTGTTGTGGCCGGGGTTTTTTTTTTTTTTTTACTGTTGTGGTCGGGTTTTTTTTTTTGATATACTGTTGTGGTCGGGTTTTTTTTTTTTTTTTACTGTTGTGGCCGGGGTTTTTCTTATATATACTGTTGTGGTCGGGTTTTTTTTTTTTTTTTTACTGTTGTGGCGGGGTTTTTCTTATTTACTGTTGTGGTCGGGTTTTTTTTTTTTTTTTTTACTGTTGTGGCCGGGGTTTTTTTTATATATACTGTTGTGGTCGGTTTTTTTTTTTTTTTTTACTGTTGTGGTCGGTTTTTTTTTATTACGTAGTGGCCGGTTGTTGTTGTTGTTTTTTTTACTGTTGTGGCTTTTTTTTTTTTTTTTTTCACCCTTTCTTTTTTAGGGGAATTGGTTGGCGCGTGTGGGTTGTCAACGAGTGAATGGACACACACGCTTGGGAAGATACGTTAGGGCGCAGACTCTGGCTTTCGAGGTCGACTCATCCATTAATTATACATTTCGTCAACTTGCAGTCAGAGGTGAATCGCAAAGTTTTAATGTATTCTGCTTGTGTCTGCCGCTGGAACATTTGTAGGAAAAAAAGAAAAAAATGAGGTTAAAACGGTCATTAAAATCGTCCAGGCGGGAGGATGAGACTCGCTGAAACGTCTTAATTCCTTCCTTTAAATAATAAAAAGTGTTGTTTTGTACGACTTTCTGTAAATTCTTTCTCTGTATGGTGTAACAAAATATATCACATTATCACTAAACTAAACTAAAATAAACTAAAAAACTAACTAAACATCACTAAAAAGTAAAAACAAATATTCGTACTTTCTGTATTTTTTTCTTTGCATGATGTAACAAATTATTTCACATTATCACTAAACTAACTAAAATAAACTAAAAAAAAATAACTAAACATCACTAAAGACAAATATTCATGTCTTTCCAGAGGCGTACGTGACCTTGAAGGATATTACCGGTGACCTGACCTGACCTTCTTGTTGGTGAGGTGAGCGATGGAGGGGCGCGGGCGGCCTGCTGGAGGAGACAGTGATGAAGGGCGTACTGAGAAGGGGCGGCGATGGGCGGAGGCGAAGGAAGGTATGTGGGCGTGAGTGTGCAGAGAGAGAGACAGACAGGCAGACAGACAGAGACAGACAGACAGACAGACAGACAGACAGACAGACAGACAGACAGACAGAAAAACAGACAGGCAGACAGAGAGATAGACACAGAGAGAATATCTTTGCTATTACTGCTTTTTCTGTTCCATCCATATTTTTTATCTCTCTTTCTTCCTCCTCCACCACCTCCTCCTCCTCCACCACCTCCTCCTCCTCCTCCTCCTCCTCCTCCTCTTCCTCCTCCACCACCACCTCTTCCTCCTCCCCCACTTCCTCTTCCTCCTCCCCCACCTCTTCCTCCACCATTATTACCACCACCACCACCACTACGTCGGGCATTCTCGGATCTCCTCGGTTTCTTTTCGCTCAGTTTCCTCTGCGTGTGCCGGAGAGGTTGTGGAGCCGATGATCCTCCGAGGCATCACCTGATTGCTTCGCGTCCCGGCTTCGTTATGGGGGGCGGCGACGTCTTTCCAAGCAGTCACGGCGAGGCTTAAAGGAGGTCGAGGTCAGGATGTCGCTCAAGGTCATCAGAAATCTAATCCCAGGAAATGTCAGGGCACGAAACGTTCTCCTTGTTTCCTCCTCCTCCTCCTCCTCCTCCTCCTCCTCCTCCTCTTCCTCCTCCTCTTCATTTTCATATTTCTTGGATCCCTTCTTTCTATACAACCTTCCATCTACTCCCTCTTCCTCTTACTCCTCTTCATACTTCTTGCTTCCTGGACTCCTTCTATCATCTTTCATCTACTACCTCCTCCTCCTCTTCTTCATCTTTATATTTCTTGCTTCCTGGATTCCTTTATTCTCTATTTTCCATCTACTCAACTCTCTGTAATAGACTTCCCTTCGCCTCCCCACATCTTCCCTATCGTCATGGATTCCTCCTCTATCATCTTCCATCTACTTAACTCCCTGTAACACTTGTAATAGACTTGTCCTGGCCTCCCTGCATCTTCCCTAGCGTCGTGAAGGAAGGCAAAAGCTCAGGGTCTCGAAAAACAGCCTCCGACGCCACCTAAACGGCCGCCTGTCATTATAACTTGAGGATCATGGCTCAGGAGGGTTCGAGATGCTATGAAGGAAAAGTTAAATGTCGCCAGTTGAATCTGAAAGTTTGGCGGATGAAAAGAGAGAGAGAGAGAGAGAGAGAGAGAGAGAGAGAGAGAGAGAGAGAGAGAGAGAGAGAGAGAGAGAGAGAGAGAGAGAGAGAGAGAGAGAGAGAGAGAGAGAGAGAGAGAGGATTAAAGTGGTTGCAAAAAAATGAGTTACGAACATGGAAATAATGAAAAAAAACAATAACTCCGATGATAAAATGTCGCCAGTTGAGTCTGAAAGTTTGGCGGATGGAGAGAGAGAGAGAGAGAGAGAGAGAGAGAGAGAGAGAGAGAGAGAGAGAGAGAGAGAGAGAGAGAGAGAGAGAGAGAGAGAGAGAGAGAGAGAGAGAATTACAGTGGTTGCAAAAAAAATGAGTCACGAACATGGAAATAAGGAAAAAAATGATAACGCCAAGTGGATTATCGTGACATTAGTTCCGTTAAGCCTGAATCTCACTCATTCCTTTACATTATTTCATTTCTTTACGCATTTGCACTCCCTTCTCTTCTTTCTTCTTTCTTTAATAACATCATTCAACCTTCGTCTTAACTATAATAATCATGAGTTGTTTTGACACCTGCTTCTCTCCCTGTTGTGCTGTGAATAACAATGATAATGATGATGATGATGGTTACTAATCCATCATCGTATTATTCATTCCAAGAAGAAAAAAGTAGATTGATTCACAAATATTTCGATTAGAGGAGAATATAAAGGTTAAAATAGGAGAATATAAAGGTTAAAATAGGATTAGAGGAGAATATAAAGGTTAAAATAGGAGAATATAAAGGTTAAAATAGGATTAGAGGAGAATATAAAGGTTAAAATAGGAGAATATAAAGGTTAAAATAGAAGAATATAAAGGTTAAAATAGGAGAATATAAAGGTTAAAATAGGAGAATATAAAGGTTAAAATAGGAGAATATAAAGGTTAAAATAGGAGAATATAAAGGTTAAAATAGAAGAATATAAAGGTTAAAATAGGAGAATATAAAGGTTAAAATAGAAGAATATAAAGGTTAAAATAGAGAATATAAAGGTTAAAATAGGAGAATATAAAGGTTAAAATAGGGAGAATATAAAGGTTAAAATAGAAGAATATAAAGGTTAAAATAGAGAATATAAAGGTTAAAATAGGAGAATATAAAGGTTAAAATAGGAGAATATAAAGGTTAAAATAGGAGAATATAAAGGTTAAAATAGGAGAATATAAAGGTTAAAATAGGAGAATATAAAGGTTAAAATAGGAGAATATAAAGGTTAAAATAGGAGAATATAAAGGTTAAAATAGGAGAATATAAAGGTTAAAATAGGAGAATATAAAGGTTAAAATAGGAGAATATAAAGGTTAAAATAGGAGAATATAAAGCTTAATATAGGAGAATATAAAGGTTAAAATAGGAGAATATAAAGGTTAAAATAGGCGAAGAGAAGAATATAAAGGTTAAAATAGGAGAATATAAAGCTTAATATAGGAGAATATAAAGGTTCAAATAGGCGAAGAGGAGAATATAAAGGTTAAAATAGGAGAATATAAAGCTTAATATAGGAGAATATAAAGGTTAAGATAGGAGAAGAGGAGAATATAAAGGTTAAAATAGGATTAGAGGAGAATGTAAAGGTTAAAATAGGAGAATATAAAGGTTAAAATAGGATTAGAGGAGAATATAAAGGTTAAAATAGGAGAATATAAAGGTTAAAATAGGATTAGAGGAGAATATAAAGGTTAAAATAGGAGAATATAAAGGTTAAAATAGGATTAGAGGAGAATATAAAGGTTAAAATAGGAGAATATAAAGGTTAAAATAGGAGAATATAAAGGTTAAAATAGGCGAAGAGGAGAATATAAAGGTTAAAATAGGCGAAGAGGAGAATATAAAGGTTAAAATAGGCGAATATAAAGGTTAAAATAGGAGAATATTAAGGTTAAAATAGGAGAATATAAAGGTTAAAATAGGAGAATATAAAGGTTAAAATAGGAGAATATAAAGGTTAAAATAGGAGAATGTAAAGGTTAAAATAGCAAAATATAAAGGTTAAAATAGGAGAATATAAAGGTTAAAATAGGAGAATATAAAGGTTAAAATAGGAGAATATAAAGGTTAAAATAGGAGAATATAAAGGTTAAAATAGGAGAATATAAAGGTTAAAATAGGAGAATATAAAGGTTAAAATAGGCGAATATAAAGGTTAAAATAGGCGAATATAAAGGTTAAAATAGGCGAATATAAAGGTTAAAATAGGAGAATATAAAGGTTAAAATAGGAGAATATAAAGGTTAAAATAGGAGAATATAAAGGTTAAAATAGGAGAATATAAAGGTTAAAATAGGAGAATATAAAGGTTAAAATAGGAGAATATAAAGGTTAAAATAGGAGAATATAAAGGTTAAAATAGGAGAATATAAAGGTTAAAATAGGCGAATATAAAGGTTAAAATAGGCGAATATAAAGGTTAAAATAGGAGAATATAAAGGTTAATATAGGAGAATATAAAGGTTAAAATAGGTGAAGAGAAGAATATAAAGGTTAAAATAGGAGAATATAAAGCTTAATATAGGAGAATATAAAGGTTAAAATAGGAGAAGAGGAGAATATAAAGGAAATAAGAAGGTTAAAAAGCTCTTGATCTATCTTTTTTATCGTAATACAGCAGCTCTTGAAGAAAGTTAAAAAGCTCTTGATCTATCTTTTTTATCGTAATACAGCAGCTCTTGTAGAAGGTTAAAAAGTTCTTGATCTATTTTTTTTATCATAATACAACAGCTCTTGAAGAAGGTAAAAAAGCTCTTGGTCTATTCTTCTCCCGTAATACAGCAGTCGGTAGCGTCAAGTGGAGGTCATAACTCTATTACTGTTTTTCATAGGCTACACTTCTGAATTAATCATTTTTTCAGTGAACGCCATACGCTCCATACTTTCCTTTCTTTCTTTCCTCGCCTCGCGCCCAGCATTAATTACGAAGGGAAAACAAAGCACCATCAGGACTATGGCGCCCAAGTGTTATTATTCCCTCGTCGCACGTTTTCTCTTTTCCCCTTGGAGAGAAAAAAAATGTGGAGGGTGACTATGGTGGAGAATATGGCCGATAGAAAGAGAAGGTACATGAATGTGTGTCATCACCTTCCTTATATGGAGGGATTACGGGGGAGCATTGAGCCCTTAAACTCCTATGGGTCTTCATTATCTTGCCCCATAAAACTTTTCCCCCATTTTTTGCCTCGCATTTTTTTTTTTTTTTTCGTTTGAGCCTATTGCGCCTGTAGGCTTTATCACTTGGCTCTGGGGCTCTTGGGTTTCTGATCGCTAAAGGCTCTTGTTGCTTCCCCAATGTCCTCCGATGCACTCGCCGTCGAAGGTAAGGTAGACGGGAAGGCATCGAATGGGTCATCTTGGGCCTGTCGACGATTCCAGAAAGTTGGACTCCCGTGTTAGTGTTACTTTCTGCGGCGGTTCGTTCTTACGTTAAAAAAAAGTATAAATGGGTGTAGATAAAGTAGAGTTGTGTACCCCACTCATTTGATATTTTGTCCATGAACTTATTAAACTAAAAAAAAGACGCTGAGCTTAGTTCTTACGTAATAAAAAGTATATTTGGGTGTATATAAAGTAGAGTTTTGTACCCCACTCATTCGGTATTTTGTCCATGAACTTATTAAACTATAACAAAGACGCTGAGCTGTTTATGCAAGCTTATTCCGAGGCCCTGAACCCTGGGCGGAAAAGAGGGCGGGAAAAAAGGGGGAACGGGGCGAGAGACAAGTAGTTTTTTTTCTTATAAATAGAAGATTTTCACCACTTCTACTACTTCTACCACTGCTACTGTAATGCCCGGAGATTCGGAAGAGACAGGATGGAAATTCCTATCATACAATTCCCGGGTTATGTATTTAAGAAGGAAAAAGGTTTCAATAATCATATGTTGTCTGGGGCAAGTTGTCACCTAGACCCAGCATATGGAGGAATAGGGTATTCCTATCATATTAAGGTCAATTTAATCTTTTCGTTTCTCGTGAAATTTATCTTCTTTCTTTCTATCTCCCACTTCTATCTTCCCCCCCTCCCCCCACTCCCTCCCCCATACACTCCGGATACGAGTCAAAATGCGTGGGACATTTATTTCGCGATCATCGGTAACTAGTAGATTCAAAAATTTTCATCCTTTCCTCACCCTCCTGTCAGATCAAGGAACACTCTTAGATTCTTAATGTCCTTCAAAATAGACACAATAGTGACAGATCACGTTCATAAATGGGTGGGTTAGTCGAGTTATTCGCTAAATTGAAAGTCTACCAAATTTCTATTCCGACTCCCATACCTCGTCGCTCTGAAAACCATGTTCGTAGGCTGAATAAAAAGGGAGAACACTTTTCCCTGGATATTAGAGTAAACATATTAAATTCTTCTATATCAAAGTAAAAGAACTGCATCATAGGCAGCCATTTTATATGCATACTTGTTTCGTTAGCTAATTAGAGTCATTCGAGGTCTGATAATCCCTTCAGGAGAGGCCGGTCCTAAGGATCCGAACATTCCTATTTTTCCCGCTTCTCCCAACCTCGGTGTTGTTCCTGCCACGAGGGGGCCAGTCTCTCACTCACTTCACTCCAGTGAGTCGTCTCCCCACTCCTTTCAAGGTTTCCGACGGATGTCTCAGTCTGACGAAAACCTACGTCACATGGTTTAAGTGAACGCGAACAACATTATTACTCTTACATTCCCCCCCTTATATTCTCCATGTATGCCTACAAGTGTTCAGCGGCATGTTGTATACGTAGATGATAATTCTAAGAATAGGATTCAGTGAGGGAGGTTATGCTCTCAAGAGCTTTCCTGTGTCGGAATGGAGAGCTTTCCTGTGTCGGATTAAAGAGCTTTCCTGTGTCGGATTGGAGAGCTTTCCTGTGTCGGATTGGAGAGCTTTCCTGTGTCGGATTAGAGAGCTTTCCTGTGCCGGGTTAGAGAGCTTTCCTGTGTCGGGTTAGAGAGCTTTCCTGTGCCGGACTAGAGCTTATACATGTGTCTAAGGTCTCAAACCAGAGACATAATATTTCATGATGAATAAATAGGATGATATTCAAAAATATAGTTCTTGTGTTATTTTGTAAAACCCCAGGTGATTATTCTGTGTTAGGACAATACTTCTCCACACTTCCAAAAAGAGTTTTCAGCCTCACTCGGTGTAATACTAAGTATCAACCCCGACTACCAAATAAATCTCATATATTCAAAACGTGCTCAGGGAGTAAAACCATAGAACTACTCGCCTGAGCTGGTGGCAGCATTTCCCCTTACTAACCTTAAGTTCATCCCCATTTCAGTAATCTCCGCAGCGAGAAGTATTCGTACTATAATTCAATAGTGAAGTCATAAGACAAATTTCAACTCTCACTTCAGGTGTGACGAGATTTTATTCTAACAAGTTAATATCATTTATATAAAGGTGTCAGCAACAACCTATATAAAAACCCTGGCACCACACTACGACGACGACTACTACTACTACTATTACCACTATCATTACTACAACTACTGCTATTACCACTGCCACAACTACTACTATTACCACTACTACAACTACTACTACTATTACCATTACCACTACTACAACTACTACTACTATTACCATTACCACTACCACTACTACAACTACTACTATTACCAGTTTACCACTACCATTACTACAACTACTGCTATTACCACTACCACTACTACAACTACTATATTACCATTACCACTACTACTATTACCACTACCACTACTACAACTACTACTATTACCACTACCACTACCACTACTACAACTACTACTATTACCACTACCATTACTACAACTACTGCTATTACCACTGCCACAACTACTGCTATTACCACTACCACTACTACAACTACTGCTATTACCACTACTACAACTACTACTAATACCACTACCACTACTACAACTACTACTATTACCACTACCACTGCCACAACTACTACTATTACCACTACCACTACTACAACTACTAATATTACCACTACCACTACTACAACCACTACCACTACCACTACTACAACTACTGCTATTACCACTACCACTACTACAACTACTACTATTATTACCACTACCACTACTACTACTACTACTATCACCACCACTACAACTTGCCTCGTGCCCTCGTTTGCCTTTCAAGTCACTTCCTCTACTTCTCTTCACTGCCCCATCGTTCCCCGGCAAGAAGGAAGTCTGGGCTCTACTCCTTCCTTTCCTTCCTTTCCTTCCTCCTCCTGGCTGACTCGTCCTCGTCCTCTACTGTCCTCGTGTCTCGTTCCTCCACTTCCTTTCTTCTCCTCGACTCTCCCTCTGTACTTGATAGCTGACAGTAATAACGCGCGCTCCTTTTCCCCTTTTCCCTCCAGAGTGCCTTTATCTCTCCTTATGTATATTAAGGTTTATTTACTTGTGCCTTTTAGTGTTCATTTTTTTCTTTTCTTCTTTCTGCCACATGAAAAAACACTTCAGGAGCATTAATTCCTTGGTTTTATTATGCCACTCTACGATTTTTGTTGTTTGTTGTTGTTTATCGTTTCCGTCGTTCCCTTGGAGTACTTTGTTCGTGGATGTGGATTTTTTCCTCCAACACATCAGGTGGCGGTGAACGTGCCCTTATTTATCTTTTTCTTTCCCATCTCCACGTCACGTAAAATCTCTACTTGATCGCCCAGCAGACTCGACGCTCCCAATCCTTACGTACGTGTGTGTGCGTGTGTGTGTGTGCGTGTGTGTATGTGTGTGTATGTGTGTGTGCGTGTGTGTGTGTACTCTAAATCCTCAAAAGGTCATAGGATCTCTATAGCATTTACTCAGATTCTTCAAAAGTCCTTTAACTTGTATGATATGCCTCCCCCCCTTCCTCCTCCGTCTCATATGTTCTTATAGAAGTAAAGCGGCTATCACACGGTGCGTTTCGTCGGACTGTTTCGTCGAACTTGCCATTTGGTTGGGCTGTTTGGTCGAACTTCGAGGGTCATTTCACCGAACATGTTCGACGAAATGATTTTGTGAAATTATACAAAATGTTGCACATACGTCGAACATACTCTGGGGTCAAAATAAGTCTATACTTTTTCTGTAAGTTATAAATAGTTTTAGCAATTATTAAGCATTGAAATGAACACCATCATATAATACGTTACAGTAAAATTAATACAGATTAGTCTATATTATACATGTGATAGATTTTCAGAAATATGAAGCTGATTTGATGTGTTTGCGGTAGAATGATTACTAGTAAAATATGAGATATGAGAAGTATAGGCTACCGGGGAGAAAATGGAAATGATGCGTGTGGTTTTCACTGAAATGGGATGTGAAATGAATGAGGTGGTTGAAAGGACAGGAAGAGAATGGATGTTATTGCTGCTGGGACTGTGTGATGACTGGTGAGACCAGGGGACGGATGATTGAGACAGGGAAAGAGTTGGAGAGAATGTGGTGTTTGTTTGTTTGTTTAGAGGATAATTCCTCAGAGCCATAGTGATCTACCACTCGGGCTTAGTGTTGGGGGAAGCCACCACCCCGGGAGGGGGGTCACAAACCCCCGGCTAACACCCGGTACCCATTCACTGCTGGGTGGACAGGGGCTCGGGTTTTAAGAAAGACTTCTGTCTTCGCTCCGCCCGGGGATCGAACCCGGGACTTCTCGGTTGTGAGCCGAGCGTGCTAACCACTACACTACGGGGCCACCTGTAATATCAAGATCCGGTAAAATGGACGAGGACTGCGCGGTCCTTTCCTGAGACACTGACTACATATGGTATTATTTCACACTAGGACCGAAATTGCTTACACAATTGGGCGTGTGGTTTTGGGCAATTGGGCGGGCGGGCGGGCCGCCCGCCACAGGTTTCGGTGGCCACAGGTAACAGTGGCCGGTGGCCGCCCGCCCGCCCGCCCGCCCGCCACTCGATTTTGGGCTCTGCCACGCCCTGCTGGGATGAAATTATTACCCTAACCTAACCGAACCTAACCGTCTAATGGGAGGGGTTCCGTCCCCTTCGACCCCCTGACGGGAATATTAACCTAACCGAAACTTAACCTAACCGGCGCGCAGTTCTCGTCCACTATAACCCATTTAGCTCACATGAACGCGTCTTCATCTGTCGCTGTTCTCTTCTAACAATCACCTCCTCCCTTTTCATCACCAGTAGCTACGTATATATATGCCCCTAAAGTTAAAACATTAACAACAAATCTCCGCGCCTCTCGCTGTCATCGCTTCATCTTTGTTTGTTATTGTTGGGTGAAGCGGTTGGCCCAACCGTGTGCTAGTGTTTTGTCAAACAGGTCCAGCCAAATGCATGTTTGGTTCGACGAAACAGTCCGACGAAACGCCTCGTGTGATACCCGCTTAACGGATTCAAGCTGGAAAAGCGTAGATTCAAAAAGGAAATAGGGAGAAACTGGTTCACAAATAGGGTGGTGAATGATTGGAATGGACTCCGTCGTCAGGTGGTCAATGCGGAGTCTATAGGGGTCTTTAAAAGGAGTCTGGACAAATTCATGGATTAATAGGGAAGAGAGGTGGATGTAGGTAGAGTTAAGTAACAGGAACTACCTCGTGTAGGTCTCACGGCCTCTTGTAGCTTCCTTATTTTTTTATGTTCTTATGTTCTTATGTCTCCTCCTCGCCGCCAGAGAGAAATATTATCAAGACGTCAAAACTACACTCTTGGCTTTCTGTTTTATCACCTACATAACACCCTTGAATAACCCCATAAACACGCTTTGCTGCTCCCAATACAGAGATATCATTCGCTGCCAGAGACGTAGTAGTATGCACGGCCAGAAGTGAAGATGGCTGCCTGTGATAGATAGTCAATACATCCTTGTGAGGAAGATCTATCGGTGTGGTAATGGTCGAGTTGTCACATCTTGGACTGCGTGTGGGACTGTGGATGAGTGTAGGGAATGTAAGGCCCGTACCAAGAGTCATGATGAAGGTCGAGGGACGAACGACCTTCATCATGACTCTTGGTACGGGCCTTAAGGTCTTGGGAAGGGGATAGGAGGGAGGGAAGGAGACAGAGAAGGATGTGGCATCAGAGCGACAACGAAGACTGATGACAAGAATGGATCACCTCGATGACGGGGTCGAGATGTGCGCCGGGTCTGGTGAGGGAACAGACAGGCTCGGGGTGAGTGATGGCTTCATGGTTCTGCGGCTGCACCAAACCTAAAAAAAAACCGTTATTGGTAGACGCTTGAGCAGACTTTGAGAAATTATGCACTGGAAAAGGCGACCCGGGTGTAAGTGCCCCATACATTACTGTAAGGACCACCTTGGGAAGTCAATAGCACTCTCCCCTCCCTCTCTCCTTCCTTTCCTCTGCTTCCTTCCCTCACTCCTTCCTTCCCTCCCTCCTTCCTTCCCTCTCTCCTTCCTTCCCTCCCTCCTTTCTTCCAACCCTCCGTCCTCTGGCCACTTGGTCCTCCTCCCATCTCCACTCTCTCCTTCGTTTATTCCTTACCTTGACCAAGCTCCTCAACCTAAACTGTTCGGTAGACACAAATACGAACTTTAAGTTGCACGCTGTTTGTGATCTCGAGTGCATTACGTGTGAAATTGGGTGGGAATGGCGCCTAATGGTGTCAACTTGGTCAACTTAATCCTTTAATCGACGAAGAGTGTCAATAAAGGAAGGAATTACACTCGCTAGTGTTTCAAAACCAAAGATCCTCAAAACCCTTTCTTCCTTTCTTATGAGTCCAGATAGAACTTGCCCCCTCCCCCCATCTATTTTCTCATCCCATTTCTTTCTTTCTCCCTAATACCTCAGATAAACCCCTTAGGTAACTATAGAAACCTTTCTTATAGATAGCTTTAGAAATTAGAAACCTCCCACAGAAATACCCATAGAAAACCCCACAGATCAAGTCTATCCCCTGACTAAGGCCCCTAGCCAATCACAGGGCTAGGATGGAGGACCGTCACGAGCAGCCACCCAATCACAGGGCGGGAGTAGGGTGTGACGTCACGAGCAGCCAGCCAATGGGAAGGGAGGAAATTCTGTCAAGTTGTCAACATCCCAGTGAAGAACCCACAGCCGGAGTTGGAGGTTAAGCAAGTTAAGACGGGAGGAAAATCAGGTTATTTCGCTCTTATTTTGACCTCCAGCGCCTGCCAGCATGACGGGGCGCCTTCCTCCCTGCATCGTGGACGTGGACACGGGGTAGGTCAAGCTCTGGGTAGGGTTAAATAAGGTCAAATAGCCGTGAGATGGGCGGGAAGGGAGTATTCATATATTGTTATGGACCACGACGTACTCCGCCGTACCTGCAGTCGCGTGGGTACGGGGCTCACGCCGGTAAAAATGGACGAGGACTGCGCGGTCATTTTTTGAGACACAGTCTAATTTTTCCTAGCCAAAATGTGGTGCTTTATCACATGGAGTTACACACACACACCACTTCCTATGTACGTATCTCCACAGTACAACGCGTTGGTTGCGGGGAGAGATGCCCCCTACATTACCCCCGCCCTGGACCCCCAAAAATGATATTACTAACCTAACCTCACTGTAACCTACCCTAACCTTACCAATAAACCTCCTAACGAGACCTAAGGGCGGGAAAGAACGAATTTTACCATGTTAGGTTAGGTTATATTGAGGTTAAGTAATTTTTTTGATATTTTTTTTAATTTCCCCAACTTTATTAGGTAAACTTTAGTGTTTGCCCATACTCTCCCCCTTCTCCCAAACAAGCTTGGGGGCCTGTGGGAATGCTGGGGTTTTGGGTGGGGAGCAAATAATGCGTTGGAAACACGTATTTTTGGATTTTTGTAGGAGAGCCAAAATTCCCTAGATCTAGGATAATTTTCCTAAATCAAGGAAAATTTAACAACTTCCTAGCGGGGGGCTCCGTCCCCCTCGACCTCCCGGTTATCTAACTGAATCTAAGCAAATTTAACCTAACCTAGCGGGGGGCTCGGCCCCCCGATAATCTAACCTAACCGAACCTCTTAACCTAACCTAGCAATAATCACCCGCTAATCTAACCTTACGTAATTTAACCCAACCTTCTAACGCGGGGGCTCCGTCCCCCTAGACCCCCGGTAACCTAACAAAAATGTACCTTTCCTCTAAGTGGAAGGGCTGGGTGGGGGCTGGGGACTTGACACTGGACAAGACGACGACGTCTCTGGACTTAGAAGAAATACATTTTCCCTAGATTTAGGGAATTTTTAGCATCCCTAACTCAAAAACTATGTGGTTACGACGCATATTTTGTACCCCAGCCAAATATCCCGCTTCGCTCAGGTCCCAAAGCTTGTTTTTTGGGAGAGGGGGGAGTATGGGCAAACACTAGAATAATACCTTTTATTATTACGTTTTAGAGCAGCATTTCCCAACCTGGGAAAAATTTCCCCCTGGGGGGAAATTTAAGGATTCTAAGGGGGAAATGTATCCTGAATGACATCTAAATTACTGGCATTTAGTCGACAGGAAAAAAATTCTTAGAGTTCAGTGTTCAGCTATTGACTTTTTTTTCTTTAAGTGTATATAGATATAGAGGATAGTGTCTATATACTTGTTATTAAGCAAATATATGTCGTGTTTTGGCTACTTTTTTCCTTGTCCACATGAAGGGGGGAAATCCGGATGGTTGAACAGGGGGAAGGGGGAAACAACAGAACAAAGGTTGGGAACCACTGTTTTAGAGGTATCTGAAGGGATCTGTGAAGGTCTGGAGGAAATAAAGCCACTAATAAGGGCGGGAAAGGACTCTAGAATACCATTTAAGCTTTACCAAAGACTGCTGTATACAGTAGTCTTTGGCTTTACTAATCAATAATTCTTTTTCTACATGAAGTTTAGGAGGAGTATTGTGTGTTTCAATATACGTATTTCGATTTTTCCGTTTCGATTCAGGTATTATTGATGCGTTTTATAGTTGATTTCGATTTTTTAGGTCCTGGTGTTGGACTTTTTTTTTTTATACATTTTCTATGGGTCATATATTCTTCCTTATATTTGAGGTGTCAGGGTTTGTTATTTGATGGTTTGTTAGGCCTGTTGTTAACTATTTAGGTCATATGTGTGTGGTAGTATGGCAGGAACTAGGTCTGTGTGATATTATTTATAACCGACTGTTGGTGTATTCTGATTTCTTACAAGGAAGGAAATTTCTACATTTAGTATAAATGCCATCTATTTAAGCTATACTTGTCATTAATTCTTTTTCTGCATGAAGTTTAGTAGGAGGTTTGTGTGTTTGAATATATTTAATTTTTTTCCACATCGATTCAGGTATTAGTTATGCGTTTTATAATTTATCGTTTTAAGAAGGGAGACAGGGGACTAAAGTCAAATTATTGACCCGTTAGTCTAACATCAATGGTGGGTAAATTATTGGAATCTATTATTGCAAAAAACATTAGAGAGCATTTAGAAAAACAGTTTGGTCAATGATTCACAACATGGATTCACCAAGGGTAGGTCATGTCTCGCCAATTTATTGAGGTTTTTTTAGGAAAGTTAATGTTCGTTAACGTTCAAGATTTATTCATTTTTGCCTTATTTGTTGTTTTAATTTCTTGCACCCGGAGGTCAAGGTCGCTACGGGGTCACGATTTATTTTTGTTTTAATATTTTAATATTTGCCTTTTTTTTTTGTCATGAGCGGTGATGTTTTGTCCGTGTTTGGTTTATCAAGTTTTTTGTTTTGTTTTTTTGTTTATTCATGTTTTGTTATGTGATGTTATTTAACTGTAGACTATTATTAGACTAAAGGTTTAAGAAGTGAGTTTATGATGGAAATACAAATATCTAAATGCAGATTAATCCAGCACACACACACACATACACACACTCTTATATTATAACCCCCATTAGTTATACCATTACCATTACCCGTTACAGTTTGCCAACCCAGACTTCACCATTATTTTGTTCCCTTAAAAAGCATACATAATCACAGCTTACCTCAATAAAAAGATATATATATCAGTTCAGTCAGTCTACATTTTAATCCGCCATTCAGTCTGTAGGGCTCTGATGGTTGGCCCTGCACATTCTGTAGGGCTGTGATGGTTGGCCCTGCACATTCTGTAGGGCTGTGATGGTTGGCCCTGCACATTCTGTAGGGCTGTGGTGGTTAGCCCTGCACATTCTGTAGGGCTGTGGGGTTGCCTGCAATTCTGTAGGCTGTGATGTGGCCCTGCACATTCTGTAGGGCTGTGATGGTTGCCTGCACATTCTGTAGGGCTGTGATGTTGCCTGCACATTCTGTAGGGCTTGAGGTGCTGCACTTCTGTAGGGCTGTGAGGTTGGCCCTGCACATTCTGTGGCTTGATGGTGGCGCACTTGTAGGCTGGGTGTTGCCCTGCACATTCTGTAGGCTGTGATGGTTGGCCCTGCACATTCTGTAGGGCTGTGTGGTTGCCTGCACATTCTGTAGGGCTGTGATGGTTGCCCTGCACATTCTGTAGGACTGTAGTGGTTAGCCCTGCACATTCTGTAGGGCTGTGATGGTTAGCCCTGCACATTCTGTAGGACTGTAGTAGTGGTTAGCCCTGCACATTCTGTAGGGCTGTGATGGTTGGCTCTGCACATTCTGTAGGGCTGTGTGGTTGGCGCACATTTGTAGGCTGTGGTTGGCCCTGCACATGCTGTAGGGCTGTGATGGTTGGCCCTGCACATTCTGTAGGGCTGTGATGGTTGGCCCTGCACATTCTGTAGGGCTGTGTAGTTGGCCCTGCACATTTTGTAGGGCTGTGGTGTTGGCCCTGCACATTCTGTAGGGCTGTGGTGGTTGGCCCTGCACATTTTGTAGGGCTGTGGTGGTTGGCCCTGCACATTCTGCAGTATAAGGCTGTGATAGTTGGCCCTGCACATTCTGTAGGGCTGTGATGGTTGGCCCTGCACATGCTGTAGGGCTGTGATGGTTGGCCCTGCACATGCTGTAGGGTTCTGATGGTTGGCCCTGCACATTCTGTAGGGCTGTGATGGTTGGCCCTGCACATGCTGTAGGGCTCTGATGGTTGGCCCTGCACATTCTGTAGGGCTGTGATAGTTGGCCCTGCACATTCTGTAGGGCTGTGATGGTTGGCCCTGCACATTCTGTAGGGCTGTGATAGTTAGCCCTGCACATGCTGTAGGGCTGTGATGGTTGGCCCTGCACATTCTGTAGGGCTGTGATAGTTGGCCCTGCACATTCTGTAGGGCTGTGATGGTTGGCCCTGCACATTATGTAGGGCTGTGATGGTTGGCCCTGCACATGCTGTAGGGCTGTGATAGTTGGCCCTGCACATTCTGTAGGGCTGTGATGGTTGGCCCTGCACATGCTGTAGGGCTGTGATAGTTGGCCCTGCACATTCTGTAGGGCTGTGATGGTTGGCCCTGCACATGCTGTAGGGCTGTGATAGTTGGCCCTGCACATGCTGTAGGGCTGTGATAGTTGGCCCTGCACATTCTGTAGGGCTGTGATGGTTGGCCCTGCACATTCTGTAGGGCTGTGATAGTTGGCCCTGCACATGCTGTAGGGCTGTGATGGTTGGCCCTGCACATGCTGTAGGGCTGTGATAGTTGGCCCTGCACATGCTGTAGGGCTGTGATGGTTGGCCCTGCACATGCTGTAGGGCTGTGATGGTTGGCCCTGCACATGCTGTAGGGCTGTGATGGTTGGCCCTGCACATTCTGTAGGGCTGTGATAGTTGGCCCTGCACATGCTGTAGGGCTGTGATGGTTGGCCCTGCACATTCTGTAGGGCTGTGATAGTTGGCCCTGCACATTATTAAGGGCTCTGATGGTCCAGCCTTTCTATATTATTGTGTATTTTTAGTCTAGTTATTAATTAAGTATTAATTTCTTTTTTTCAGCGTTGGGACCCCAGCAAGCCGGCGCCCACCATGGCAGACTTTGACAAGAAGCTGACTGAGAGTGACGTGTACCTGCAGCTGCTGATAGAACAGAGCGCCGTGTTGGAGCGCCACACACACGATCGCGCCCGCTGCCAGGAGGTGGTGGACGGCATCAACACCGTCCTAGAGTCCATCAATCACTCCATTGTTCTCCTGCAGGCAAGTCCACGGGGGCCTTTTTTTTCTATTCTTTTCTTTTCTTTTTTCTTGACATTTCTTGATAATTTCTTAACATAAATACTGCTTCTTAGGTTTTTTTAAAGTAATCATCCAAGCCAAAATGACTGGGGCTGCTTAAACTTTAACTGAAGTAACCTCTTAACCCTGTTAGCTCCATGATTGTGTTTGGCACTGTATTAAACAGCCAGACCCCATGGAAGGACTAACAATGTTGAACAATGACTATATATATGTTGGGTGACAGCATTAGATCTCCTAGGGTAGCAGTTTCCCTCTTCTTGGTTGGTGATGTGCTTTGAAGCTTTTATTCAGTAAAAGTTCCTCGAGGCTTTTTCAGACTAATGATGCTATAGTGCTCCCTTCTTCCCTGGAGAGAGTAGGGTGTACGTCAGAAAGCATCTCCCTGTCATTTAGGTCCTGGAGTCCACTGATTTTATTGGTTTGTGAAACTTATGGAGCACTTTTAATCTGTTTATGTCTCCCACTTTATGAAAAGATCACAGCTGGCAACAGCACTATTAACTAGCATCAGAAAATGTAACTTATTTAAGCCCTTAGGCTTAGAGGCTTGGAATGAAGACAGTAAGAAACCACAAGTAACTACCACAAACCTCTGTTGAATGTGTGCAATGCAATGGTTACCCTTTACAAGGACAACCAGGAAGACATTTATGAAGCGGTACTCTCCTGGTCGTCTCTGTGGTAGTGGCTAGCGTGCCGAGCTCCCAATCTGCGGGCACTGGTTCGAATCCGGGCCAGGGCAATTCGGTGGCCAGTACACCCTGCTGTTCATCCCCCATTTCGGGGTTGATAAATGGGTACCTGAGGAAGGTAACTGGTAACCCGGATGTCACACTAGCCCTGTGTCCTTGGGTAATGGGTAGTCACCCACCACAGGCCCATAGGCTAATGCCACGGAGATGAGCACCAAGGCCAAAGTGTATGCCCCCATCTTTACCTTTACTCTCCTGGTTTACTCATCTGATTGGGTAATGGTCTCAACATTAATATCTCATATGATTTGGGATGATGGATGATGACAAGAGGCCACTCCTCCAATGTAGGAATGGGTGTCGTCATTGAAGTCTTGGCGTGTCTATAATCATGCCTCCAAAATTATCTGAACAAAATTCCTGTACTGCATAGTGGTGGTGAGCCGTAGTTCACCCGCACACCCTCTATGAAACCATCACTCATTTTACATTTCTTTTACACTCAATAGGTTCTTCTTCTCTTCCATCTTTCCTTGACTTCTACTGGTGCATCCCTCTTGATTATCCTCTTGATTTTTTGTTCCTAACTGCTTTTCTTTCCTTATCTGTCCACCATAATTTTATTTCTTTAGTGTTACTGATTTTGTGGCAAGTATTTGTCTATCATCATTAACATAATTTCTGCCCCTCTAATCTTAACCCCTTGAGACCCAGAACGTAATTTCCATTGTAATTTGGCTACCATTAGACGATTTTTAGTGAATATAAGCAATATTTTAGAGATATGACCTGTTTAGTATCCTTGTCAAGTTGTCCACTAGTTAATTTGGTATATTCAGTTACTTTTCGTAATTTTATGCCTAACAACAGACGATTTTCATACAACAAAGGAAAGATCTGGGTCTCAAGGGGTTAAAGGGCCAGTAATGGATAGTTTCCTTCACCTAATCTGGGAGTTTATGGGCAGTTTATCTTGCTAGTGCTAAAACAACAGCTTATGTCTGCCTCACCTTCCCCATTGTATTCCCCATTCTTTTCTATTTTTCTTTCTATTCTTTCCCATTTCCATTTATTCCCCATTTTTCTTTCTTGTAGAATGTATGCACACAATATGAACCACAATTTGACAAGTTTAATTATTTCAGATCGAGGCAACGGAGAGAGATAGTTGGAAGCGTATCATCGGCCATCTAACCTCATACAATATGGGAAAAACTGACGTTGAACAGAAAGAAGAAGAAGAATGGTATCAAACCCAGACCCAGAGGTGACTAGATCCCTCCTGACATCCCTCCTGGCTGGCCATACAACATTGCAGCGATCCTGTTCTTGCTTCTTTCATAATGGTACGTGGAACTTAACGAGAGATTGGAAAGTTAAATGAAAGTGTTGTTGAGACTGGGTGCTCCTTTAACCCTTCACGCCCAGATCTTTGCTTTGCTATTAAGAAAATGTCTGTTATTAGCCATAAAATTACAAAAAGTAACAATATACCAAATTAGTTAGTCGACAGGATACTAAACGGTTCACATCTATAAAATATTGCGTATATTCACTAAAAATGGTCTAATGGTACCCAAATGACAATGAAAATTACGTTGTAGGTCTCAAGGGGTTCAGATAATTTTTGCTTTGTCTTGAGAAGCAAAAATTGTTGCTAATGGAAATTTTGTTATCATAGATGTAGCCTATAAGTGTGCAAGACTGTAGCAAGGACATGGAAGGAATTTCTTAGGCAATATTTCTTCTACTTCTCCAGACTTCATGCTTACCGGTGCTCACCCACCATGTATGTTTACAACTCATTTTTTTGTTACATTGCACTTTTCCTCCATTTTTGTCCCCTACCCTTTTTATAGCTTTGCCTTTCATTTGTATAAGAACATAAGGAAGCTACAAGAGGCCAGGACACCTACATGCGGTAGCTCCTGTTAAGGCCGGTTCCCACTATCCCGCTTGTACGGCCACCGTACAACAACAATGACGTCACAACAAAGTCTACCGCACCGCCGTACCGCTGTACGGCTGCCGTACAAAGTTAAATTCAAGTCATCTCTCCCGCTCGGCGGTGTCCACTCGAGCGGAGTTGCCAATTGCGCCCTGTTACCACAAATACCAATCAAGCGGTGATGATGGTGACGTCATTGTTGTTGTACGGCGGCCGTACGAGCGGGATAGTGGGAACCGGCCTTTACTTAACACTACCTACCACATCCACCTTTCATCCCTATCCATAAAGCTGTCTAGCCTCCTTTTAAAACTCCCTTTTTGACTCCGCACTAACTACCCCATGACTGAGTCCATTCCAATGATCTACCACCCTATTTGTGAACCAATTTCTCCCTATTTCTTTATCAAATCTACACTTTTCAAGTTTGAATATGTTACTTCTTGTTTTACCCTGAATACTAACCGTAAGAACTTATCTTGCATCTCCTTTATTGTATCCCTTTAACCACTTAAAGTAATCGTCCAGACCATTTCATCATTCCTGATTTAATGCAGTCAAAATATAGCCATGATCGAGTATATCAACAATATGTAGTCACTTTTTGCATCCAGTCACCCGTTTTTAAATGATCCGCATTCAAAATCTGAAAATTCCCCGAGCTCTCAAAACACAACTGATGACCAGCAGACGACGGACCACGGCTCGGTGACGTCACAGGAGTAAGCCTCCCAGCCCTGCCTGATACAAATACACGGAGACTCGGAAAAAAATATAGTACTTGAAGAATTGTGGGTGCTTCTGATATTTTTTTTTTGCGATATGGTATATACTTGCATCCTTCATGGGTACAGCAAGAAAGCTGTACCTTTCCAGAGAGCTTAGCACCCATTTCCGACCTATTTGGCCAGGTTATGTGTGTGCAGCGCCGGTGAGAGTCGCGCGGTGTGAAGCACATTGTCTAGCCGCGCGCCTCTCACCCGCCACTCACCGGCGCTGCACACACATAACCTGGCCAAATAGGTCGGAAATGGGTGCTAAGCTCTCTGGAAAGGCACAGGTTTCTTGCTGTACCCATGAAGGATGCAAGTATATGCCATATCGCAAAAAAAATCTATCAGAAACACCCAAAATTCTTCAAGTACTATATTTTTTTCTGAGTCTCCGTGTATTTGTATCAGGCAGGGCTGGGAGGCTTACTCCTGTGACGTCACTAGCATGTTTCCCGCCACAGCTGGAATGGGGCTGTTGTTTTTCCCGCGCTTTTTACAAAAGTCATGTTTTTAGGGAAATAAGGCGTGGAAATTAATAATTTTTTGTGGCTTAGGTATTTTTAATGAACATTCAACATAATTATGCAAAGAAAAAATGGGTCTGGACAATTACTTTAAATACTAATGAAGAGAGATAGAGAAGAAATGGAAGTTAAGAAATGTGATACAAATAATATATAAATTAACAATGGAAATACAGAGAGAAAGAGAGTGAGAGGAAATAAAAACTAATAATGTGCTTGAATCGGTTGAAGAAAAAATAAAATAGATAATAACATGAATGTTGCCTCTGTGTGTGTGTGTGTCAGTGGCGTAGCTACGGGTGGGCCTGGGTGGGCACGTGCCCACCCACGAGAAGCCGGTGCCCGCCCAGATGCCCACCCACTGGCCACGGCTGCCGTGTGGTGTGGGAGCCGTGGGCCACTAGGTAGGACTGAGGGAGCATGCATGGAGTATTATAAATAATTTCTACTGATGACTTACCCTCGACCTCAAATACAATAAATATTTTTTCTCTGCTTGAAAGAAAGAAACATGCCTCTGAGTGAGTTAAATTCATATACTTTCTATTGATCATTTTTAATAGCAACGAACATAACTAAATTACACCAGTTACCCTTACAAATTTTCTATAATGCCTTGTGTTGGTACTTAATTGGTACGTGTCTCCCTCTTGACTGCACAGTTCTTATTATTATTGGAAAAACTGTATGTATTCATCAGTGGATCTTATGTCCATGCAAAATGGTTGGATATGCAAAAGGAAATGTATTCCAATGAGCAAACTAGAGAGCTACAATGACTTTCAGATACCAGATGGCCTTGCAGGTATGATACTTGCAAAGTAATGAAAGAGACTGAATGCCATTCTGCGTGTTCTAGAAGGTTTATCAAATGACTGCAATGCTGACAGAGCTATTGATGCAAGAGGACTTTTAGGTCAAATAGATGCTGGGTTTGCTATGAAGCTAGCCATTATGACACATATTCTTGGTAGGATAAATCAGTTATCAAATTTGCTACAATCAGCCAATCTTGACATGGTAAAAGCTGTAGAATTAATTGAAACTGTAAGAGCCCACCTTGAAGAAATGCGGTCAGACCCAGCCTCTTTTGATGCTTTGTGGGATGAAGTTGAGAGAAGCTCAGCAGCTCATGGTTTTGATACTTCAGAGTGTAGAATGTGTAGATCACCAAGGAAATGGAAACAGTCTACAAAATTGCAGGATTTTGTTGTTACTGATTATATTGGAAAACAGTCAGGGAGCACACACTCTGATTTCAGTGTTAAGGATTCAACACGAATTAACTTCTTCTATCCTATTCTAGATCATATGTTAACATAAATGACAAGGCGCTTCAGTAATGAAGCATGTGAACTTATGAAAGCATATTACAGGCACTGAATCCACAAAGTAAGGAGTTCTTATCTTTTGAGAAAATGTCTGGACTTATTCATACATTTCGTGCTAATGAGGAAGATCTTAACCATGAGCTGCACTCTGCAAAACGCATGTTAGAAAGACGCTATAAGGATGTAAGTGACAATGAAAAGCCCAAATCACTGTTAGATTTAGTGAGAATTCTTGGTCCATATGAAGAGGCATTTCCTGAGTTCTACAGACTGGCCAAAATTTATGTAGTATTACCTGTGTCATCAGCTTCAGCAGAGGGAAGCTTTTCTGCTCTGAAATTAATCAAAACTACACTGAGAAATACAATGGGCAATGAGAGATTAGGTAATCTTGCTGTGTTGTCAATTGAAAGCAGGCGAGTTAAAAGCCTTGATTTAGAAGAATTTGTTGATAAGTTTGGCACTGTAAGTGAAATTAAGTCCCCAGTCCCCACCAAACTCCTCAGCTGTATGGGCTTGTTCAGCTCATCTATTGCCCACCCATAGTCAGCTGTGCCCTCCCAGGTGCCCACCCAATCATAAATACCTAGCTACGCCACTGGTGTGTGTGTGTGTGTAAATACCCATAACTTAATAAGCACACACAGGTATAGCCTTAATGAGCTTACCTATAAAACCCATAACCTGTTTATGGTATTGAGATGAAGGGGTAATTGGACACAGAGATTGTGCATTTGTTGCCATGTGCACCTCCTTCCTTCTTGTTCAGTCTGAATTATACATTCTGGACAGCAACAGCAATTGACTTCACATTGTGACTTACTTACTACAACTTATAAGGTTACTGCTCTTGGGTAGGTTGCATTGCCCTGATATCTGGAACAAGTGCCTGATCAGGCCTCTTGAAGGCAGCAACTGTATCAAGACCTGCAGCCACATAAAACCTTGATGCATTTGTAGTGACAACCATAATTATTTAAAGCAGTGTCACATGGGGATATTTTTCGGCATCTTTTGGTATTTTTCTACCGTTTGATGCCATAGTGGCGGCAAAAAATGCTACGAGCATCTTCTACTGGCATCTTCCGTGACCCGCAACCAAAACCAACACTATGGCAGCCAGACGAAGTCTTCTTGCACAATCCATTGCGTTTGATTTGGTTGCGGGTCACGGAAGATGCCAGTAGAAGATGCTTGACGTTGTGTGACGACACTCGCATTTTTTGCCGCCACTACGGGTATCAAATGGTAGCAAACTACCAAAACATGCCGGAAAATATCGCCGTTTTGGAGGGTAGGTAGGAAAGGAAAGATAGGTAGACAAAGATGGGGGATATACGCTTAGCTGCACGTGGCCTCTGTGCTCATCTATCACATTAAGCCTGTGGTGGGAGACAACCCGTTACCCCAGAACACAGGGCTAGTGCGACATCCGGTTTACCACAGTTACCTTCCCCAGGTACCCATTTATCGACCAACCCCGAAAGGAAGAAGGAACAGCTGGTTGGGCTGTGGGCTGCACGCCGACTGCCCTGGCTGAGATGCGAACCAGGGCCTGCAGATTCATAGCAAGGCGCACTAGCCACTACACCATGGAGGTGTATAGTAGAAGGTGCAGGTAATAAAACTAACCCCAGTTTTGTCATAATCAAATGGTGACACAACACTGAGGGCATGAGGAAAAATCTTTGACATCTATTGTTTTGTTTTTTTCATTTTTCACACAGCCCAAACTTAACATGCAGTGATCATTTGCTTTGCACTATTTTAAAGATAAAGGCAATTTTCTGTATTGAAAACATTTCCATTTAGAAAAATACAGATTATGTACGTATATAATACCACTTTGGCATTTTTCAAGTTATTTGATTCATAAGTACGGACTGCAATGCAATTTTAAAAAATCCCTACATAAAAAAAAATCCAAATTGTATTAAATTTGCATATGAATAGTACTACAGTACCAATGTTTTAAAAATTGCCCCGCCTTGTTACTTGTCAAAGTATTGTTACAATGACAATGTTACTCAAAGTACTCCTGATAGAGACCACCATTGGACACTGCGGCTGCTACCTGGACTTTAACCCCTTGAAACCCATAACGTACTTACCATAGTCATTTAGGTACCATTAGACAATTTAAATTTTATAAGCATGATTTTATAGAATGACCTACTATTTAATATCCTTGTCCACTAGGTAATTTGGTATATTAAGTTACTTTTCCTAATTTTATGGCTAACAACAGGCAATTTCATACAGCAAAGGAAATATCTGGGCGTGAAGGGGTTAACCTGCATATCTTTGCTCTACATATCAATGGATGTCTTTTATTTGTGGTGTATCCCCATTCCCCATGTCTATAAATATCAATATTTCCAGGTGTGTGTGTTGTAGCCATGGAGTGAAGCTGAAGCACCAGCCAGTGAACGCTGTGATGATGTTCAGCTACAATGTGAAGGAATGGATAACTTGACCCAACTTGTACAGTATAATCAGGTAAGTTACACATGAGGCATCAGAATGTACCTTGGATGAAAGAATGAACGTTTGCAGCTTGATGATTTATTGATTGATTTTATGTATTTTATTATTTCTGCATGGAGAGAGGGAGTCTGATGTGGCATGAATGGGGGCTGCATGGAGAGAAGGAGTCTGATTTTATTATTTCTGCATGAAGGACTATTGGTTTGATAACTGGTCTGTATTCTGGGACTGAGAGTGCTGTGAAGTGTGGGGCAGGTGTATCCAGCTTCTTTCCTGTGAATACAGGAGTGAGGCAAGGGTGCGTCCTTGCCCCATCACTTTTCAACGCTTGTAGGGACTGGGTATTGGACAAGGTTGTAGATCAAAGTGATTGTGGAGCATCCGTCGGCAACACCAAGATCACTGATCTTGTTTTTGCCGATGATGCAGTAATCTTTGCTGAGTCGCTGGAGGTCCTGGTGATGGCTCTCGAGGCGCTGCACGAGGAGGCAAAGCCTTTTGGACTTGAGGTCTCCTGGCTCAAGACCAAGGTCCAGGTATTTGGAGACTTACTAGATGAAGCAGTACAGTCTGTTCATGCATGTGGCGAGGACATTGAGATCTTGGAAAGTTTTACATACCTTGGTAGCGCAGTCCATAATGACGGCGGGTCACGTCAAGAAGTCTTACGACGGATTGGCATAGCCCACGGTGTTATGGACTCGCTCAGCGGGAGTATTTGGCGTTGTCGGTACCATTGCAGGAGGACAAAGATCCGGATCTTCAAGTCGATTGTGATCCCTGTCTTACTCTATGGTTGTGAGACATGGACACTAAATAGTGACTTGAAGAGACGAATCAATGCCTTTGGTAATAAGTGTCTTCGCAGAATCATGGGGTATCGCTGGGATGATTACGTGTCAAATCAGCGATTGCACCGTGAGACTGAGTCGAGGCCTATTACCTGCATAGTCCGTCAGCGCCAACTTCGGCTATATGGGCATGTGGCACGCTACCCTGAAACCGATCCTTCCCATCGGGTTGTATCTGTAAGAGACAATCCGGCGTGGAGGAGGCCAAGGGGGCGCCCACAAGGCTCGTGGCTGGGGCAAGTTGATGTTTCTTGTCGAGAGCTGCTTGGTATGGGAAAGGAGCCTGCATGGGAACTCGCGCGTGGTGACCCCCGGGAGTGGTGTGGTTGGTGAGGCGACGCGCCCCCCGGCGTATGCCCCCAATGATTGATTGATTGCATGGAGAGGGAGTCTGATGTGGCATGAATGGGGGCTGCATGGAGAGGAGTAGTCTGATTTTATTATTTCTGCATGGAGAGGGAGTCTGATGTGGCATGAATGGGGGCTGCATGGAGAGGAGTAGTCTGATTTATTATTTCTGCATGGAGAGAGAGTCTGATGTGGCATGAATGGGGGCTGCATGGAGAGGAGTAGTCTGATTTTATTATTTCTGCATGGAGAGGGAGTCTGATGTGGCATGAATGGGGGCTGCATGGAGAGGAGTAGTCTGATTTTATTATTTCTGCATGGAGAGGGAGTCTGATGTGGCATGAATGGGGCTGCATGGAGAGGAGTAGTCTGATTTTATTATTTCTGCATGGAGAGGGAGTCTGATGTGGCATGAATGGGGGCTGCATGGAGAGGAGTAGTCTGATTTTATTATTTCTGCATGGAGAGAGGGAGTCTGATGTGGCATGAATGGGGGCAGCATGGAGAGGAGTAGTCTGATTTTATTATTTCTGCATGGAGAGAGAGTCTGATGTGGCATGAATGGGGGCTGCATGGAGAGGAGTAGTCTGATTTTATTATTTCTGCATGGAGAGAGAGTCTGATGTGGCATGAATGGGGGCTGCATGGAGAGGTAGTCTGATTTTATTATTTCTGCATGGAGGAGAGAGTCTGATGTGGCATGAATGGGGGCTGCATGGAGAGGAGGAGTCCGATTTTATTATTTCTGCATGGAGAGAGAGTCTAATGTGGCATGAATGGGGGCTGCATGGAGAGAAGGAGTCTGATTTTATTATTTCTGCATGAAGGACTATTGGTTTGATAACTGGTCTGTATTCTGGGACTGAGAGTGCTGTGAAGTGTGGGGCATGTGTATCCAGCTTCTTTCCTGTGAATACAGGAGTGAGGCAAGGGTGCGTCCTTGCCCCATCACTTTTCAACGCTTGTATGGACTGGGTATTGGACAAGGTTGTAGATCAAAGTGATTGTGGAGCATCCGTCGGCAACACCCAAGATCACTGATCTTGTTTTTGCCGATGATGCAGTAATCTTTGCTGAGTCGCTGGAGGTCCTTGTGATGGCTCTCGAGGCGCTGCACGAGGAGGCAAAGCCTTTCGGACTTGAGGTCTCCTGGCTCAAGACCAAGGTCCAGGTATTTGGAGACTTACTAGATGAAGCAGTACAGTCTGTTCATGCATGTGGCGAGGACATTGAGATCTTGGAAAGTTTTACATACCTTGGTAGCGCAGTCCATAATGACGGCGGGTCACGTCAAGAAGTCTTACGACGGATTGGCATAGCCCACGGTGTTATGGACTCGCTCAGCGGGAGTATTTGGCGTTGTCGGTACCTGTGCAGGAGGACAAAGATCCGGATCTTCAAGTCGCTTGTGATCCCTGTCTTACTCTATGGCTGTGAGACATGGACACTAAATAGTGACTTGAAGAGACGAATCAATGCCTTTGGTAATAAGTGTCTTCGCAGAATCATGGGGTATCGCTGGGATGATTACGTGTCAAATCAGCGATTGCACCGTGAGACTGAGTCGAGGCCTATTACCTGCATAGTCCGTCAGCGCCAACTTCGGCTATATGGGCATGTGGCACGCTACCCTGAAACCGATCCTTCCCATCGGGTTGTATCTGTAAGAGACAATCCGGCGTGGAGGAGGCCAAGGGGGCGCCCACAAGGCTCGTGGCTGGGGCAAGTTGATGTTTCTTGTCGAGAGCTGCTTGGTATGGGAAAGGAGCCTGCATGGGAACTCGCGCGTGGTGACCCCCGGGAGTGGTGTCGTAGGGTTGGCGAGGCGACACGCCCCCCGGCGTATGCCCCCAATGATTGATTGATTGCATGGAGAGGGAGTCTGATGTTGCATGAATGGGGGCTGCATGGAGAGGAGTAGTCTGATTTTATTATTTCTGCATGGAGAGGGAGTCTGATGTGGCATGAATGGGGGCTGCATGGAGAGGAGTAGTCTGATTTTATTATTTCTGCATGGAGAGAGAGTCTGATGTGGCATGAATGGGGGCTGCATGGAGAGGAGTAGTCTGATTTTATTATTTCTGCATGGAGAGAGAGTCTGATGTGGCATGAATGGGGGCTGCATGGAGAGGAGTAGTCTGATTTTATTATTTCTGCATGGAGAGGGAGTCTGATGTGGCATGAATGGGGGCTGCATGGAGAGGAGTAGTCTGATTTTATTATTTCTGCATGGAGAGAGGGAGTCTGATGTGGCATGAATGGGGGCTGCATGGAGAGGAGTAGTCTGATTTTATTATTTCTGCATGGAGAGAGGGAGTCTGATGTGGCATGAATGGGGGCTGCATGGAGAGGAGTAGTCTGATTTTATTATTTCTGCATGGAGAGAGGGAGTCTGATGTTGCATGAATGGGGGCAGCATGGAGAGGAGTAGTCTGATTTTATTATTTCTGCATGGAGAGAGAGTCTGATGTGGCATGAATGGGGGCTGCATGGAGAGAAGGAGTCTGATTTTATTATTTCTGCATGGAGAGAGGGAGTCTGATGTGGCAAGAATGGGGGCTGCATGGAGAGAAGGAGTCTGATTTTATTATTTCCTGCGTGTGTGAGCCTAAAGCACCTGTAGGCTTTTATCTCCATGAGGGTTCTAAAGGTTGGCCCGGTAGATTCTTATTCGAGGACTATGATGGTAGGGCCTCGTCCGTTTGCGGTGGATCTGTAGAGTGACGCCTGTAATGCTTAGAGGTCTCGAGCTGCTTCTTGGTGTCCTCCGCTGCAAATAAGTGCCGCAGATGCAAAAAGGTTGAAAAATGTAACATAAAGGATGATTATAATAGCAGACACAAGATTGATTGATTGTAATGCCAAAAAAATAAAATAAAAGGGTAATGTGCCAAATATCAGAGGTCATATGGCACTAGCAGACACAAGAAGGGGATGTGGTTGGATGCATTTGTGTTAAGTAGTGGTAACAATTAATGAGAATGGGAATGCAGGAAAGTTTTAAGCGGGAAGGAGTGTGGCTAGGATTAGATAGTTATGGCATTAGTGTAATTATTATAAAAATGAATGACTTAGTTAATTGGCCTCTTCACGCCCAGATCTTTCCTTTGCTACATAAAATCATCTATTGTCTGCCATAAAATTACGAAAAGTGACTAAATATGCCAAATTAGCAAGTGAACAATACTAAACACTTCATATCTATTAAAATCGTCTAATGGTAGTCAAATTACAATGGAAATTACGTTCTGGGTCTCAAGGGGTTAAGAGGTTATCCACCATTGATGAGTGTAGTTGGGAGGGTTTAAGAATGTGTTATTTGAGTATGAAGTGAAATTAGCCTTTTCATTTAGTCTGCGTTGCAACAAAAAGCTCTCTGAAAACGGAAAAAAATTATTTAAGTGAGGGTGACTTAATCTTTCTGAGCACTGCAGCAAATACTTGTGCTGAAATATAGTGGAAATTTTGAAGGTTGAATATTGTCTAAAGAATAGATGTAAAAAATGGCATGAATTGATTGCTTGAAACCTGCAAAACTAGAGGCTAGAATGTGCAAGGACCAGTAGGGACAGGATAGCTGAGAAATAAGACTAAAATGTATTGAAATAGAGACATGTATGCTGTGGCCAGTCCGTTGAAAATGTTATAATCAACAGGTCTAAATAATGTACTTTTATCAACAATTTACATTAGTGCACCTGTAGTATGATTAACAGTAAACAACTAGATTCAGAATACTGTAAGTTGTAGATGTTCTGATATTTCTTCCCTCCCCAGGTGCCCCAAGACATGATGTCCCCGAGCATAAGGAAGCTACAAAAGGCTGTGACACCTACACGTGGTAGTTCCTGTTACCAATCATAGGTAAAATATTTGCCTCTGTTGCAGTGCTTAGAATATCTCACTTCAAATGATATATTGGCTATATTTCAAATAATGCAGGAACATTTGTGTTTAAATGACTAATTTATTAATATGGAGGATAAAATATTATATGGAAAGGATGAGGGAGAAAGGGAAATAAATGTTAGAAATTTAGGAAATAGTGAAAGATGTGTATGGTATAATTCCCGGCACGGGTTCACGCTGAAACCAGTGTGCCTTCGTGGAATAAAACGTGGGGTGCCACCAAACACAAGAGCAGCTTGTGCCTGTTTTTTAGTGCCACATACAAGGAGTGGGTTAGAGAATCTGTAGCGAGTGAAAAGAGTTTTCAGCGTTAAATATATAATCAGCATGCCATTTATGATTTATAGCATGATGCCACTGTTAAAAGTACCGGTACGTGCACAAAGAAAGCAAGTTGGATGAAACTTGCCCTCTTTGTGCACGTACCATTCTTAACAGTGGCATCATTGCATATAGCAATAAATCATAAATGGCATGCTGATTATATATTTAACGCTGAAAACTCTTTTCACTCGCTACAGATTCTCTAACCCACTCCTTGTATGTGGCACTAAAAACAGGCACAAGCTGCTCTTGTGTTTGGTGGCACCCCACGTTTTTTGGAGTAGGCCTTCGGTATGAAAAAAGAGTTAACTATGAATGTTGCCTCCAGACTCACAAACCGCCCATTGTTTTTACATGACACTTAACTACCGTCAATAACGCTGTAGTCGCTTCTGCACTAATGTCACCAGCCTCGATATATTACACATTTTAGCATCACTACAGACTTTTATGTGCCGCTGAAGACAGCTACATAATATAAACTACTGTGCATGTCTCTTCAGTGGCACATACAAGTTAGTAGTGATGCTAAATTTTTTAATATATGGCACCAGGCGACATTAGTGCAGTGGCGACTATAGTGTTGTAGACGGTAGGGTCACAGTGTGCATTTCAACCAAGGACTAAGAAGAGCTCAAGAATGCTTGATAATTGTGTTAACTAAAATTTAGGTAAAGTTAGTATGTACACTATTTTTGATCTTTAGGATGTGAACAGGTGTTGTGAACATTGATATGAAAAAAAAACTGGATAATTTCTCAATGTAATTTCTTTCCTTGGCCCACAGATCTGAGATGTGAAGAGTACTACAGACCAAATCCCTGTCTGTTGGAGGACTACAGACCCAATCCCTGTCTGGTGGAGGACTACAGACCCAATCCCTGTCTGGTGGAGGACTACAGACCAAATCCCTGTCTGGTGGAGGACTACAGACCCAATCCCTGTCTGGTGGAGGACTACAGACCCAATCCCTGTCTGGTGGAGGACTACAGACCCAATCCCTGTCTGGTGGAGGACTACAGACCAAATCCCTGTCTGGTGGAGGACTACAGACCCAATCCCTGTCTGGTGGAGGACTACAGACCCAATCCCTGTCTGGTGGAGGACCACAGACCCAATCCCTGTCTGGTGGAGGACTACAGACCCAATCCCTGTCTGGTGGAGGACTACAGACCCAATCCCTGTCTGGTGGAGGACTACAGACCCAGTCCCTGTCTGGTGGAGGACTACAGACCCAGTCCCTGTCTGGTGGAGTACTACAGACCCAATCCCTGTCTGGTGGAGGACTACAGACCCAATCCCTGTCTGGTGGAGGACTACAGACCCAATCCCTGTCTGGTGGAGGACTACAGACCCAGTCCCTGTCTGGTGGAGTACTACAGACCCAATCCCTGTCTGGTGGAGGACTACAGACCCAATCCCTGTCTGGGGGAGGACTACAGACCCAGTCCCTGTCTGGTGGAGGACTACAGACCCAATCCCTGTCTGGTGGAGGACTACAGACCCAATCCCTGTCTGGTGGAGGACTACAGACCCAATCCCTGTCTGGTGGAGGCGTCAACTTGCAGACCGCGAGGAGCAGCAAAACCCACACTCGTCCTGCCTGAACCTCGGCGCGCCCTCCATTCCCTGCCCGGCGTGGAGGGGCCGCCTTCCCTGCTGCCACACTGACTAGCTGTTTTTTGCTGATTAATGATGTGTAGTGTTAAGAGTTCGAGAGACTCTTCCAACTTTTATTTTTGCTTTGAATTTTTTTTTTTTTTTCCAATGCACTTTTTTTTAGGATAATCTAGTTTTAACCGTATTTATCTGTGTAAAACATG